>JBAMJR010000427.1:0-177500 GCA_038501785.1 Myoxocephalus aenaeus | reverse complement strand
TTCATTTAGCTGACTGATACAAACTCAGAACAACAAGAATCAAGAAAGTACAATTTCTTTAATAAAGTCAAACCACAAAGTGCCATCAGTAAGAGACATTTAAGTGCTACTAAACTGCTACTACGGCGCTACCTTCCTTATTCAAGGTGTAGTCAAAATAGATGGGATGTTGTCAGTTAAAACCAGTGAGAAGCCTAGCTGCTGCATTCTGGACACAGACAGTGGTCTCCTGGGTGAAAGTCCTGTGCTTTGTCAATCATCCCGATCACCTGCTGGCTCATGATTGCATGGAACACATAGGAACCCATGGAGTAGGTTATAATGAAGTAGTGAACATTACTTTGTGATCCTAAATGCTGAGTTTCTGCTCTTTGATTCAACATAAAATTGCTGCCATGATAACTTGTAGGACCTTTATGGGAGTATTACAAGCTGTGTGCATTGTGTTGGCATCTGATGAGCGTTAACATGCATCCATCAGTCACTCCAAGGTCCTATAACAGCTATCATTTCATCATGAAGGAAATTAAAACCATACGCCACAAAAATTAATCCCCCTATTGGCTTTCCTCCAGCTTCCACCACCACATTCACAACACCACACAGTTCAGAGCCCGTTAGCCACATTAGCTTAGCCCCTTCTTGGGCGTTTAAAGAAACCGGCCGAGTCTCAGGCCGCTCACGCTGTGATCAGAATAGCTTCACAACTTGTCCTTGCAGAAAGGATTGATTTAACCAACGACACATGGCTACCATAAGAAGTGAGAGGGATTACTGGGAGGCGGTGGTTTATGTGTGTGTGTGTGTGTGTGTGTGTGTGTTTGGCATCTTAGTAAGGGTCTGCTCTGATCTTTCATTTAAAGGCTCACTGCAGGACCTCTTCATGGGACCCTCGAAGAGATGGGCCAAGTACTTTTAATGAATCTACAACACACACACACACACACACACACACACGCATGCAGTGCTGCAATGGTTTCTGGGACTACTTTAAAAGATGTGTGTGTGTGTGTGTGTGTGTGTGTGTGTGTGTGTGTGTGTGTGTGTGTGTGTGTGTGTGTGTGTGTGTGTATGTGCATTACTTATTGATATGACATCAGCTGAACTAAAGGGCAAACACAAACATGCCTCACATGGTAGTCCCCCATCCTTGGTTATGTGTGTGTGTGTGTGTGTGTGTGTGTGTGTGTGTGTGTGTGTGTGTACTAATGACCAGCCTGTGCCTCTGTCTCTGAAGGCAGAATGCATTCTCTGTTCTCTCTTGCCGTTCTTCTCGACCAATCACAGCGCAGTATTGACATCTTCCCTAATTGCATTTAAGGAGGCTTGGTGATTGGATGAAACTGAGGAGGCGAACAAAAGACATTCACTGCCAGCTGGGCAGCCTGCTAATGGACCATGTGTATGTGTTTGTGCATGTGTGTGATATTACAACTACTACCAGACCGCCTCTGTGTCTTAGTGTTTTGTGTTGTTTTTGTTGGGAATTCAGTTTTCTTCTGAGATGCCCGGAGATGAGCTCATGAACATCGTGGTAACAACTCCAGTGGGTTTACTTCCAACTTTTCTCTTCACTTCCTTGAAGTATGGGACCTTCTTTTCAAAGGTGCGCTCACCTTCAGTCATGCAGTGAAACTCCGTTGGAGGGAAAGGAGCCGGTCCGCTTGTGCGTCTCCGGGCATATTCTCTCCTGGTGGGGAGAGACAGACTTCCTTTATCCTCCGTCTTGTGCTTCACTGAGACCTGGCTCTATGGAATACCAGACTCTGTGGATCGATAGCGGACTCTGTGCTCCAGCTGCTCAGAGCGGATCAGGACACGGAGTTCTCCGGCAAATCGAAGGGTAGAGGAATCTGTTTCTACTCCAACAGTCTGGTGTAACGACGGGACAGTGATCCTCCAGCACTGTTCTCCACTCACTCTGAAATTCCAACTTCCAGAAGTTGACAGTCAGCAGATGAGCTGCTGCTTTTTTAATGGTGGACGCTTGTAACTTTCAGTCATGCTTTAGATCTGTATTTCCATTAACGCGGTCAAGACTCTCAACGGGTCACTACATGACTACCAGGATAAAGAACAAATGTATTCACACAATCCTGCTTCACAAAATGATCTTCATGATTGAGACTGTGACATAAATGCACCATCAGACTGTACATAAACACAATGTCTCTGTTTGGATCACAGCATACGACCTACTGGGAGGAAAAGGCACTTTGCATGAATCTGTTCTCTAAATGCGTCTCACATCCAGAACAAGTGTTTTACACAAATGCAGTAATTGCCTGCCTGTGTAGCTTAGCAGTCAATAGCGGCTTACAATTAGATGTTTGTATTTAATTTCACCATTCAACCTGCTTCCCATATTTGCCATAAATGCTCTTTTGTGTGGGGAAAAAAATGTCCTTAAATGATATTCGGACTTAAAAACAAGGGATAAAAATAAAACGAGTCAAATTGAAAGACATTGTCTAGCGTTCAACCCCAGGACATCTGCTGCCAGATCAAAAGGCTTGCTGCGAGCACAGATTTAGGCACACGTCCCGTCACTTTCTTCTCTCTTTTTTTGTCCAAGGTGAAATAAGCGTTGATGAAAGGCGGCCATTTTGTTATTTACATTGCCGCGTTTTCTCCTTTTCATAAACGCAGCCATGGCTGGAAGCATCATTCATATGTTTGTTGTTTCTCTTCCGTCCTCCCACCGTTTGTCTTTCCTCCCTCTCCTCGTCATCTTCAAAAGGGACTGAGTGTTATTTCTGTTTGATGTGCGGAGAATGAAGAAAGCAATCTGTGACATCTATGAGACGCGCCGATGGAGAATGAAACATGGGCTCCTAACAACAGAACGGCATACGGACATTCATGTTGTTGATATGAACGAACGTGCATGAACAACACAGGACAGAGTTTCCAGTCCTGTCCGTGTCTACACACTCCTCAACCTGAGGTAGAAGAAGATATTAGTCATATATATAATTATTAACATAATGTATCCTCATACAATGTAACCTCATACAATGTAACCTCATACAATATATCCTCATACAATGTATCCTCATAAAATGTATCCTCACACAACGTATCCTCATACAACGTATCCTCATACAACGTATCCTCATACAATGTATCCTCATACAGCGTATCCTCATACAGCGTATCCTCATACAGCGTATCCTCATACAATGTAACCTCATACAATGTATCCTCATACAATGTATCCTCATAAAATGTATCCTCACACAACGTATCCTCATACAGCGTATCCTCATACAGCGTATCCTCATACAATGTATCCTCATACAGCGTATTCTCATACAATGTATCCTCATAAAATGTATCCTCACACAACGTATCCTCATACAATGTATCCTCATACAATGTATCCTCATAAAATGTATCCTCACACAACGTATCCTCATACAATGTATCCTCATACAGCGTATTCTCATACAATGTATCCTCATACAATGTATCCTCACACACCGTATCCTCACACAGCATATCCTCATACAATGTATCCTCATAAAATGTATCCTCACACAACGTATCCTCATACAACGTATCCTCATACAATGTATCCTCATAAAATGTATCCTCACACAACGTATCCTCATACAGCGTATCCTCATACAATGTATCCTCATACAGCGTATCCTCACACAGCGTATCCTCATACAATGTATCCTCATAAAATGTATCCTCATACATCGTATCCTCATACAATGTATCCTCATACAACGTATCCTCATACAATGTATCCTCATAAAATGTATCCTCACACAACGTATCCTCATACAATGTATCCTCATACAACGTATCCTCATACAATGTATCCTCATACAACGTATCCTCATACAATGTATCCTCATAAAATGTATCCTCACACAACGTATCCTCATACAATGTATCCTCATACAACGTATCCTCATACAATGTATCCTCATACAACGTATCCTCACACAGCGTATCCTCATACAATGTATCCTCACACAACGTATCCTCATACAGCGTATCCTCATACAACGTATCCTCATACAGCGTATCCTCACACAACGTATCCTCATACAGCGTATCCTCATACAATGTATCCTCATACAATGTATCCTCATACAGCGTATCCTCATACAATGTATCCTCATACAGCGTATCCTCATACAACAGCCTCTGACTCAGGAGTCCCTCAGGGCCTTTGTTCCAGTATCGTCCAGCTCCGTAGCTAGCAAAGATAACTGTCTTTAAGCACTTTGTTCCAGACCGATTTCCTGATGCCAACCCTGTGTGTGTGTGTGTGTGTGTGTGTGTGTGTGTGTGTGTGTGTGTGTGTGTGTGTGTGTGTGTGTGTGTGTGTGTGTGTGTGTGTGTCCTGTGCGTACCGCCCTGCTAGTTCCCGGTCTTCCTCCTGGCCTGGACCTTCTGCATGTTCCCTGCTGGTTCGTCTGCTTGTACCGTGGCTTCCCTGGTTCTGGATCCTCGGTCCCGGGCCCGCTCCTCTGGTACCGTTGTCTTTACCATTGGCATTAAAAGTCATTACCAACTTTTCCTGGTCTCCAATGCGCTACAAGTTGGTCCTACCAATCTCCGTTACAGTCTGACACCGATGCAACAAGTCCTTTAGCATCTGTATGCGCCTCAGCGGGCCTTCAACCGCCTCCAATGTAAACCCGTCCAGGCTTTAAAGTGAGAGAAAGTGGGATACCTAGAGTGTTATAGAGTGATGCAGAAGGCCACTGAGAATGTGTGGAACAAGTTTCTAATTCACCGTCACACAAACTCTCACACTCCAGCCCTGAAACGCTTTTAGCTCCGGAGCCCCAAAGGCGCATCCATGAGGAAGCGGTTCATGATCCCTATGAATGTATTTTACCTTTGCTCTCTATTTAAAATCTGTTCCTGGTTGAGAGTTATTGTGGTTGGAAGTGTTGTTTATTTAAAAAGCAGAGCTAATCAGGTCACAAGGCGTTGCTGTGCCTCCCTTCTCACAGAGGGAAGCTAAACACGAACACAGCTCCACCTGCAGCTCCATCTTTCATGTTGTCCGAAAAGACAGAACCGAGGGAAATATGGACTTTCAGATTTTGACATCTGACGTACGTAACACGCACGTTCGAGCTCCAAGACGGGTGACCAGAAAGACCCGGAATATGAATTAACTCGTTAACAGAAATATAAAACCATGGTAATCGCTCTGGTTTCTCGGTGTAGGAGGTCCAGAGGGAGGCTGCTTGAGTGCGGCTCATGTTCCGCTCTCTGGTGGCAGAACGCTGTGCAGAGTCTCCTCTGAGAGGGTTGCTATTATATAGAGAATCTACATCCCGGACCGCCATCGCTGCCCAAACCCCCATCAAGTCCCCCTTCACACTGACCGGGTACACAGACACTGGAGTCTGTGGTGATGTTGGGGGTTGGGGGAATCAGAGGCTGCGGCTGGGAGATCCGAGGGGAAATTAGCCAGCACTTAGCTGCACACATGCACACCAGAACCAGCTGGGAGACGCGGCCTCAGATCCGAGCAGGAGGACATGAAAGAGACGCAAGCGCTGCTGCCGAAGGGAGGAGAGTCTCCCTCTCTCTCTCTCTGGCTTTCTGTCTTTCTCTCTCTCTCCCTCCTAATCTTGTATTTGCTCTCCGTCCCCCCCCCCCCCCCCCTCCACTATCCTCCTCTCCCTCTCCGAGGAGGTTTTCAAGAATGCATGTGTGTGTCCGCAAAAGGGCTCGTCCTATTTCTCTGTGTTTTTCAAAAGCGCGTGTGTGCTGCTGTTGTGTTTGTATTTATTTATTTATATTTTTGAACAAAATGTCCAAGGAACATCAAACAAGGGGTGGAATGGGAGATATTTGGAGGGGGGGCAAAGAAGAGAAATACACTACATGGTGAAGGCTCTTCAAAGGGCCACATGGCAGCCCTTTGACTAACATCCCGGGGACATGGCTTCACACTCATCGGTCCCCTGTGAGTCAGGGGTCACAGCATTTACAAGGCACTTGGTGTTCAGTGGCATCAAAACACTCCTCCAGCCAGGGAGGAGGGCTGAGAGAGGCATGTGATAAGAAATAGAGCATATCAATACTAAAGCATTCCAATGAAAGACGATGTGTTGGGCCACTCTGTCATAGTTTTCTGTATTTGAACATCTTAAAACAATAGTTGTTTAGTGGACTATGTTGTTCATATTATGACATATGATGCGACGGGTTGGGTTCGTACATGTTCAATGTCTGAAGCGCTTCGTTTGGGCGCCTGTGGCTTTAAGCCCAGCCTGCTCCTGATTGGCTGAGAGACGAACACCTTTGGCAAAGGTAGTTCTCAAGCCGTGGGTGGGTGTGTCCTCGTAAACCTGCATGGGACGCATTATCTCACTGACTTTGCTGACTATTACTGATAACTTTACTGAGCTAAATGTGTAATCAGGCAAACGGCACCACGTTGTATCGGAGCTGGACCACTGGCCATGTTTTATTAAAAGACAATCATCAGCTTCATACACATTTTTGCAAATGAATATATCGGAGCGGCAAGGCTGGATTACCAACGGGGTGACGTGTAACTGTCCAGGGCTTTAAGAGTCACCGGTATGGTTACGGTAATGAAGACAAAACTCGTGGCCATTGTCCAAAGCGTTTCGTCATCATTACCGTAACCACAACGGTGACTTGTAAAGCCTAAAGCATAAAGGTTAAGCAAAATCGGAAAACTGAGATACATTTCTGACCGTGACTCGGTGTAGAGCAGGTCGTCCTTCAATCAGAAGATCGGCGGTTCGATCCCCTGCTCCACAAGTCCATGTCCACGTCAATGCTGTATGAATGGGTATGAATGCTAGTGGCGCATATAGCATGGGGTTGTACACGTCCATTTACGGTCGAGAGGCTGGATGTCCTGCTTTGTTTGTGAAGAATCTGAATCTACCGCTATGAGAGTGATCAGAAAGCAAATGGAAAAAGGAAAAACATATTCTAACCGCGCTGATGAAAGAATAAACCCAGTTTAAATGAATCGACTGGTTACCAGCGCTGCCTTACCACCACAGTCAGAGCCTCCATGTGTATATTTTCGATCCGTCTCATTATGTATGTGTGTGTGTGTGTGTGTGTGTGTGTGTGTGTGTGTGTGTGTGTGTGTGTGTGTGTGTGTGTGTGTGTGTGTGTGTGTGTGTGTGTGTGTGTTTTCTTTACTCCCCCCTCCTTCACCCCCCCTCTCTGTGTGCCCACGGCCCAGCAGTAATTCTGTGTTTATCAACTCTTTATTATGGCCCCTCGCATCATCATTTACAATGGTAGCATCTGCTCATTGCCGAGCCCGAGCATGGGGCAAATTGCTTTTATAGGGAAACAGCCAGCGAGGACACACACACACACACACACACACACACACACACACACACACACACACACACACACACACACACACACAGAAGCCACTGTGCACAAATCAAGACGCTGAGCCCCGGCCTATTTACAGCGGTTGTTAACTTTCCCGGCTGAATCGCACACCAACACGCAAACACTTCACTCCTTCTAACAGGATCAAATGATTAGCACGGCCACCGTCAGCGAATCAGAACGAGTCCCAAATCCGGCGAGGGAGCCGTTTTTTGATTTTCATTTTTTATTTCCTCATAACATCTACCTGCCGCCGCAGTGTGAGAAAACTAATATCACATCTGGCCTCGCCGTCTCTGATTTTCTCGCGTTTTGGCGTCGGCCTCATTTAGCCGCTGCGGCGATGTTTGGGGAAGCGGCGGGGAAGCAGAGAAATGGCAAGACATCCTGTCTGTGTTGTTCGCATTTAACACATTAGCGTTCCCTAAATGGCGGGATGAGGAGAAGGCGAGGGGACGTGTGGAGGAACCAGCGGCGCAGGCTTGTTAAGGGCCGACCGTCCAATCAGGAAGAGCTCCTCATCTCCGTCCTGCAGTGATGTGAATTGGAGGCGAGCAGTTGGGTTTTGTACAAATGTTTTGAGTGTAATTGGTGCCACAACAGAAAGTGAACCTGGATTGAAAGAAATGAGATGTAAACAGATCGGTTGATGAAAAGCTCTTCCACTAAAAAAGGTCTTCTGCTATTTGAAGGAATCCTGTTGGAAGCTGATCAGCTGAGATGCTCTTTGCTGATGTTATTATTGCTTATGAACAGATGATATACAGTCCACACATCACACACCAGTTGGGTTGTTGGTCCTGGTGCTGCTTGAAGGAAAGACCACATTGGACCTCAGTCCTCCTTCGTCTCCATTGGATCTGCGTCGCTCTTCTACTTTTACTCTGGAAGGCTTTGCAGCAGAATCAGCTTCACGTTGGATTTGATCAAAATCAGATTACCGGCTCATCATGTCAGAGGTCAGAGGCTGTATAGAAGAGTGTATAGACTCATCATGTCAGAGGTCAGAGGCTGTATAGAAGACTGTATAGACTCATCATGGCAGAGGTCAGAGGCTGTATAGAAGACTGTATAGACTCATCATGGCAGAGGTCAGAGGCTGTATAGAAGACTGTATAGACTCATCATGTCAGAGGTCAGAGGCTGTATAGAAGAGTGTATAGACTCATCATGTCAGAGGTCAGAGGCTGTATAGAAGACTGTATAGACTCATCATGTCAGAGGTCAGAGGCTGTATAGAAGACTGTATAGACTCATCATGGCAGAGGTCAGAGGCCGTATAGAAGAGTGTATAGACTCATCATGTCAGAGGTCAGAGGCTGTATAGAAGAGTGTATAGACTCATCATGTCAGAGGTCAGAGGCTGTATAGAAGACTGTATAGACTCATCATGGCAGAGGTCAGAGGCTGTATAGAAGACTGTATAGACTCATCATGGCAGAGGTCAGAGGCTGTATAGAAGACTGTATATACTCATCATGTCAGAAGTCAGAGGCTGTATAGAAGACTGTATAGACTCATCATGTCAGAGGTCAGAGGCTGTATAGAAGACTGTATAGACTCATCATGTCAGAGGTCAGAGGCTGTATAGAAGACTGTATAGACTCATCATGTCAGAGGTCAGAGGCTGTATAGAAGACTGTATAGACTCATCATGGCAGAGGTCAGAGGCTGTATAGAAGACTGTATAGACTCATCATGTCAGAGGTCAGAGGCTGTATAGAAGAGTGTATAGACTCATCATGTCAGAGGTCAGAGGCTGTATAGAAGAGTGTATAGACTCATCATGTCAGAGGTCAGAGGCTGTATAGAAGACTGTATAGACTCATCATGGCAGAGGTCAGAGGCTGTATAGAAGACTGTATAGACTCATCATGGCAGAGGTCAGAGGCTGTATAGAAGACTGTATATACTCATCATGTCAGAAGTCAGAGGCTGTATAGAAGACTGTATAGACTCATCATGTCAGAGGTCAGAGGCTGTATAGAAGACTGTATAGACTCATCATGTCAGAGGTCAGAGGCTGTATAGAAGACTGTATAGACTCATCATGGCAGAGGTCAGAGGCTGTATAGAAGAGTGTATAGACTCATCATGGCAGAGGTCAGAGGCTGTATAGAAGACTGTATAGACTCATGTCAGAGGTCAGAGGCTGTATAGAAGACTGTATAGACTCATCATGGCAGAGGTCAGAGGCTGTATAGAAGACTGTAGTGGGCTGGTTTCACCTCGCCGAAAAACACACAAACCTCCTCGGATGAGGTAGTAAAATATACATAATCTACAAGAAAACTATAGACTGCAAGTGATTTAATATATAATCCAGTTCCTATCTACAAGTGGTCTACTAATAGAAGACGAATCTCATGTGATCGTATTACGAGAATTCTATCAATGTGTAATAAACAAGTCATTTAATCACGGACAATTAATAAAATATGGCACAAGATTGATCTAAATGAACTATAAACCATGGTATCCGTACTTGTCCCCTTCCACCAACATGAATGAACCTACGTGATGTAACGCTGCTCAGAGCTTCAGCCTCATCTGTGTTTGTCTCCACACGTCTTCTGCAGTCACATGAGCTCCACCTGTCAACACGGATGATCGCTGTCACTTAGCGTGACACCTTGACATTCTTCCTTTGCTGGTGTTTATGTGTGTGTGTGTGTGTGTGTGTGTGTGTGTGTGTGTGTGTGTGTGTGTGTGTGTGTGTGTGTGTGTGTGCTGATGGTGGCTGGAGGTGGGTGGGGGGGTGTCGGGTGTCGGGTGAAAGATCTTTGACATTCATGGTTACACACGCGCGCACACACACATGCCCGGCGGCTACGCTGCGATGCTGAATGGTGCCGTCATGACCCATCAGTCTTTAGTGCGCACACACACACACACACACACACACACACACACAGTGGTCACACTAACGGTGCAGTATATGCTGATAGGAAACAGCACAGTAAAGGCTGTATTATTCCTCTGGAATAACAGCAGCTCTCTCCCAGCGTATGACATGTTGCCAGCGCCTCAGTTTAATGTCCAAACATAGCGCCCACATAAACCTGCGCTAGATTTACACGGCAACAATAAAGTGGCGTGACCTCTCCGTGTGATATACAGCTGGTCTAACTTACGGCCGGGCTGTATCATATTCATAAAAGCCATGAGTATTTTCACATGGAGGCTCTGTCTCTATGGGACCAGCTCGGCCTCCGCATGCACCATGAGCTGAGAGGGACCAGAAAGAACCACCATGTACAGCAGAGGAGATGTGCAAATGATCTGACGTCACTCCATTGAGCCCTCATGAGTCTGACGGGCCTCATCGACTGAGAGTTATTTAGACTTCAGGATGGGGAAGCAGCGGTGTGGAAGCACCACGGCAGCGTAACGCTGCACTCTGGCCAATAAGCACACAGCTGCAGGACGATACAACGCACCAACAGGTTAGGACCAACTCTGACTTCATATCACCGTGCTTTGTTTTTATTCACAAAGATATCTACATCACATTTATTGCAATGCCAGGTCAAAGGTCACAAATAATAGAGACAAGCCAAAAAACAATAGACTCATATGACTATATAGCCATATCAATATATTTATATTTTATATATATATATACGTATATATATATATATATATATATATATATATATATATATATATATATATATATATATATATATATATATATATATATATATATATTATTTGTATGTGTGTGTTTGTCCTATCAGTGACAGGGTGCCAGTCAGTGTCAGGTCCGGGGTTGTATCTGCTTCGGCTTTGAATGTCCTCCAGGTCCCATCAACACACACACACACACACACACACACACACACACACACACACACACACACACACACACACACACACACACACACACACACACACACAAACACACACTAAAAAGGTGGGAAAGTTCAGTCCACACACCATCACAGACCTTGTTTATAGGAGAATATTCTTCTGTGTGTGTGTGTGTGTGTGTGTGTGTGTGTTTGTGTGTGTGTGTGTGTGTGTGTGTGTGTGTTTGTGTGTGTGTGTGTGTGTGATTGTAAAGCTGACAGCGTTTCCCTTGTGGGGTACAGACAACAAACAAGGTCCCTGGTGGTTTTTGCTAGGAGAGAGGGTACATCACACACACACACACACACACACACACACACACACACACACACACACACACACACACACACACACACACACACACACATACACACAGAACTCTTAGATGTCGTAGCTGCTTCATGCCAGCCACGGCCATCTGGTTTATGTAACCAACTCTGGCATTGTATGTTTGACCTGTCTGCACGTGCGTGCGTATGTGTGTGTGTGTGTGTGCGTGTGCGTGTGCGTGTGCGTGTGCGTGTGTGTGTGTGTGTGTGTGTGTGTGCAGTGCTGGGGTGAAGGATTCCAGTGTACATTTGACCTCCACATTGTTTATTGCGCTCGCCACAGCCCAAAGCCCCTCCAGGGAGGGTCCTCATGTCCTCATACGTCTTCATCTCAGACAGAGGATGAGGAGGGAGTGCGAGGAGAAGAGTCGTACGGGAGAGTCGACAGAAAAAAAGCCACAACGTTCTCAGAGAAGGAATTAATAACCAGAGAGGACGAGGAGGTGACCATGAACCATTCCTGTTGTATTGTAACGCCAGCATCCTCCCATTAAACCTCCCCAACACCACGGAAACCTGTCACCAGTCACAGCTGTCTGTGTGTGTGACCTGTTGGCATGTGTGTGTGTGTGTGTGTGTGTGTGTGTGTGACCTGTACAGGCACATTTTGAGTATTCTGACCTTTAACCCCGCTCCATCATGACTGTAGGAGTGTATTTGTGCAACCTCCGAAAGGTACATTCAAGAGTTGAGAGGGACAGACCTAACAAAGCATCAATCCAGACTTAAAAAAATTATCTATATCATGATGTAGTTATTTCGGCAACCTTTTCATCCATTTATTGCAATTTAATCACAGCAAATCTGTGCATTTTGGGTTGCTACCGCTGCAGAGAACCGGCCGACGTGTGACTCCAGACGGTGAACAAGCTGAGGGAAATCCACGAGCGCTCCGGATGATGAAAAGAACCCCGACAGGACGTTGGTTTGTTCTGGGACTTCAGTAACGTGTACAAACCAGTAGTACTGGTGTTTCAAACCGTGTTGGATGATCATGGGCGAAATACCAGCTCCTCTCCAGACCACCTGGAGCAGGGTGATGACATCCCTGTTCCCCGCGGGACGGAATGTAATAGATGTGCTGATCCACTCACTCTTCCCTCTTCATCTGGTCCATCATCACTCAACAACTCTGTGTCCAACACTGACCAACTAACTATCAAAGTAACACATCCCATCAGGCCCAGTAGACTTTGTGTTTATTCCTAATTAGCTAAAGTTAGCACACACGTTTGTTTGTGCTCTAATTAAGTCTGGTCAAGTTTGGACATTTTTGGGAAATATCATTGGCCAAAAAAAAGAAGAAGAATTCTCCCGTTCATGGATGACGTCAGATTAATTCTTCAGCTGTGACAAAAGGCTTTGAGTGGATCTGATCTCATGTAAGTAATGCACAAAGGACATTGGGTCCTTCTTCTTTCCCTTTTGAAGTTAAATATGGAAACTGAACGGCACGATCTCCTGTGACCAAAATCAGGACCTTCAGAATCAGAATCAGAATCAGAAACTGTTTATTGCCAGTAATGTTTTCACAAACGAGGAATTTTTCGAGGCGGAAGGTGCAGACATTGGACATGGGACGTTAGACGAGACAAACAACAATCAACAATCAACGACAACAACAGTGCAATGGGTATTAAAATAAGTGTAAGATAAGATAAAGTGCTCAGTGTAGAGTTCTTCTTCATGATTCTCATCCTCCGAACCTTCCTCGGTCTCGACTCTTCATATTTCCAAAGCGAGGCGCGACTGTCCTGCTGACCAGCTCTTTCCCACCTTTCTGTCATCTGGCCAAACAAAGCTTGACATTCTCCACTCCCTCTGAAGCTTCTGACCTAGATGCTACCAAACTTTGTCTCAGAGTTAATCAGAAATTTGGCCTTCTTGCGCGCCAGTGGAAAAAAGGGATATATCCATCCAGGCATTAGCATTAGAAAGGAGGAAACGGTGGAAATGAGACGAGAGGAGAGATTGTTTGAATGCCATCTTAACCGAGTGTGCCTAGCCAAGCCCGGCCAGGAGAAAATATAAACCCCCCGAGAATAAGGCTTATTTTGACTGGTGGCCAGTTAGGGGATAAGACGCTGCAAGGGAAGTGTTTGTGTGTGAATCATTGAGCCTGCACGCCATCAAGTAGCCAGCCGGTTTACGCCTGCCAGTCTCAGGTGTATGTGCAGGTCCAAATCTGCATCTAAAGCCTTCTCCTCCTCCTCCTCCTCCATTTCCATACGGATAAATGTCATTAGCCAGGCAGCTAGTGGCAAGACGCTACTTTTACTCAGCGCGAGTGTGACTTTGTCCCTGAGAGAGAGAGAGAGAGAGAGAGAGAGAGAGAGGTCTGATACATGGACCAGACACAAATCCTCTTAGCCAAAAAAAGAAAAAAACTGGCTTTTGGGTGGCAGCTTAAATCGGCCATTGTGGCTCTACTTTAAGACTTCCTCTGATGCCTCTGGCTGGCGCTAATGTAAATAAAGAGCCCCAGTAGGAAGCTGGGGAGGAAGTGAGGTAGAAGGGGGGTCGTATTCCTCGTCTGATAGTGCAGCACACACACGGCTGGCCTGACTGGCTGTGAGCACCTTCCTGTGTGGGTGGGTGTCCATTGTGTGTCTCATAAGGAAAGACATGTTCCTCTCTTCTGATCGTTTAGTACTTACACTGGATTGAAGGACATTGTACCAAAGTATCCAAAGCTGTGGTGGTGCTGCAGCCACTTCAGTGATCGTCATATTGACAGACACATCTCAATCTACCCTCTGCAGTCCCAATGCGCCTCCAGTGAGAGGATCGGCACCTACAGGAAGCCGTTTTCACATTTGAACTCCGGACGTTGTCCAGAGTTTCTCTATCTTGTGCAGGACGGTTGGTGACAATGTAACCCCGACAATGTATTCATGACGTTGTCTGACAATTGTGGCAGAAGTCCGCGTTTCTCGTCGTCTTTCCAGCGAGGCCTTTTTGTTGACGTCTTCGTGTAAATTAAGCGTCTTTCTTCACTCTCTGATGTTTATTTTCTTCTGGTTTTTGCACCAGCCGCGGGGAAAAAGAAAAGTCCTCAACACCCCACTCGCTCGCTCGGGACTTCTCTGGACAATGAGCGGCTCTGTTCACACATCGCTCAATCGGACTTGGCGTTGACTTTGCACTGAGCCGACAGGGTACAAATCTGTCTAATGTCCGGTTTGACATTTTCAAATGATGCATATCATCGCATTTTCCTATTATAAAAATACTATAAAAAAACTATAAAAGAGCACTATGTGTTAACATTATCTCTGCAAAGTATGACTTTGATTAAGTGAAGTTAAATATTTGTAGTAATTCATTTAATGCAGGTTTCATGAACCATAGTTTTAGATCCGCTGAAGGCCAAAATGCCCTAACTTTCTTCCTGGACCTTGAACGCCTCTGGTTACACAACAGAGGGGCTCTGCTCAAGCAGATGCTCCAATACATATCAAGCCAGTATCGTTTATCCATAAGTAAGTCATATTTCAGTTTTTTGGTTGGAATGTGGTTGATATCTTCTGAGGCTTTGTCTCACAAGGGATTTTGTGGTATTGGTGGATTCTGTAGGTCGTAGCTTTCCAGAAAGGTGCGCTAATCATGTGTAGCATCAAGCTAGAGATATGAAAATTTATATTTCCATATCTTGGGGAGCTCTCTCGAGTCCTCTCAAGTCATATTTATGGTTTATGTTAATATTTATGGATGAATTGTGCTATAAACATGTAAAATGGACGTATATGCTCTTGTAAGGCTGTGCAGTTTTTTTTGCTATGTCACATCAGTGGCTCTGGTATCGATTCATGAGAGTACGAGGACTTGGAGAGTGAGGAAGACCTCCTGATGAAGAATTCAGCCCCCGGGGGCTGCTGGGGCTCATAGCAAGATTCAGCTAAACGCATTGACCTCGCCACAGTCCAGCCATGCACTAGCTTCTGACCTAATCGGGTTTTAGTAGACATCAAAATGATACAGTTGTACTATTTCAGCCTTGAAAGTGAACTTGAAAGCCTTGCTTTTTTATCTCAATTTTCTCCCGTGAACATGACATCGACATCTGTATCGCATGGACGGTTACTGAAGCCAAGTTCTCATGAAGAGGCTCAATCACCAGAAATGACATGACTTATATAGATGAAGCAAAGACATTTGGTTGCTTGGTATAATACGGTGTGTTTCCGTGAACACGATATATGTAGAAGTTGCCTCGGCACCACTGTCCTTTGCAGTGACCCGATGACATCATATCATTGTCTTAATGAGACTCCTCTGCTCTTCCTTCCTCTACATAAACATCATAATCATGGCCGATAAGTGTATCTTGAGTGCGGAGACCATCGTGTACTGTAATCATACCGTTGTTACAGATTCATATTACAGGCGCACACACTGATCCACGCTGATCAAGCACATGCCGCAGACAGGGAAGGAGGATCAATGAGCGTAATAGGAAGTGACATAAAGCAATACCAGATGGCCAATCAGCACTCAAAGAGGTTGGATGTTACCGTGGGAACCCTGCAGGACAGCGTCTTCTTCATGTTTGCTTTATTGTACATGAGTTCTTATTGTACTGTATTTTGGCTCTGAATCATGTGACTCATTGCCAAACACCTAAAGAGCACAGACCTGTCAGTGGAGGAAATGTGGTTTGATCAATGCCATCCTGGGTACTGGGATCTGGTGCAGCATTCAAGTTCAGTCTTCACCTTGAAAATGTAATTTCACTAAAAAACATCCGGACGGAAGTTCCACTTCCCCTCTTCCAGAGACCTCTGAATGAGTTTGAGGAGGTGGATTTGTTCCCTACGATGCTTCGTATGGTTTCTTCCAAAAAGTCCAGCATCATGAGTGATCGATCCCTGCAGAGCAGAACCAGTTTCAGCTATTAAACTACTTGGTTAGGTTTCGGGAAAAGATGGTAGTGTGAGTAAGAATGGCTGCGGTGTGCGGAGTGACGCTACTTGAGGAGGAAAGTTACGTAACAAACAAGTGACTTCCATGGGACATGACCACCAATCCACCCTGACCTCCTCTTTGGCTTTAATCAGGGTTCACATTCTGACCAGTGGGTTTCATGACTTTTCCATGACTTTAAACCAAATGTCCATGAGCAAACATTTAGTGAAATCTGGGTGTAAACAGTAAAAAGTGAGTAAATGTAGTATTTAAACTAACAATGAGAATACAAAGCATACAGTAAACCTTAAATGACTCAAATGAATGAGACAATAGTTTGATTAAAAGAATAAACATTTATATAGATGCCTGTATGTATGCCTGCTTATATTTTGAGTCTTTCTTTTAAAAGCATATTCATTATTTCAAACTCAGCGTAAATGAACGACATGAACACATGAATATAACACATTTACATGACTTTTACTTCAAGACTTTTCCAGGCCTGGAAATAACCATTTTAAAATTCCATGACTTTTCCAGGTTTTCCACGTAAGACCCCTGTGTAATGCTTGATTTAGTTTGAAACCAACACGTCAGAGGCTCAACGCTTCAACCAGGAACCCCTCTGCTGTCAGATTGGACCTGTCACTTACAAACATCAGGTCTTTTCAAAATAAACTTCCAATTTAGGTCATTTTTAGGTTTAGTTATGCAACAAAACTACATGGTGTGTTACATGAAATAATTGAAGCGATGGCATTACTTAAGTGCGTCATTTGCATTTCAAAAATACGGCAACATCGTCAAAGTTATGACAAGTCAAGTACACTTCATAATCCACAAGTGGAAATTAATTCAGTCTAAAATCAGGGATGTCAACAACACATGCATGCATGTTTAGGCACCCTGCAAGTGAATGTGCACATCACACCATTCAGGAAGAGTGGTCTCTCGGGAGAACGCCCTGTATCTGTTTGACCCATCTGACCTCAGCCTCCACTGCTCTACGCACCATGTCGGACGCTCTGATCGATCCAATAATGTCGCTGATTGGTTCACAATGGAGTTACGTGAATGCCACGGTGCATCGGTATTAGACGGTGTGCTGTGCGACCACAAAGACCAACCGCTTCACAGCTGTTTAGAGCGGTCACACTCACAGCAAGAGGCCTCCTCCGGCGTCATCCCACCGCCTCCATGGTCGCTCTCCGAGAACTCTGTAAAGAGACTTTACTTGAATTATTTCTTTCATTAATTGTGCTGCAGTCGGTTGTAAAAGTAAGGAAGTAATAAATGGACTGTACTTGTGTACTCGTATTTCTAGTCTTCCGACCACTCAAAGCTCTGTAACGTCATCATTCACCCACTCAGTGTCTTGCCTAAGGACACATGGACATGGACTCTGGTCATGGAACGAGCACTTTGAAGCACACGTCCTTCAGTCTTCAGTTTGAATGAACCATGCGTTACCAAAGTTTCAATGCAAATAGTAAAGGTGACGCCATGTGAGTAGTGAAGGTGACGCCATTTGAGTAGTGAAAGTGACGCCATGTGAGTAGTGAAAGTGACGCCATGTGAGTAGTAAAGTTGACACCATGTGAGTAGTAAAGGTGACACCATGTGAGTAGTAAAGGTGACGCCATGTGAGTAGTGAAGGCGACGCCGCGTGAGTAGTGAAGGTGATGCCATGTGAGTAGTAAAGGTGACACCATGTGAGTAGTAAAGGTGACGCCATGTGAGTAGTAAAGGTGACGCCATGTGAGTAGTAAAGGTGACGCCATGTGAGTAGTAAAGGTGACGCCATGTGAGTAGTAAAGGAGACGCCATGTGAGTAGTAAAGGTGACGCCATGTGAGTAGTAAAGGAGACGCCATGTGAGTAGTAAAGGAGACGCCATGTGAGTAGTAAAGGTGACGCCATGTGAGTAGTAAAGGAGACGCCATGTGAGTAGTAAAGGAGACGCCATGTGAGTAGTAAAGGAGACGCCATGTGAGTAGTAAAGGTGACGCCATGTGAGTAGTAAAGGTGACGCCATGTGAGTAGTAAAGGTGACGCCATGTGAGTAGTAAAGGAGACGCCATGTGAGTAGTAAAGGTGACGCCATGTGAGTAGTAAAGGAGACGCCATGTGAGTAGTAAAGGTGACGCCATGTGAGTAGTAAAGGTGACGCCATGTGAGTAGTAAAGGTGACGCCATGTGAGTAGTAAAGGTGACGCCATGTGAGTAGTAAAGGTGACGCCATGTGAGTAGTAAAGGTGACGCCATGTGAGTAGTAAAGGTGACGCCATGTGAGTAGTAAAGGAGACGCCATGTGAGTAGTAAAGGAGACGCCATGTGAGTAGTAAAGGTGACGCCATGTGAGTAGTAAAGGTGACGCCATGTGAGTAGTAAAGGAGACGCCATGTGAGTAGTAAAGGAGACGCCATGTGAGTAGTAAAGGAGACGCCATGTGAGTAGTAAAGGAGACGCCATGTGAGTAGTAAAGGTGACACCATGTGAGTAGTAAAGGTGACACCATGTGAGTAGTAAAGGTGACACCATGTGAGTAGTAAAGGTGACACCATGTGAGTAGTAAAGGAGACGCCATGTGAGTAGTAAAGGTGACGCCATGTGAGTAGTGAAGGAGACGCCATGTGAGTAGTGAAGGAGACGCCATGTGAGTAGTAAAGGTGACGCCATGTGAGTAGTGAAGGAGACGCCATGTGAGTAGTAAAGGAGACGCCATGTGAGTAGTAAAGGTGACACCATGTGAGTAGTAAAGGTGACACCATGTGAGTAGTGAAGGAGACGCCATGTGAGTAGTGAAGGTGACACCATGTGAGTAGTAAAGGTGACACCATGTGAGTAGTAAAGGTGACGCCATGTGAGTAGTAAAGGAGACGCCATGTGAGTAGTAAAGGAGACGCCATGTGAGTAGTAAAGGAGACGCCATGTGAGTAGTAAAGGTGACGCCATGTGAGTAGTAAAGGTGACGCCATGTGAGTAGTAAAGGTGACGCCATGTGAGTAGTAAAGGTGACGCCATGTGAGTAGTAAAGGTGACGCCATGTGAGTAGTAAAGGTGACGCCATGTGAGTAGTGAAGGAGACGCCATGTGAGTAGTGAAGGAGACGCCATGTGAGTAGTAAAGGTGACGCCATGTGAGTAGTGAAGGTGACGCCATGTGAGTAGTAAAGGTGACGCCATGTGAGTAGTAAAGGAGACCCCATGTGAGTAGTGAAGGAGACGCCATGTGAGTAGTGAAGGTGACGCCATGTGAGTAGTGAAGGAGACGCCATGTGAGTAGTAAAGGTGACGCCATGTGAGTAGTAAAGGCGACGCCATGTGAGTAGTAAAGGAGACCCCATGTGAGTAGTGAAGGAGACGCCATGTGAGTAGTGAAGGTGACGCCATGTGAGTAGTGAAGGAGACGCCATGTGAGTAGTAAAGGTGACACCATGTGAGTAGTGAAGGCGACGCCATGTGTAAAGGTGACGCCATGTGAGAAGTGACGCCACGTGAGTAGTGAAGGTGACGCCATGTGTAAAGGTGACGCCATGTGAGTAGTGAAGTGACGCCGCGTGAGTAGTGAAGGTGACGCCATGTGAGTAGTGAAGGAGACGCCATGTGAGTAGTAAAGGTGACACCATGTGAGTAGTGAAGGCGACGCCATGTGTAAAGGTGACGCCATGTGAGAAGTGACGCCACGTGAGTAGTGAAGGTGACGCCATGTGTAAAGGTGACGCCATGTGAGTAGTGAAGTGACGCCGCGTGAGTAGTGAAGGTGACGCCATGTGAGTAGTGAAGGTGACGCCATGTGAGTAGTGAAGGTGACGCCATGTGAGTAGTGAAGGCGACGCCATGTGAGTAGTGAAGGTGACGCCATGTGAGTAGTGAAGGCGACGCCATGTGAGCAGTGAAGGTGACGCCATGTGATCAGGCCGTGAGACAGGTTTGAGCTCGTAGTGTGATGTAGACCCCGCCCTTCTCCGCCGATCAGCCAAAGTTTCTGGGGTGAAGATGTTTTTTAAATGCTTGCTGGAGGATCCCTCTTCCAGCTGTCAGTGTTGTCAGCGTTGCATTTGCTTTCTGCAATCTCTCTTTTGTTCCCTTCATGCACTGGCAGCAAACCACTGGAAATGAGTGGGGATTCATTGCCCTTGTAGAAATTCTGACAAACAACTACTCAACCTTACAGGGGAGGCTGGCTCTGCGGCCTGTTGAGTAGAGCAACTTCATCGCTATTATAATGTGCTGCCATTCATTTCGGAGCCGGGCATGTTTGCTCGCTGCCATCTTTCTCTCTGTCAGTCTCTCTCTCTCTCTCTCTCTCTCTCTCTCTCCCTCGCAAGCCCCCTCAAGTCAGCGAGGTTCACATCATCCTCGTTAAGCGTTTGTCTCCAGTCTAACTCACAGATGATTATTCATTTAGCCGCTTTAGACAGCTCCCGTCAGCCACAAGGACTCCGCTCATCCACCAAGGGACAAATCAACACTGGTTTTTCTCCTCCTCCTCCTCCTCTTCCTCCTCAGTTCTTTCTCCACTTCCCGTCTCTCTCCTGGGCTATTACGCTGAGTGTTATGTTTACTATAACCCGCATGCTTGTTAATTATAAATCACCGGGTCCTCTTACGTTCTATTAATTGGTACCTCCTTCTCTCTTTCTATGCAGAAGCGCCCGGCGAATAAACTCAGGTACGGCTTCATTAAGTGGCTCTCATAACACATCTTGACACATGCTACAAAGACAATACAACAAGGGAGCTGTTGGGGGAAGAGTGGAGGCCTCAACAGCTGAAAGTCAGGGGTGAACATTTAATTAGCTGACCCTGCGAAGGGTTAATCCATATCTCGTACTATAAGTTAAATCATCACCTATGGTAATAAATGTATAATGTGACAGACGTTATATATAGTAGAACATATGATTCCCTCTGAAACACAAAGGCAGACGGGTACAGAGCACAAAGACAAGGAAGGGAATGATGGAGCTACTGAGGGTCTGCTCACGGACCTGAAATGACTGGTACGGTATCCAGGAGAGCTCCATTAGAGATAATTGGATGGATTTCATATTAATATATGCTCTGTCATTTAGCATTGCACACAGGCTTAACCCCTGCATGGGATTTCATCCCCCGCCAAGTCCTGCAATGATACACTTCATGCTGATCACAGTGATTGGAAAGAAAGAGAAAGAAAGAGAGAAAATCTACGTTTACCTTGTTTAATTTTATTAGTTTGTAATTGGATAAAAAAACAAAACATTTTCTGAGTTAGTTAGAAGCTTTTGCTCATTACTCCAACAGGTAGATTTTGATTTTGGTTTGCTGCTTTTCTTCATGACCGCAGGATGACGGTCAAACTTCTGGTCCAATGTTCATGAAATTTGTTACAAGGTTGAAGCGTCGGCCGGCAATTCAATTGATTTTCCTTGGCAGGCGTCTGTGAAGTCCAAGTGCCCTTTTAGTTCTCCCATTTTAATCCTATATATGTACAGTATATATATATATATATATATATGTACAGTATATATATATATACAACGGGTAAAATAAGTATTGACCACATCCCCCTATTTCCTCAGTAAATATATTTCTAAAGGTGCTATTGACATGAAATGTTCCCCAGATGTCGGTAACAACCCAAGTGATCCACACATACAAAGAAAACCAAACAAATAAGTTCAGAAAGACCACCAACACCAACTACCGTCATGCCCATGATGTACAAGTAGCTTCGTATCATTTAAATTAACCATGACAAGGATTCTGTGGACATCCAATTTGAGGATGATGATCTTTGCTATGCACACATATTCATTGTGTGTGTGGGGGAGAGCTTTCTCAGGGTTAATGTTACAAAGAATGCGTCCTAGATCAAAACACGAGTGTGGAGGTTAATCTCCACGGCGGCCTTATTGCTGGCTCTTTTGGCACCACCTGCCATCAAGCAGCCACTTGGCCCGGCACCTCGACCCGGCACCTCGACCCGGCACCTCAGCCGGCACCACGCCGCAGAAAGGCTCCAGGACTCTGGGAGTCAGCAGCAAGGCTCCCTAAATTGGCAGGAGCAAGAGAGGGCACAACAATACTGTGAAGACCCACTTCAAAACCCCCCTTCACCTCTTCACTTTTTCCCTCTCCCGCTCCCTTCCTCCTCCTCCTCCTCCTCCTCCTCCTCCTCCTCCTCCTCCTCCTCTTCCAGATTTGCTCATCAGAGAGAATTCTCTTTCAACTATCCGAGGAGGTTTAGGACAACCGTGGAGTCTGACATAATTATCAGTGGCTTGTCTTTAATCACCCTCTCCTCGGACTCCTCAGTGCAGATGATCTGACACCAAACACAAGCCGCTCCCTGCCTGCAAACAGCCAATTTAGCCTCCGAGCGGCTCAGAGAGCCCGCCGTCGCAGACTGGTGGAGATGGACAGAGGAAAGGCGGCAGAAGGAGAGGGGGAGACGTAATTATCCACTGTATTTGGGCTTTGTTGTTCCTTTCTTTTTCCCTCCCCTCATCCTTTTACTTTGTGCACTTTTTAATAAGTCTGAAAATGTGTCAGCTTGATTCAAGTCTAACAAAGCTGTGGATGATTTATGTCAAAAGGTTGCGAGAGAAAAAAGAGTGAAGCGAGATTTGAGAGACAGTTTCAAGGTAGCGACGCTTCAATTAACCCACGTTACCTGTATAGGATATCATTTGAATGACGGCTGAATTAATAAGCGCTTTTTGGAAAATCTCTTGAAATGTGTTCTTGAGATACATCAAATGTAATCAAAGGAAATGTAATTCTTATACGTGCCTTAGAATATATTTTTTTTCTCTTTGTTTTAATCAAAATTGTCCATCAGAGCTGGAAGACACAAGCCTGGATATCAAACAGCTAAGAGGTATTATTGTCATGCAATTTGAACTTATTTTGCTTCACTGTGAATTGACTGCAAATGTGTTTTTTCTCATGATTTGCATCTAAGTGCAAATTAGCAGAAAGGATCCTTCCTGGCTTGAACACTTCCAGCCTTAAGTCTGACAACAACAAAAAGTGGGTTGGGCAGCGGTTAAAAACAAAGCACAAAGACATGTTAATAATAGTTCTTCTCCGCCCTCAAATGGGTCGGAGAATGGAAGGAGTGGGATGCGGTCGGGTCGGTGGAGTGAAAGGAGAGAACTTCAAAGTGATGAAAACAGAGAAAGAGCGTGAACAGTAGCGCTCGCTAATGTGTTCCCAGGATGCACCCATTCCAACCAGACCGGACCTTTGATGCTGTCTCTGACACCATCGCGAAGGGAAGAAAATGAGAGGGAAAAGATGAGGAGCCATCACTGGCTATTAGCAGGACGGTGCAATCTGTACGGGGTAATAAGCGATGAGCGCGGACAGGGTCGCACTCTGTTTCAACCTCTGGAAGACGGGGGAGGCCGAGCAGCTCTTAGAAAACGGCGCGGTGGTGAAATACTGGAGACATGGGGATGATCGGAAGAGACGCAGAGAAACAAAACCGGATCAAATGGAAACCATTGATGAGCGATGATGTCGGGTCATCATTAATAACTGATACTGGGCTGGATTACTTTCCACCAGTCTATTGGTTTTGTGTACTGAGACACGAATTGTCTGTTTTTCTTTTCATGTCGTTTAGGACCAAAATAACGGGTAATAAAACGGGTAAAACGGGTAATAATAGGGAAGCTGGATGGGTCCCAAAAAAAGTGTCCGGTTGTGGTTTTATGATATGATATTTTATGATGAGTTTTTTTTGCCGAAAGCAAACCGTGTCCTGAACCAAGTTACGTGGTTTCCCTGCCTACACCTACCTGCCTAGTTGTTTGAAGCCCAACCAGGATGTTCTCCGTTAACCTAACAAAGTGTTTTTGACGTTGTGTCGTCCTGAAAAAGAGTGACACAAAAAATAAACGTATAATTGTTGTCTCAAAACCAATAGACTGCCATGAGACTGTGCTGAACAATCCCACTTCTAAAGTTGTAATATACAACGACTGCATATGAACTGTTGGGTCTAGCCGCTAACCACGATGACGCTGCAGAACTCACCTTCGACTTCACGCGGCAGGTGTACTGCTCAAGACCCAAGGAAACGCTGTCGAGTGTGTAGATGCCGAGGCGTCGTCCGGGTCCAGCAGGTCTGAACGCCGCTGGTAGGAACCACGAGAGAATAGTCAGTAGCAAGTGAGACAGAGCCAGAGATCTGTTTTTTCCACCCAAACTCAGTGGCAGCCGTGCCGGTGACCGCCCTGCCAGCTTGTGCCGCATCAGTTTGAGGAGGTCGAGTCAGCGCCTGGCAGGATGTGTCTGGCCCGGGTCTCACTGCAGGAGATCTCCGGTCCCGGGGCCAAACCTCCGGGCCGGCAGCCCGCTCTCCCAGCAGAGCGACCCGGCTTTCCCCCGCACTTCACTGGCTTCTCGCCGGGGGCAAGTCAGGGAGCCGCTGGGGCGTGGGGCTTCCAGCGCAGTTCAAACCCCTGGGAAAGGGGGGAGGTGACCCCGACTGACTCCGACTGTCAACGCGCCAGGCAGAGGAGAGGAAAGAGGGGTGGCAGAGGCCAGGAGGAGAGAGGGAGGAGAGAGGGAGGAAGAGAGGAGGCGAGGAGAGGGATGACAAGGGGTTAGGTGTGAGCTATCCGGGGAGACGTTTGTCCGGCAGCTTTGTGGTGTGCAGCAGCGCTGCTGAAGGGAAGCTGCTTGTTCTCACATCACATCATCTACTGGGCTGTGTTGTTCAGGAAGAGGAAGGCCTTTGCACAAAGAACTTTACCTCTGCGGGGAAATTAAACTATTTTTCCTGCCTATTTGGTTAGGAGTTTGAAAACTTCATGAACACGTTGTGTCTATCATTATTTGAAGTATGTAAAAGTTCCAAGAAATCAATCTACACATTTGATATGAAGGTGAACCATCAGCCACTCGCTCAGAGACAACCAGCCAAGTGTCTTCTCAAAAGCTTGAGAAACTGTTTAAGAGGACATCTGGGGACCCATTTATTTATCATGGATCATAAGTACCGGGCCCTACATGTGTATGTCCGCTGTAAGGTTACACATTTTAACATGGGGGTCTACGGGGATTGACTCACTTGTGGAACTCGCCTCAAGTGGCCATTTGAGGAACTGCAAGCACTTGTGGGTAGGCTTTGTTTTCCAGCAGTGGACAATGTTGCTGTTTGGTGATAACAGCATCGGCCCATTAAACAGCATTTGTTTCACCGTAATTTGTCCTATTCTTCCTATTATTTATGGAAATACATGTTATAATATGCAAGTGATGTTTCATAAATACGGATTTATTGAAATAAGATTAGAGAAATATCTATAAAACATCTAGTAATAATAATAGTATTTTACAAATCATCTGTCACCAGAGTCGCAGTTTCTCATTTCTCCATTTAATATCCGTACACAAGGATTTATTTTCATAAATGAGGCTCCCGGGCCTCACAGTTTGTGCAACATTTGTACGTTACACTCGTACTTCCTGTCTGCATCCTTTCCTGTCACTCGCTCCCCACTGGACCTGAGCTCAGGCTTCCTGAGTGAGTGTTGTGACATTAAGGTGGCGGTTATAATTGTTCTACGAGTGCTAAGTCACGTTGCATGGATCATTACAAACTGAAAGTCTTTTCTTCTCCCTGTTAAATGTGTCTGCTGTCGGAGTGAGTTTTTCATATCTGAGTGTCTGAGGACAGAAGGTGGTGTATGCTGTTAAAGCAATAAAGCAAGTAGAGCGGCAATTTATCTTTCAAGGTCTTGCTTTTAGAACAAATTCAGCCCTTTATTATCCACAATTAATAACAGCTAATTCAAAGTGTTGGTGTTGCTTTTATTTTTTACATCGTTGTGAGAAGACTTTTCTGGGTCTGATCAGGAAGTGCTTCTCTAAAAGAAACAGCCTTTGGTTTCAAAAGATGTGACAGATGTGCAACAAACCAGACTCCTCCTTTTTCATGAGCTCAGGAACTTTGGGCTTGAACGCACAGAACGCTGAGCCAGCTGTTGATGCAGCAGCAGCAGCAGTAGCATTAACAGCAGCAGCATCATCAGCAGCAGCATTAGCAGCAGCATCATCATCAGCAGCAGCATTAGCAGCAGCATCATCAGCAGCAGCATTAGCAGCAGCATTAGCAACAGCAGCAGCAGCGGCAGTAGCATTAGCAGCAGCATTAGCAGCAACAGCATTAGCAGCAGCATTAACAGCAGCAGCATCATCAGCAGCAGCATTAGCAGCAGCATTAGCAGCAACAGCATTAGCATCATCATCAGCAGCAACAGCAGCAGCAGCATTAGCAGCAGCATTAGCAGCAACACCATTAGCAACATCAGCAGCAGCAGCAGCAGCAGTAGCAGCAGCATTAGCAGCAGCATTAACAGCAGCAGCATCAGCAGCAGCAGCAGCAGCAGCAGCAGCAGCAGCAGCAGTAGCATTAGCAGCAGCATTAGCAGCATTAGCATCAGCAGCATTAGCAGTAGCAGCATTAGCAGCAGCAGCATTAGCAGCAGCAGCAGCGGCAACATGTTTACAGCTTCTTCCAGGGTCAAGCTGCATTACTCAGGAAATAGCATGCCTAGTGTTGTCAAAGTTAACAACACTAAACATGTGTCGAGCGCGGCTAGCTACTAAAAGCAGTCACTCACACACAATCCGGCCTCCCTGCTATTATTATTATTATTATTATTATTATTATTATTATTATTATTAAAAGCATCCCACCGGGCTGGACATTGGAGAGCCTCCCAAGTTTGCAAGTCAAACTTTCAGCCAGATTGAAGCAAATCTGTCTCACCACAATTGTTAAGGCTAAATCCAGCTATTTATTTCAAAACAACTTGTAAAAAAGTATGAATTACAGCAGTTTATAGATTCATAACTATAAATTCCTGCATGCCATGTTGAATATGGGCTCCACGTGCTGTGACACTATAGAGAGACACCATCCCTTTTCTCACTTTTTATAAGACAACAGCCTAAAGCATAGCACATACAATAATATGCATATATTTATATTGAAAAGCAAAGGGAGAAATGTAATCTAAATGAATAAAATCAATATGCACACCAGATTCCCATCACCGACTGATATCTCTCCCGACGCACTACGTGGATTCACCTGCACAGGATGGACGTGGAGTCCATGTGTTTGTTTGAAGACACTTGTAGAAAAGAAGAAGATTCATGTTGACTGTTTAGCCCAAAAGTGCTATCAAGCTCTTTATGGCTGTGAACTCATTAAATGTATTATTCATACATAAAGTAAGGTGCATTATGAATCTTGACTTCAAAAGAAATAATGACACATACTAGCACACATGCAAAATAAATATTTTACATATTGAAATTGTGGCATAAATGCATTGTGGGTAAAAAGGTACAATTTAGTCTTCTGGAAAGAAATTAAAGAATATATTCAAGTAATATTATTCAACATCAAGCACACAAGTATTAAATAAACAAGTCCTTTGTGGGAGTGGGAGTGTGTGTGTGTGTGTGTGTGTGTGTGTGTGTGTGTGTGTGTGTGTGTGTGTGTGTGTGTGTGTGTGTGTGTGTGTGTGCTCCCAGTGCCCGTGGTGGTTATTGAGCCTCTGAGAGGCGAGGCGGCTGATAAATTCAAACTCTTTGTGTAATTGTCTTTTGCATCTGAATACAAATCCCCGCTGCTCATGATTCATCATATTTATTTTTTTATTTCCTCCGGCAGCATCTTTTATTAGTTGTGCACTCAGCGGCGAGATTTAATTTCTGCGGGAGGGGACAACAGCGTCGGCCTGATGATTATTATTGAGAATGCGATACTACAGAGGCTGAAATAAAATCTATAGTGCATTAAAGTGACAGATTAGGAGGGCGGAGGTTCATTTACAAGTGTTAAGACATCAGCGGCTAATGCCCTGCAAACCATGGTCCCCACTATGTAGGACAGGGTGAGGGAGTGTGTGTGTGTGTGTGTGTGTGTGTGTGTGTGTGTGTGTGTGTGTGTGTGTGTGTGTGTGTGTGTGTGTGTGTGTGTGTGTGTGTGTGTGTGTGTTACACTCAACAGGGAGCCTCTAGTGGAGATATTTGGGCATTGCTCGGGGAAAAACAGATTTGCATGTCACTGCCAGAGATCTTCTGAATACCTCCACTCTGTGGCCCCGGGGCGTTGACCCCCTGCTGGCTGAATCCTCCACTTGTTTTATCCCCTTTAAGCACAGTGGAACCAGTTTTGGTTCCAGACTTTTTTTTCTTTTCCCCTGTGTTTGAGTCGTCGTAGGAACCCCAAATTAATTCCAATACTTGAAAAATGTATATCTGCAAAAAAATCACTTTAAAAAGATATGTTGATCATAACTATGAACATCCAGCACGATATGAGCAAGATTTCCCAAAAAATGCCTCCTTGAGCGGTCACCGAGTTTTTCAAACTGTATCATGGAGCCCTAACAACAGCCCACATACTGATAACACAGCTTTTAGGAAAGATTAGGACCTAAAGAATCGGAATCTGCAACAAAAATACTAGAACACAGCATTTGGGTGTTCAAAGGAGTTTCAGTCAAAAAACTGTGTCGTTCGGTTAAAAAATGTAGTTTACGTAAATACTTAAACTCAACGGTTACTTTAATGATGTTTTACACCAGATGTTTCTTCTCACAAGGGTTGCGGTATTGTAGAAATTTAAATGAAGTTAAACAACGGTGTGGTTCTGGAGATAATATGTTGTTGTTTTTTGTCTGATAATAGAAACAGGGGGATTTTCACACACTGTTTTTAAAGGGTTAAGGCTAAACGCAGTTTCTTTTCATTCACTGGTCAATATTCAGATTTTGGGCCATTTGGCTTCCATAACTGGTCGGACCAGTGGGAAAGAAAACATCCCACACACACACATTTGAGTGTTAATTTGTCATTATCCGTCTGTCTGAGTAATCAACTGGAGAAGTGTTATGGTAATGTATTTGTTAATTTGTGTACTCTGTGGCATCAAACAAAACGTATGGATTTACAATGCAAATCTCTAAAGGCTGTTTTCTCAAAATTATGTTTTTGTCCCGTACTTGTTCATAGCCTCATCTATAGAATATTTTATTCTGAAAATGTTATGGCTGTTGACAGTATTTCCTGATTTATGGAGTGATACAAAGAGATATTATTATCCCAAATTATTATAAATATGTCAACAAAAGTGACAATAACTCGGCTTTATACCATTTTCATATTTATGATCCCAGAGAGCTATGCAAATTAGCATATATTTAATGAGACAATGCCTCAGTTGCATATGTATACGTTGAATTTCTTAACACGTCCTTTAACCATTGTAACCCGTCGTGTCTCACAAAGAGGAAAACTTGAGGTATCACTTTATAATAACTAAACACTATTTATCATTAGTTAAGCATGAGTAAACACTTAATTCATCATTTATAAAGCATTATTCCAACATGAACACTCATTAGTAACTCATTAGTATGCAATTCATAAACACAGTTATAAATGTTTCATTCTTTATTAATAAGCTTGACTATTATGTGTTTCATGATTGGGTTTTCATACTTTATAAATGATGGATTCCCCATTTGTAAATGAAGTATTAAGGACTTATAGATGATTAATAAGATGTCCCACGTTGATGACGTGTCACCGCCAGATGAGGTCACATAAAATACTTAACTAACGTCTGGTAACTGCCTGCATTAATCATGAATTGCAACATTAAAACACATTTATTAAGTGCATATCTAAATCATTATATGTATTAATAAATGCATGAATAAATTACATTTAAATATGTTTTATTATTATTTACTAACACTTTATAAATTATCTTATTAATCATCTATAAGTCCTTAATACTTCATTTACAAATGGGGAATCCATCATTTATAAAGTATGAAAACCTAATCATGAAACGCATGATAATCAAGCTTATTAATCAATAATAAAACATTTATAACTGTGTTTATGAATTGCATACTAATGAGTTACTAAAGAGTGTTCATGTTGGAACAATGCTTTATAAATGACGAATTAAGTGTTTATTCATGCTTTACTAATGCTAAATAGTGTGTATTTACTATAAAGTGCTACCACACTTGATGTACAATGTGTTATAGTCGGATGATAAACATTTCTCCATAAACAAAGAACAACCCATAGATATATGAAAGACGCTTCTGACACACTGAGATGTATCCTGTTACAGAGGAAGCTCGTCGTCTCCATCCTGAGTCTGAAACACTCGACTCACATGAAACAAACACAACCACCCGACTGAGGTCACGTTACCTTCTGCCAAAGAAATAGTCCCTCTATAAAGTGCCGTGGTACTTCACACAAATAGCTTTCAGAAGTCAACGACACCAGCTTCCATGTCTGTGGGCATCAAACCGCCGTGTGCTGGCTGTCGCCTGGCTGCTGCATTGCATCAGAGGACATTTGCATTAAGTTGAGCCATTCTCTATCTTCCCCTGTCGTCCCCGCTGGGCGCCTTTTAAATCTCTGTAGCTCCGTGGGCGGCTCAGGCTGCAGCGCCACAATGAATAGCAGCCGTCACTGTCCCGGCTTCATTAAAAGACTCTTAAATCTTAATGTCAATGCACAAGTCTCTCTCTACACAACTGGGAATATTCATGGCTAAATGAGCAACAATCAAGGGCTAGGTTGATAAAATACAGCCGTAGGTATCGTGGTTATGTGTGGCTCGATCTGATTTGATTGACAGCGGCCCTGAGACGTCAGCAAACAAACCCATAACTGTCATCGCGTTCAACTGATGCTCAGAAATAAGAGACATCGCCTGATTCTCACCGAGTCCCCCGAAACACAGCGAGAAGAAAAAAACACAAATCGAGAAATCTTTGTGAAATTCACCACAAGGATCTGACTTTGAGCGATGGGGTCCAACACCAAACCAGTACGGAGCTGATGGAGGAAAACAAGAACAGAGGTTTTCAGGGCTTTTAAGACCTTCGCTCAATCAACAACCGTTTGCGTAACTCTCCGAGTCGGCCGCGCTGAGAGACTTCTCAGCCATCTGTCAGAGTTATTGCTCAAACCACAGTTCCTCCTCGCACTCCCCCACTTTGATTGATAGTTCATGAAGTGTACATTAAATAATCATATGCATAGATAGACCGTAGCGTAGAGATCTCAACTAACGGGGTTCAAACCCCATCTGTTCTTTTTGGCTCTGGAGTTCTTTTAGCAACTTTTAGCACCATTTAGGGGACTCCTAATGGTGACGTTAAATCATTTGTTAATCCCACTTCAAGGCAAATGATACTTACTTTAAATTGATAATACAGGCACCGCTGCCTTCATGGCGGCTTTTTAATTCTAACCTCCCTTATTTATAAGTGGAAGTTAAAATCATCGTTCTTGTCACACACACACACACACACGCATCCCAAAAAATTGGCAATTCAAAGCTTCCAATGTTGGTGTTTGAGGCTTTTAAACAATGATGACAGTGGACAGTCATGAGTCATACATGCTCATTCTGGCTAAATGACTGACACAAGTAGGGGAAGATGAAATCAGTTGTAATGATATAATGGTCGGCCTCTTGAGAACTGACATGTTGAGTCGCTCTGCCACCGGTCAAGTCGCATCGATTCTCATCAGAGTAGAAACCCGATCCACGCTTTAACCGACTCATCTCTCTCTCTCTCTCTCTCTCTCAGATGCCCCCAGATATTTATGTCTACTGTCTGATTCCTCCGAGCGGGAGGGGGGGGGGGCTTAATCAGATCCAGAGTGAGCTCCATCAGTATTCAAGCCAGCTGCTAGGAAGAACAGAGAGATGAAGTGAGCTAAGACAGTGAGGAGGAGACTGCGACAGAAAAAGACGAGGAGGGCACGAGGCTCACGATCAGGCGGAGCGTGTAACAACACCAAGAGACAAACATGTACTGTGTCTTCAAAGGATTATCACACTGAGGGAAAGTCTTGCAAGTCCAGAAACTAACCTGGTTTTGTACCTCAGAGGTCCTGGTTGCTCAAGGGAACCGGCAGGGGGAGGGGAGGAACATGCTAGCGCTAATCCGCTACAATAGCTTTCAGGCTTGCTAGCTCTGTTGCTAACAATAAGGCGTTTATACCTGTTGATCTCTGTCTCAACATCTTGTTCTGCAAGCCATGCCTCCTGTGTGGAGCAATGTGTCCGCCGGCAGAGCAGGGTGTGTGAAAGAGGAAGATCGTAGCAGAAAAAACAAGTCATGATAGCTTCCTCTGTTTTGGACTATGCTTCCTGAAACCCATGCACTGCCCACCAAAGTGGAATTGGATGCAAGCAAACGTGCATGTACTTGGATTGCACTGGTACTTGGATGAAAAGGGAATGTTTCCTGAGATGTCCAGGTGCAGCAGTTCACCATGCTCCAAGTTCCTGGGCCACTTGGTCTGTAGAGTATCTTCGTTTGGACTCGTGTTCCGCCGAGTCAACGCCAACTTTCTTGTGGAATCCCAATGTACTAATGTGCAGGGAGAGCTGAATGAGTTGACCCATTGATTATTCAGCCCATTACCAATTTAGTGTTCAATTCCTAATTCAGCGTCTTTTAAACTCCAAAACGGTCGTGTACACAGACAGCTGTGTTCCACACATGTGCAGGAGGTCACCACCACCTGGAACAAGTCTGCACGGCTACCATGAATTGGCAGTAGAGACTCTAGTGGACTCGGAAAGAATAACTTGGCTTTACATACACAAGGGTTAGGGTTAGGGTCATAGCTATAGCGACACAACAAATAATGCGCCGTAATTCATAGTAATCCTGGTAATGATGAACGAGGATGTTTGAAAAGCCGTCACAGGACGGACAGGGAGCTGGGTGGTTCTATCGCGATCTTTCACGAAGGAGACTTTCACGTTCCCCGTGTGAAACCAGAAGTCCACGTTGATTTATTAGTGACGGGCGACTGCGGATAAAAGCATCAGCTAAATGTAATGTGATTTGTCATGTAACTTGCACATTCAGCTCTGCACTTGTAGTATCTATTCCTAAACCTAACTTCAGTAGTCGTGTTGCCCAAATCTCATGCAATATCACATAGTTTTGCAGATTTTTCTGCATTATCACTTGGCATAAATGACTTAAGTATTCCTGTTTTCACTTTCAAAAGTATAACAAATAGAAACAGCCTTAGCATAGTCCACCCAGAGGACAGTATTCAGACTGTGTATAGATTATAAATTGTTCCAGATCTCTTTGTCTAATGTGTCGCTGTGGTAATGTTGTGGATCAGGCAGCTCATGGACTTGTTACAGTCATTATAAAGTACCTCAATAGAGGGTCTGTAACAACCGTTTTTGAAGTATTTTGTAAAATCAGATACTTCATGACATGTTTCAGTTGATAAAAAAGAAAACTCTAATGTTTGTCCACGGACTCTGCAGAGCAAACACAGAAGTTTGGGCCAATCAGAGACGTGTCTTCAGGTGACAGCTCGACACAGTGGAATTTACTCTGTGTTCCCTCCTCTGGATTTGGCACTTGTCAAATTATCGGAGACAAAGATCAGAATCCCGACGACTCTAACAAGCTGCTTTGCAGTTAAGCGCCAATAAGTGTTCCTCCACAATGTGATATCTGCCTACTGAACGGGCAAAAAATAAATAATTCAAACCATCAAGGTATCACTTTTAACATGTTTGAAAATGACAGGAACATTCTATTCCCCTCCCTTCTCCAGGACCGCTCAGCCACCACCCAATCTGCAGCCGACCGGAGTGTAATCATGCGATCTGATCGTGATTTCTTTACCATGTTCCTCCGCGCTCCGCTCTCCCGATGAACCCTCGCTGATCCGCATCAAATCTGCAGGTCAGCTGGGCTTTTGGAGCTGTTCTCCCTGGCGGAAAACTGAATATATATATATATATATATATATATAAAAGCCTGCTTCACAAATCTGTTCTATATATATATATATATATATATATATATATATATATATATATATATATATATATTCAGTTGATTCAGTGCACACGGCATATGGGCACGGGTTTGGGAAAATAGACCAGGGGATACAAAACATTAATCGAGGGTCTAACTTCCATCAGCGCATATTGGGACTGTAAATATTAGTATGCTGCATGTCTAATTTACCAACCTTTTTCTCCGGTTGCCACCTGATTCATGGTCTCCGCACAGCAGAGTAGGAGTATCGGCGGTGGGATGCCGCTATTATGTGGAGCCTGCGGTGCATTAACAACAGCAGCGGGCGTCGGCTCTCACATCTGATCACACTAAATCAGACAAATGTGGACGAGAGGTGAAGGCAGGGGGGGGGGGGGGGGGGGGGGGGTCTGGAGGGAGCTGAGAGGGATGAGCTGACTGCCAATGCCCAGGCGGGGACGTGCACTAGTCGTCACAGGGACTAAATAAAAGTACCACACGTTTGCAAAATACACACACACACTTCATACAAGTCCTTTGTCTTTGCCAGACATCAACGCCAAGTTCAGATGTCTCTTGCCGGGGGCATCTGTTCCGCATATTGCAGTCAACACCTCGTCTCAATTACTTCCAGCGGAGGGAGGGTAAATATATAAATAAAAGGAGAGCCGACATAATCAGAAATCAGTATGTGAGCCCCCGACGTCCCTGAAGAACCCCGAGCTCTCAGATCTTCTTTGTCATTTTCCTGGGGCCGCGGAAGCCACCGGGCCCCGTGGAGGTCACAGAGCTCAGGCCTCATCAGCAGGACTAATTTGATCGCGGCGGAACAATGGTTAGTGTCGCCGAGCCTGGCGCTGGCCCGCCGACGAGCTGCATGTTAATGGCAGCCGGCCGCTGTAGGCCTGGCTGCGCCCCGCATGAGGAAGGGACAGCGAGGTAATGAGGGATCAGAACCTTACCGTCTCCAGTTAATACGGCTGCAGTGATCATGACAGCATGACAATATGCTATTATCAGAAAGAAAAAAATATCTTTTGTTTACATTACATTGTTGGAATGTGTGAACTTACAAAGAGACACTGCGGTTAAAAGATGGGCTTTTACTTTATACGGCTTAGCAAACTATTGTTTGAACCTGCAGCAACGAAGCAACATTAGTATTAAGTCTTGAGTCTTTATTCTGCCAGACGGCAACCTCCGGTTGTGAAGCTGATGCAGAAGTGTCTTAAAACATGCATTCTCTCTCCTGACCACCAGGGGGCGTCTCCTCTGGTTGTATAGAAGTCTATGCTTCATGTGTTAAAGCTGCATTCTCTCTCCTGACCACCAGGGGGTGACTCCTCTGGTTGTATAGAAGTCTATGCTTCATGTGTTAAAGCTGCATTCTCTCTCCTGACCACCAGGGGGTGACTCCTCTGGTTGTATAGAAGTCTATGCTTCATGTGTTAAAGCTGCATTCTCTCTCCTGACCACCAGGGGGTGACTCTTCTGGTTGTATAGAAGTCTATGCTTCATGTGTTAAAGCTGCATTCTCTCTCCTGACCACCAGGGGGCGACTCCTCTGGTTGTATAGAAGTCTATGCTTCATGTGTTAAAGCTGCATTCTCTCTCCTGACCACCAGGGGGTGACTCCTCTGGTTGTATAGAAGTCTATGCTTCATGTGTTAAAGCTGCATTCTCTCTCCTGACCACCAGGGGGTGACTCTTCTGGTTGTATAGAAGTCTATGCTTCATGTGTTAAAGCTGCATTCTCTCTCCTGACCACCAGGGGGTGACTCTTCTGGTTGTATAGAAGTCTATGCTTCATGTGTTAAAGCTGCATTCTCTCTCCTGACCAGAGCCTAACTGAGCGTGTTCCCTGAACCTAACTAAGTACTTTTGTTGAGTAAGTAAACTGAAGTAAACCTACATTTGATGTTTTGTTTGTTAGTTTTTCGAACAGACACTGAGGAGGTAGAGCGGATCATCGTTCAATCAGAGGATCGTCGGTTCGATCCCCTGTTCCTCCAGTCGATGCCGTTGCCCCCCTGGGCAAGACACTTAACCCCAAATTGAGCCCTGAAAGGCTGCTACGCTGTGTGACTGTGAGTCCTGGTGAGCGTCAGTGTATGAGTGTGTGTGAAGGGAGACTGAAGGGTGCAATACCAATAAAGCTCCATTTACCATCACGGAAGTTTATCTTGAAAAGAAACCATGCATGTAGCCAGAGGACATGACCAGACCACCATCTCTGAGGCCAAAGGGTCTCCTCCTGCTTCATAGTTTGGAGCGGCAGTATTTGAAGCGTTGCTGGGGTACGGCCATGTGACGTGTTATTGAGTGGCTTTAGCTGGTTTCCCTGAACTAGCTGCCCGTTGAAGGCCTACAGCAGCATCTTCTCCTGAGGAGTGAGCATACTAACGGCTAGTGCCGCGCGCAGTAACCCCTCAGTCCCACGGCGAAGCATACTAATGCCGATGAAGCCGACTGCGGCCCCGCTGCACCGAAGAGCATACTAATTACCACAGCCGCCCTTCTGCGTGACCTTGGCAGGTCACTTAGCAGTGTGATCAGTCCCTGACTCCTAATAAAGACACTTAAACAGGGTGAGCCACAAGGGCAGAGAGCTTTCCCCTGTCTCACTTTCTATTCATTTTCATGGTTCTTCATGCCGCGTTTTGAGTTTAAGAGCAGCTCAGCATATGCTCTGGAAAGAAAATCCCTCTAATGCACACACACGGCTATGTGTAGTATACGTTTAACTGAAGGAGTCAAACTCACTTCTACATAGACAAGAGAGACAACAACAAATGAGACACACTCTGCTGGTTCGTAAACTTTACTGCATCTTTACAAGGAATAACTTTCTGGCACAAAATAATTGTCAAACCTAAAGATATTGAATGCATGGACAAGTTATTGGGTAAAGCAGCTTCAGTACAACACCTTTCCCGCGGGCCACATCTTATTCCCCGGCTCTCTGCCTTTAGGGAGGTGGCAAATAAACGTCACGAAAACACGTCGCAAACAGTTATGCAGTATACATGTCTCGGGCTTTTATTGTGAAAGGTAAGAATTGAAACGAGTGGTCCATGTTGGATAGAGTAATGTGTACCGTCTTGGTTTTGAGCGACGGACCCTCCATGTCGTTTTGAATGTGTCTGCTCCGCACCACGTGATTGGTTGGTGCATTAAAAAAAAATTCACCAGACACGATGGGTCGTGAATATTCGCGACGCGTTTGGTGTGAACGCCAGTGGAACTGCAGGTCACCTGAGAAGGAAAATGTTGTTTTTTACCTCAACTTACATGCGAGTCTCCAGCGTCCCCGCCCACCCCTCTCCTCCTCATTCACCTGGACATTCTTCCTCAGACACTTTTAGACAAGTTTACACAAGAAAGCCCGTGTAGAGCGGCTGAGACTGGGATGAAGTGTGTTTGTTTGTCTGAGTGCGACCGGACTTTGCTTTGTGCGAAATATGATCCATAGCTGTCAAGAACAGCAGATGAGGTGATGGACAAATATTCGTATAAATACACACACACAGTAAAACCTGGCAACCCGAGTGTATAAACTCAGGGTTCATACACATCCTGACCAATGACTTCAAGACTTCTTCATGACTTTTAACCAAATGTCCATGACAAACATTTAGTGAAATCTGGGTGTAAACAGTAAAAAGTGAGTAAATGTAGTATTTAAACTAACAATGACAATACAAAGCATACAGTAAACCTTAAATGACTCAAATGAATGAGACAATAGTTTGATTAAAAGAATAAACATTTATATAGATGCCTGTATGTATGCCTGCTTATATTCTGAGTCTTTCTTTTAAAAGCATATTCATTATTTCAAACTCAGCGTAAATGAACGTCATGAACACATGAATATAACACATTTACATGACTTTTACTAAACCTTTGGGATTTTATTTTTTTCAAGGACTTTTCCAGGCCTGGAAATAACCATTTTAAAACTCCATGACTTCTCCAGGTTTTCCATGAGCGTATGAACCCTGATACACTGCAGGCTTCTGGCCTCCTCTCCACAGGAGGCACCAGGCGGGGTCCACTCACCTTCTAGCAACACGTCACCCGTTGAGGGTGTTGCTGTGGTCCACGTCTCTTTTGAATTATTATCAGTGTAAGTAGCAATTTTTATAATTGGGATTATGATGATGTATTTTGGATGATTAACGGATCATCTTGTTTGAAATATTATGACGAAGTAATAATTATATTTTACGGACCATATTTAAGTTATAGGTTTGGCGGCATGATTCAAAGGCTGACTTTCTGATGTGAGACACGCTGATGAAATCTCTTTCTGTCTTTGTTGAGGACCAATCACAGCAATCAACTACAAATCACTTCCTGACTAAATAAAGGGCACCAGTGATAGTAACCTTGTTTCCTGATGGTTCGTGGCTCCAGTCGGGACATTAAATCCATAACACTGAGTGTGAAGGAACACATCCATGTCGTTAGGTGATGACCAGCCAAGTGAATGATGGGCCCTCTAACCAAACCCCCCGGTAAACCAGAGTGAAGGCACTCTGCCCTGACCCAGCTGAAGAGGACTGGACTGGGCCAACCGGAGCATCCGGTTGGCCCAGTCCCGTGGCTCCATTAGTCTAGAGGAGCCATCAGTGGGGATTAGGCAGCAGTCCCTTTCAATTCTCATCCAGCGCTGCATCCCAGACTCCCCTCCTCCTCCTCCTCCTCCTCCATCCCTCGCCAGCTCTCTGAGCCCTCGCCAGGCTCTCCTGGCTGGTCCAGAGCCCCCGTGTCTCTGGAGCCGCCGCCGCTCTCCGCTTTAGCCTCAGCTGCTGGAGATGTTGTCCCTAATTAACAAGGGATTAAGCCATCATCTCGCTTGTAATACAGCCTGGATGGGAATTCCAATATGGATGTTGGGGAGAGAAAGAGGAAGAAAAAAACTGAGCGAGAGGAGGAGGTGCAGGGCGAGGGGATTGGACTGGGTAGAAAGAGAGAGAAACTAGTGGCGTTTAGCAGCTCAGTAAATTACTCTTGACCCGCAGGACTGAGGGAGTCTATCGGCACGGCAGCCGGCTGCCAATTACAACGGCTCAGGGCTGCCAAAAGTTTTATTGGTGGAGGGCGGGGGCAAGTTGGAAGGTGATTGGTCTGCATGTGTGTGTGTGTGTGTGTGTGTGTGTGTGTGTGTGTGTGTGTGTGTGTGTGTGTGTGTGTGTGTGTGTGTGTGGATATGGGGTGGGGGCTCATTTTTAATGGCCTTTCACTGTATTACTTTCTGTCAGGATTGGAAGTGTTGGATATTGACATAATTATGATGAGAATTTGGTGGAGGTTGAAAATGAAAATATAACTTTTTCCCTGCAGCAGCACCCCATAAGCCACTGTGTTCATCCAGTCAGACATATTGTGTTGGGCGTCGGGTCCTCTGTCTGCTCACACATGTTTTATCGGATTCTTTTGTGCTTATTACCATTATTAGTAATTAGTCGAAGTAATAATAATAATAATTCAAACTTATATAGCGCTTTTAACAGGTGAAGGGTAGGGAGCAGGGGTTAACAGGTTTTCATAAGATACAGTGTTTTCATAACAAAAAAAATTATATACTTTTATGATATACTATTATGATATAGTATTCGTGCCACTATAACATTGATGAATGTGACATTGTTCAACGATCACAATTGATTGATCGTTTTTATGAATTATCAAACAAGTATTTTCCCGGAGTCCAAGGTGTCATGGTGCAACTGGTTGCTGTGTTCCACCAGCAGTCCAGAAGGAAACCAACCTTAAATACCATAAGCAATGGTGTAAATAGGAAGCTAGCAGCAGATACGTGATATCATTCATCAAAGAGAGAACATCTTGTAAGATAACAAGTGTTCCCTGATGCAGTCAATGCCTGTATGGCACAGGGAATAAAAGATATAAAAAACAGATGCATATGTTTCCAGCTGTCGTTTGGGACCCTACATCTCCATTAAAAAGAATAAAAGACTGAGTGTCGTGGATGTGAGCTCTCAATGGAAGTTTGGGTCTGATCAGTGATGCTACTGGTTCCAGTCTGTTTAGTTTCCCCCACATTCATTCCCAGTTTACTTTCCTGAAACCAGTCCTGAAAGTCCTGCTGGAGCATTGGATGTTGATCAATACAACATTTAAACAGATTTATTGTTTATTTTTATTATTTTTTTGCTCACATCCCATACGGTTATGCATATAGATATGATAACATGGTGAGCAGGATGGAACGCCCCCCGGGCAGAGAGCCCAGGGACAACACATAACCTACACTTCTGATGCTGAAGACTTGACCTACTTATTTGGTTGCATAAATAAACTCATTTATTATTTAGCAGTTGCATGTACTTTAATGTATTTATGTAAAACAAAAGTGTTATACCTCAACACTGTCCTGTTCTTGGTGACAACAGAAGTGAATATCTTTGACTCATGTTATCATGAGCTGTCATGTATGTACTCTGCTATCGCGATACCTCTCCTTCATAATTACATCAAGAACAACCACCATCGCATGTTCACTTAAAAGCATGGTTTATACAGTACATATCTTGTTGCCATGTATTTGTCTACACATATTGGTAATAGTTTTCTTGCCAAAATGTTCTTAACTCTTCTCAACGCCCAGCCTGAGAATGTACAGTCAGGTCCATAAATATTTGGACATTGACACAGTTTTCATTATTTTTGGCTCTGTACACCACAACAATGGAGTTGAAATGAACAAATCAAGATGTGCTTTAAGTGCAGACTTTCAGCTTTAATTTGAGGGTATTTACATCCAAATCAGGTAAACGGTGTAGGAACTACAACACATTCAAATGTGGCCACCCTCTTTTTAAGGGACCAAAAGTAATTGGACAAATTAATATAATCATAAATCTAATTGTCACTTTTAATACTTTGTTGAAAATCCTTTGCAGTCAATGACAGCCTGAAGTCTGGATTCCATAGACATCACCAGACGCTGGGTTTCGTCCCTGGTGATGCTCTGCAGGCCTCTACTGCAACCGTCTTCACTTCCTGCTGCTTCTTGGGACATTTTCCCTTCAGCTTGGTCTTCAGCAAGTGAAATGCATGCTCTATTGGAATCAGGTCAGGTGATTGACTTGGCCATTGCAGAACATTCCACTTCTTTGCCTTAAAAAACACTTCTGAATTCATCCTGCTGCTTTTGTCAGCAGTCACATGATCAATAAATACAAGGGAACCAGTTCCATTGGCAGCCATACATGCCCACGCCATAACACTACCTCCACCATGCTTCACTGATGAGGTGGTATGCTTTGGATCATGAGCAGTTCCTTTCCTTCTCCATACTCTTCTCTTCCCATCATTCTGGTACAAGTTCATCTTTGTTTCATCTGTCCATAGGATGTTCTTCCAGAACTCTACAGGCTCTTTTAGATGTTTTTTGGCAAACTCTAATCTGGTCTTCCTGTTGTTGAGGCTCACCAATGGTTTACATCTTGTGGTGAACCCTCTGTATTTACTCTGGTGAAGTCTTCTCTTGATGGTGGACTTTGACACAGATACCCCTACCTCCTGGAGAGTGTTCTTGATCTGGCCAACTGTTGTGAAGGGGTTTTTCTTCACCAGGGAAATGATTCTTCTGTCATCACCACAGTTGTCTTCCGTGGTCTTCCGGGTCGTTTGGTGTTGCTGAGCTCACCAAGGAGTTTTTTAAGGCAAAGAAGTGGAATGTTCTGCAATGGCCAAGTCAATCACCTGACCTGAATTATGATTATATTAATTTGTCCAATTACTTTTGGTCCCTTAAAAACGGGGTGGCCACTTTTACATTTGTTGTAGTTCACCTGATTTTTGTATTTCAACTCCATTGGTGTACAGAGCCAAAATAATGAAAAATGTGTCAATGTCCAAATGTTTATGGACCTGACTGTACTTCCTGTCTGCATCCTTCCTGCAGACTCAACTCTGTGTGAAGCTTCCTCTTGTGTTTGGGTCGGCACCGACCCGCTTTAGGTTTTAAATGCATAAAAGAACCACATAAATGTGTTTATTGGATCAAGGTTTTTTGACTTTGTCAGGAACCTCTATTTCAACAAAATAAAACAAAAACATGTTTTCACAAAATTATAAAATGCTCTGGTTGAAATTATGACATTTGTGTTTTTGGGGTCGAAACCAGTTTCGACCCAGTTATGAAAATAAGATTTGCTTGATTGGTTGTAGTTTTTTTGAACTTGCAAATCTATATTTTGTGTTATGACTTGTTCTGCTTTTCATTTTGTGTTTGTATTAAAGTTCTATTGCTGAAAAAAAATACTTTTTAGTCTTTTTCTTGAAGTAAATATATATGGGTCGAAATTGACCCGTAACACCATAGATGTTACTATAGTTAATAATATTAAGATGAAATAATAAATAAAACAAATGTATTTAAGAGATGTGTTCTAATACCGCTCAGTAATAGTCAGGTAACACAACAACCTTTTATTTATTTATATGATTCTCTTGAGGTTCATTTTAACATTTATTTAATTGAAATGGAGGTATCCTGACAAAGAAAAGGCTCAGAGGCCCACACCAGAAATATTAAAACATACAACAATATGTTCATGGATAAGGAAGCCTAACAAGGTAACCAATAGATGAGGAACACATTGGATGATAGATAATTGTTTTTGTGTATTTTACAGCTGATTTAAGACATGGGTCAAAACTGACCCGTTAACACAAGAGGTGCTAACAGGACGCTAACACAAGAGATGCTAACAGAGAGCTAACACAAGAGATGCTAACAGGAAGCTAACACAAGAGGAAGGATAAGCCTTCTGTTCCCTGTTCTAATTCTGAACTTAAAATGGTTGCCATGTATTACTCTCAGTATTGTATCTGATGCTCTAATACTGAAGAAATGTAAGCAAATGCCGCTTCATAGAACCCTATTGTCCTGTTAATGAACTCGTGTTTACAACCCTGAATCTGTACAAACTGCTCTTCCCTTTGGGATCTTGTCTCAGCCAAAGCCTCAGGGGGCTCACTCGGGTTCACGGGAGGCTAAAAGGCTAAAGGCTAAAAGGCTGTTAGCGTCCAGATCGACTCCAGATAAGAAGTGTAAAGACACTAAATATGAGGTGAAGTGATCTGTGGTCTGTTCTCTGGCGTCTCCACGGCGACGCTGCCCTCTCGTCTGCAGGGCGGATGATGTAAACTGATGCAACCTTCATTCAAGACAAAGCAACAACACAAAAGTGTGCGATCAGTGTCCACTATGAAGCGATACACGCAGACGCTTGTGCTGGCGAGTTGCAGCGAGGTTTCATAAAGCAGAACTAATAATTGATGACGCTGCTGGATAACGATCAAGAGCTTCTGGAGGAGGACGAGGAGGAAGAGAGACAGGGAGGGAGTGGAAGAGACAGTGTGTGTGTGTGTGTGTGTGTGTGTGTGTGTGTGTGTGTGTGTGTGTGTGTGTGTGTGTGTGTGTGTGTGTGTGTGTGTGTGTGTGTGTGTGTGTGTGTGTGTGTGTGTGTGTGGAAACGTTGTTTCTGCTCACTGAAGCGTTGCTGGATGGATTTGTTCCTGAAGAAGTTACTCTTTAATGACAATTAAAGAGTAACTGACCTGCTATTTCCCTTCATTAGCTCCCAGCTCTTTCTGCTGTGTGTGTGTGTGTGTGTGTGCGTGTGCGTGTGCTTGTGTGTGTGTGCGTGCGTGTGTGTGTGTGTGTGTGTGTGTGTGTGTGTGTGTGTACAGATGTTGACAGGAAGAGAAAGAAAGGAAGAGAGTCAGCATTTCCAGCAGACATACATATGATATATGATGCAAAAATATACAAACACAGCCACAAAAAAATTACTTTCATGACACACACACACACACACACACACACACACACACACACACACACACACAAATGGGTCCTGCCGCCCAGTGAGGGATCCTCACGGTGAACCTCCAGCAGGTTCTGTATCGGCCCTCCTGCCTCTGCGGTGGACATTATTCCTGTAAACATACCTTCAAAACGGCACTTTATCACGCCATCCTGTTTCTGTATGTACACACACACACACACACACACACACACACACACACACACACACACACACACACACACACACACACACACACACACACACACACATACACCATTTTTGTTTCTTCTCTCTTCAGATTTCTTTTTTTCCCTCTCCCGTGCTCTTTCGGTTTCTGTTTCTTCTCCCCCCCCCCCCACACACACACACACACACACACGAGGATACAGGCATCGCACCCCCCCCCCCCTGCACAAGGCCCACCACATAACCATTTGCATAACAATCTCCACTTGTTTTTCTGCTTAGATGGGATTCACAGCATGGTGCCGGAGACTGAGACAGGGGTCATTGCTATGTATATCAGAGGGGGGGGGGGCGTTTATGGTGGAGAGAGGGAGAGGGGGAGAGGGAGGGAGAGGGAGAATGAGGAGAGAGGATGATAGGGAGGAGAGAGAGTATGAGGAGGAGAGAGAGGAGAGGGAGAAGGAGGAGAGGGAGAAGAGGGAGGAGGAGAGGAGGAGAGGAGGAGAGAGGAGAGGAGGAGAGAGGAGAGGGAGAAGGGGAGAAGGAGAGAGGAGAGGAGGAGAGAGGAGAGAGGGAGGAGGAGGGAGGTGCAGTTGCAGAAATGCACCTCCAGACGAGCGAACCCTTCCATGAAGAGTCATCGGCGTTCACGCTGACTGACGGTGGAAGTAGAGCTGGAAACAGACAGGAAGCAGATGAAAGCGTCCGCCATCTTTAGAGCGACATGAAAGACGAGGAAGACGTTATTGAAGTATAAATATATAGTAACAGCAGCCACAACCTTTGAGAGTCACATTTAATGCAGTTTTTCTGCAAATCACACGTTCAACATCTACAATTGTCGATTGAAGCAACAAATACATGTTCTGGATGTTTGTGTTCACACATTGTAGCATTTAGTTTCCCGCTGGACCTCTGATGTCATCCGACCCGTCGGGCGAGAAGCTGAAAGCTGGTGACAATGTGTACAGTCGGATGCAACAAGGCAAGCGATGTTTCCCAAAACACATCTGTCAGCATTTTCACCGTATCACAGTTAAAACACTCATGTGTGCCGGATCCCAGCAGAACCGGCCCCGCAGCCGCCCCTTTGTCACCAACAACTCAGTGAATACATGTTGGATCATATCTGATGTTATCTGCTCAGTCCTCTCTCGTCAGCGTTTCAACACGAGGACCAAACAAGGTTCTTCCTGACCGCTGGTCAAAGCAGATCACTTTGTTGGGTGAAAAGCTTTGGGGCCCACGACCTTTCCTGGATGTGTTTATGTTTTTTCTGAAGCCTAAGAGGTGCTAAAATACAGCATGTATTCCTCTGATGGCCATATATACCGCATTGAGGATGTCCTGTGTGTACAGATTGTAAAGCCCTCTGAGGATAATCTGTACTTTGTGATTTTGGGCTATACAAAATAAACTGAATTTAAATGACCATATTATGCATTATTACCAATTGTAATACGGGTAGATCAAATCAAGCATTCTGATTGGTTGAGAGTGAGTCACGGGGTGTACTTTATTCAGCCATAAAGTACTGTACAGCCTGTTTACATTTAGAGCGTTCCATATCAGTGATCACTTAAAATAACAGGTAGATTTAAATTGCGTGACCGTTAGTTGTCATTTCAAGCTTGACAGTTAAAAACATGTTTGGTGTAAACTTTGATGTCGTCACGTCCGCAGTAACGACTCAGACGTTGGTTTCCTTAACTTGCAGGTTTATTGCTTGAGTGTTCACAGTATTGCAACGGGGCTCTTCGCTAACAGTAAGTTAGCTCAAACGGAACAGCTAACAAGCTCACGTAGCGTCCCCCACACTAGCATAACGAACGACAGCACACACGTCACTTCCTCCCTAACCTAAAGATGAGGAATGAAAAGGGTTTGATCACAAAATCCTGATCATTTCCAGTGAGACATAATTACGTCGGTAAATTCCCGACGCGAGGCGAGTTCTCTAAACATCATGGAGGAGAAACATGACGGAGAAAAGACGGACAGAAGCAGAGAGAGCACTTCTTTACATCGGTGCTGAGCGTCATCCTCCACCCTGCTTTCAACCGGCCGTCCGTTTTATAGTCCCGTATGTGCGTCCCGTGCGTCCCGGGACTATTTTCTCTGTCGCTGAAATGCGATACACAACGTTTTGCCGGCTACAACTATTTTGTGCTGAAAGGGAGCTTACTATTACATTTATAAAGTCGCAGGTACCCGTATTATAAAAGCAATAAGGTACTCGAGGCAGTACTGTGTCTACAATAATGTACTGTTCAAGGGTGTTGTTAGGCCCGACGCGCAGCAGACACAGTACTGCCTCGAGTACCTTATTGCTTAAATAAGGTCCTTTTTGATCTAATTTTATTCCATTTTGCAATGCGCTTGAGATCTGAACCGACACCTCTGATTGGTGGACGGACGTCTCTGTTCAGGTCTGAGCTGCTTAGCGCTGCAAGAGTTTCTTCACTTTTAATTACAGGCATTCATTTGTTTAGAATGCTGTTATTCAACAGTAGGCTCATGTTGTTTTTATTCTTATTTGTTCTGGAATAAAACACGTTTCCCCCGTTTTCCATGTGTGTGTTGTAATCCAGAGGGGTTCAAAAATTCAAATAGCAAAATTGAAAACAGAAAACCTCCCAAATGAACGAGTACCTGAGTAGAAGAACATTGAGGTGGAGCCCTCGACGTGTCCCGACCATCAGAATCCAAACGGCAGACCCCCGTCCCGTCAACGACCACAGCGGCCATCTTGGCCACGCCTCTAGTTTGCTCCTCTCCATCAGAACCTGAAACTAATTCAGTCATCGTGCTGCGTTGTTGTGCTTGTTCTCAGGATACAGAGGGGTGTGTGTGTGTGTGTGTGTGTGTGTGTGTGTGTGTGTGTGTGTGTGTGTGTGTGTGTGTGTGTGTGTGTGTGAGTGTGTGAGAGAGAGATGGCTGGAGTCTTTCTCTCTAATGAGACAATGAGGAAGCAGGAAACGCATCAAACACGCCGACACACATGCAGATGTCGACCCACGCAGACACGCGGGTTATGGACGCAGATTCACGTGCACTGTTAGACGTGCACTGTAATGACGATCAACACACAAACACAAAGAAAGTGACAGACTGACAAGGTAGAGAGAATGACAGCAAGAGGAACAACAAACAGGACAGATGGCGCGGGCGGTCGAGGCGAGTCGGGACTCATATTTGATCTGTTATTTAATCGGGTTCTCTCAGAGATCAACATTCCTTCTCTTCAGAAAGACCCGAGGAGCCAGAGAGTTGAGAGGGAGCTTCACGATGCAGCTGAGCCGTGCTGCAGCTGCAGAGGAGGAAACACGACTCTAGGTGCTTCCAACGCAGAGATCTGGTGCTGGAAAGAGGCTTTGGTTTGGTTCCTTCTGTAAGATTGATGGAGTTAAGCTGGGACCAGAGAGGAGATGATGCAGAGGTGATCTCTATATGCTGGGTTGACTTGTGCTAAACTGATGGATTTAAGGTATCAACATGCAGCTTCTGCTGCTCCAACACAAACAAATGGTTTCTGCAACGCATTCTCATCACAAACACTCTGAGATGTAGTGCCACTCACATTCTGAGGGATTTCAGTATCTCCAGTCCATTATGGATACATCGTAACTATTGTCAATAAATCAGAAGGAATTCAGAAAACAAGACCACCTGTCACTCTGAAACTTAGTAAACTAGTTGTCTGTACATCTGTGTTTGCATAGCAACACAAGGTCTGCTCATAGCCAACTCATCAGCCCTAGAGTCCCCTGATCAGGGAACCCTAGGGCTTCTACAGGTAGCTCATATGACCTTGATATGAATACCAGCCCCTATTGTCCTTGATCTCTAAAGAATCAGCAACTCCTTGCCTTTAAAAATAAAAAATAAAAACATGTTTATTATTTATTTTCTGCATAAATATGATCAAAAGTCAAGAGTCTGATCAAAAAATGAGTCCTCGATCGCTCCCCGTGTTTTTTTAATTGTATTTGTGGTGCCATCCCATCATGCCCCAGAGTAATACTGCACCTCTTTAGAAAGATTAAGACCTAAAGCATCCAAATCTGCAATAATAATCACAATAAACACAAGCAATGACATTTTTTCAAGCCTTTTCCAGTCCAAAAATCATGTTTTTCGGTTCAGAAATAGAAAAATTAGCAACTTTGACCTGAATCTTGCTCACACCATGACCGTTGTGTATTTCAAATGACCGTCTCCTTCAGTGCGTGTCATCTGACACACTTTCAGATGAGTCTGAGGGCCAAAGAGATTGCAGGACCTTGAAACACGGAAGCAGAAATGGGAAAAAAGTCCTGTTGCTTTTTCGCAGCTCGCGATGTCAATACTTTACACACAGTAAAGTGCCACTACTACTGGAAGAGTCGTACAGTCTCTACGGTTACAGCTGTGGTACTTTGAGCGAACAGCCGTTGTTAGGGGTACTAAATTAGTTAAATAGTGAAACGTTATAGTCGCTCAGTCATGTTGAGGAGCTTACGGAATTACGTAATTATAAAAATATAAAAATCTTTTTTTTTTAAATGTAGCCCATCGTTTCTCTTCTCACAAGGGTTTACAGTACTTTAGCCGTTTAAATTTATTAAATCGGACCTGTGGTTGATGATCTAGAAGCGTTTGAGTTTTTTAAAACTCACTTCCTCATTTCCGAAAAATCAGTAAAAAAAAGCTCTGAGCCGATGGGGTTAATGCTGCCAATTTACACAAAAGTTAAGAAATTGTCATATTGACCTGTTCCCTACGTTATGTTTCCTTATTTGTTGTCATTTGTCAGTATTTCCTGTTTTATGTTGTGTTACTCACCTCGCCTCTCGTTTCAGACACTTCACTTCCTGCCTTTGTGAATGTCCCGCCCCTGTGATTGTCTGCCCCGCCCTGATTGGATCCCCCTGTGTCTCCTCCCCTCCACCTCCCAGTGTAATGAACCAGTGTTGGTCCGTCTCTGTGCCAGTTCCTCTTCGTCCTCTGTGTCCAGCGATCCAGTGATCTGACAGTTGTTTTACACCTCATCCTGTTGGCTCCCTGTGTTCCACGGGTCAGAACCATAATAAAGGTTAACACACTCTGGGCTAAAGTTGTAGCCCGCAGCGTCACTGGGAGGGACCACAGCGTCAGATCCTGGTCTATGGTATTCGCTATATGTCTCATCAAGAATGCTGCTGCTAAATGCTAATCACTGGCCATTAGATTAGATATTCCTTTATTAGTCCTGCAGTGTGGAAATTAGCTGTCATGCATTGCGAGCCTCCTCCAGTCCGCAGGGCAAGACTCTGAACCTAGCTGAAGGCCCCCTAAAATGTTCTTCAACCCCCCCAAATAATTTGGCTTGAACAAAAAGAAATCTTAATTTTAATTTTAATTTTAGTGATGTCATTAAATTAAACTATTGTTTCTCACATGGACAAATTATGTATAACTCTAACATGCTACATATGTGCGTGCGTTCTGGTTGGCATGTTTATGTTATTCAGCCTGTTTACATGTAGAGCGTTCCATATCAGTGTGCACTTAAAATAACAGGTAGATTTAAATTGTGCGACCGTTAGTTGTCATTTCAAGCTAGACAGTTAAAAACATGTTTGGTGTAAACTTTGATGTTTTGGGGTGAATGACTCTTGATGAGAATGTCAGTGGTGAATAATGTGTCTGTGGTCCCTGTTCCTGCTGTTCAGTCACACGTTGATACGGCTCACCATCAGGAGAGCAGATAGCGCTCTGAGAGAGACTAGCTAGCGGGGAGCGAGGGCATAACACCGGAAACTAAGACGAGGAATGAAAAGGGTTTGGTCACAAAATCCTGATCATTTCCAGTGAGACATAATTACGTCGGTAATTTCCCGACGCGAGGCGAGTTCTCTAAACATCATGGAGGAGAAACATGACGGAGAAAAGACGGACAGAAGCAGCGAGAGCACTTCTTTACATCGGTGCTGAGCGTCATCCTCCACCCTGCTTTCAACCGGCAGTTTTATAGTCCAGTCAGTTTTATAGTCCAGTCAGTTTTATAGTCCCGTCAGTTTTATAGTCCAGTCAGTTTTATAGTCCAGTCAGTTTTATAGTCCCGTATGTTCGTCCCGTACACATACGGGACTATTTTCTCTGTCGCTGAAATGCGATACACAACGTTTTGCCGGCTACAACTATTTTGTGCTGAAAGGGAGCTTACTATTACTATTTATAAAGTCGCAGGTACCCGTATTATAAAAGCAATAAGGTACGAGAGGCAGTACTGTGTCTACAATTATTGCACGACACAGTACTGCCTCTCGTACCTTATTGCTTAAGTAAACTACACCAAGGAGTTTAGCTCAAAGTAAACTATACCAAGGAGTACCATCATACAATATTTATCATTCGATATTAAGATATTTATTGTTATTCATGTGTTTCTTCTTCTATTGAATGGTATATTTGACACTGAACTAGTTCATCTTTATCTCAGTGATCCAAATGAGCATAAAATATCACTGGTTTGTAAAAACTACACAGACAACAAAATAGATGAAAATATTGATAAAAATCTTATTCCCTTCTGCTCATAATAAAACAAGTAAACAACTCAAAAGATGACACTGTCAGGTCCGTTCTCCATCCATTGGATTTGGGAGTGACGCGGAAACAAGCAGGAAAAGTATTTCTCTCTCGTTATTTGAGAAAAGTTCATATTTGGTTCACTATGACCCTGAAATTCTGTCTCTTCTGTTATCATATTCTGAATGAATGCAAGCAAAACTACAGAGCAAAATCACACTCTTTCTGATTGAACCAATCTATGAACTGTCTGAAACAATGGATACCCGCGGCCCCAAATGGGCCCCAAGAAAAATTGCCGCACCCTGCGCGCGCACACGTACCAGTTCCCTAGGGGCTAAGCCCCCCCTTTCCTTGAATCCTAGAAACGCCCCTGTGTAAAGGTACTTGGATCGAGTAAAAAACATAATTTGACTGTAAAACCAACAGCCACCAGATCCAATGTGATCTCATGGGGAGACGTATAAATATAAATATATAATTCTAAGGAAACCTTTGGAGCCTCCTGCAAGCGATGCCATAACGACGTCACGTTATGTTCAGGCTACAACTGTGTACGTAAAAGACTCAACATACATACTCAAGCCACATATGGTAAGTATGGAAAACGCCCCTCTAGCTGCTGTCAACAAGACCTTTGGTTTGACACGGGACGCGAACACTGGTCTCCTGGGTGGAAGTCCACATTGTTCTTGTTATCCTTCGTGTTGGAGGTCTAGCTAGAACCCCTGCTTGAACAGTTTATTATGAAGCTGTTATTGATCAGCTGCATTTCAGGTTAAAGTAGTCGATCCTGAATACAAAATAATTAAATTAGAATAAAGTAGCTGTGGTGTTACCTCCCATATGTAGAACAATACACTTTGTGATATTTGGGTTATTAGATTGATGCTCTGGGCTTTGAGAGGATTTTAGGCCACGACGTAGACCACTGTGGGAGTATTTAGTCCTTCAGAGGATTGAGCAGTTATGGTGCTGGGTTTGAAGGCTTTTGACATGATCATAAATGTACGTGTGTGCTTATTGTTTGTTTGAATAAAGTCTGGTCTGTCCAGCCTTGGCCCCTTGGCTGAGGTTGCCATGGTTGTTATAAAGTGTGGAGTGAAGCTTCTGTACGTTGTGAGATTTCTGATCGTCACAAACTATCCTATTGACCGAGGAGCATTCTTTAGAATAAAACCACCAGGCATTGAGGACCGTCATTATGCCGTAACGGCTTTGATCTGCTGCTGCTGGACTTTAAACATGCAGAAGACGATAAGCTCCGTCTTGTGTTTTGGCGCCGCAGCAGCAGTATGAACGGAGGCGTTTAAGCTCTATACGCTGCATTATTCTCCCAAACGCCAGAGGGCACACTAACAAATATAACTGTGAAAAATCAAAAACACAACAAGTGTAACCAGAGAGATGAACATAGACTGTGGGCGTGACTGGCAGAAAGCCACAAACTGATGTCCACAATGCAGAGGAGGGATTGTAATGATCTGTACACTCATACCTCATACTAACTGATCACGAGCCCAGCACAGAGAAACTCTAATATGAAAAGCATTACAAGCACATGAAGGTTGAATATTCTAGAAACTATTTGATTTGGCTGCAAAATATTCACTCTAAGTGAATTTCTAAGACCTCCAGCTTCAAAAGCATTTCAAAGCAAATTGACCTTCTTCGTACAATTCCTGACGTGTAAGTGGCGTTTTTATCAGTGGACTATTTGTGAAAAGTCAGAGGTGCAGGGAGAGAGGGCGAGCTCAAATCGCGGCACCGGCAGCTTGTACAGGCACTTCCTGTGGCACAGCTCAGGTGCCGCGATGCCGGAGCGAGGTGCCGCGATGCCGCGATGCCGGAGCGAGGTGCCGCGATGCCGGAGCGAGGTGCCGCGATGCCGGAGCGAGGTGCCGCGATGCCGCGATGCCGGAGCGAGGTGCCGCGATGCCGCGATGCCGGAGCGAGGTGCCGCGATGCCGGAGCGAGGTGCCGCGATGCCGGAGCGAGGTGCCGCGATGCCGGAGGGAGGTGCCGCGATGCCGGAGCGAGGTGCCGCGATGCCGGAGCGAGGTGCCGCGATGCCGGAGCGAGGTGCCGCGATGCCGGAGGGAGGTGCCGCGATGCCGGAGCGGGGTGCCGCGATGCCGGAGCGAGGTGCCGCGATGCCGGAGCGAGGTGCCGCGATGCCGGAGCGGGGTGCCGCGATGCCGGAGCGGGGTGCCGCGATGCCGGAGCGAGGTGCCGCGATGCCGGAGCGGGGTGCCGCGATGCCGGAGCGGGGTGCCGCGATGCCGGAGCGAGGTGCCGCGATGCCGGAGCGAGGTGCCGCGATGCCGGAGCGAGGTGCCGCGATGCCGGAGCGAGGTGGAGCGATGCCGGAGGGAGGCGCCGCGGTGCCAGGGGGAGGCGCCACGGTGCCGAACGCTGCCACTACTTTAGAGGCAGCAATTCCGATGGCACGTCTCAGGTGGCGGGGCACTTACGAGTTGCCACTCATGTGCCACTAGTTTTTGAGGCAGCTGCCTGTGTTTGAGAGAGTGTTGCCGCAACTTGCTTAAGGTCCTGGAAGGTATATATAATATGTGACAACACATTAAGGCAGGGGTAGCCAACACGGTGCCCGCGGGCACCTGGTCGCCCGCAGGGACCACGTGAGTCGCCCGCAAGGCATGTTCTAAAAATAGAACACGTTTTCCATTAAAGATTTGAAAATGACAATATTTAATATAACATTTAAAAACAAAACAAAAATTCTGTATATATGAACTCTGACCATTTCTGAAGTCAATGTTCAATATTGTGCGCATGTCAAACCAGCATCTTCAGTGTTTCCCCTCCCGTTATATCAGGGGGCCTCCGGCCTGTACTTTAAGGTTCTCTTTCCTATAGAACAGGTCTACACCTTGTTCTGTTACTAAACAAACTAAACGGCCGTATGTTATTGATCGTATCTATGACAGCATGTCTTTTATGTCTCTATGGTCGCGTTATACAACTCTTCTGTGTCGCGCACGGCGATGCGCTGCAGCAGAGAGAGAGAGAGAGAGAGAGAGAGAGAGAGAATATGTTGTGTGCTTTTCACAATGAGATTTGCTGCTTTAAGCTATCAGTATTTTAAGCCATCAGCGATCACTTGTAAAGCCTAACAGTTCATGTATTTGCAGGTCAAGACAAAGAGCCTGCGGAGCTCCATAAATGACGTTTCTGACTTCGCATATCGAGGCTCTGGAAATATTCTTCCAAAAGCCTGAAAAACACTGCAGTGACAAAGCCTGCACACTTTGTGGTTGTCATTAAAACTAAATATTAGTTATTTTTTGAACAGATATAACTTTATTTTCATTCAACACTTTTTTTTCCTACCATCATTGTCGTGGAAATTATTGTGAGGAATAATTAACATTGATATGTGATCAGACAGTCACTTCACATATATTATTATTATTAAAAGATGATCTGTGCAACTTTGTTGTTCAGGAAGTTTGTATCAAACAAGTAGCCCTTCGTATTATTTTGTACCCTTGAAGTAGCTCTTCAAGTGTAAAAATATTGTACATGGATTTATATAAATGTAAAAATATATGTAAGCAAATTGTTCTGTTACTATGACATAAATCCATTTAATTTAGGGTTAAGAAACCCACATTACTCTATAAAAGATCAAACTTAAAACAGAAGAAAATAACAAAGACAAAGATTACACACACGTTATTATGGGGCAGTGGTTCTGCACTGCTTAAGCTAAATAAATAAAAAGTTGGGAATGAAGCAAACTATCACAAATAGTCCGGCGTGTAAACTCACGCAAGTAAAGCGTGTTGTGAACGCAGTATTGAGGAGTGTGAGTACGGCACTATGCTGCATTAAAAATTCCCTTCAAAATAAAAGACCCGTGACTCACTGAAAACGGGTCTGACACATGTGCTCTACGAGCTGCGCCACGACGTCCTCCGGCCACGTCACCGGACGTCCTCCGGCCACGTCACCGGACGTCCTTTGGCCCGCCACCGGTCGTCCTCCGGCCCGTCACCGGACGTCCTCCGGCCGCATCACCGGACGTCCTCCGGCCCGCCACCGGACGTCCTCCGGCCACGTCACCGGACGTCCTCCGGCCACGTCACCGGTCGTCCTCCGGCCACGTCACCGGACGTCCTCCGGCCACGTCACCGGTCGTCCTCCGGCCACGTCACCGGTCGTCCTCCGGCCACGTCACCGGTCGTCCTCCGGCCACGTCACCGGACGTCCTCCGGCCACGTCACCGGACGTCCTCCGGCCACGTCACCGGACGTCCTCCGGCCACGTCACCGGTCGTCCTCCGGCCACGTCACCGGTCGTCCTCCGGCCACGTCACCGGTCGTCCTTTGGCCCGCCACCGGACGTCCTCTGGCCCGCCACCGGTCGTCCTCCGGCCCGTCACCGGTCGTCCTCCGGCCACGTCACCGGACGTCCTCCGGCCCGCCACCGGACGTCCTCCGGCCACGTCACCGGACGTCCTCCGGCCACGTCACCGGACGTCCTTTGGCCCGCCACCGGTCGTCCTCCGGCCACGTCACCGGACGTCCTCCGGCCACGTCACCGGACGTCCTCCGGCCCGCCACCGGTCGTCCTCCGGCCCGTCACCGGACGTCCTCCGGCCGCATCACCGGACGTCCTCCGGCCCGCCACCGGACGTCCTCCGGCCACGTCACCGGACGTCCTCCGGCCCGCCACCGGATGTCCGGTGGCCACGCCGAACCCGTTAGATGTGCTCGTCTGTCTTTCAATCAGACTAGTAGGTCTGCTGTGCGCTCCGATCAGACCGGAGGCGCAACATAAAGACATGTATTTATGTATTTATGTATTTAAAGACATGTTGTATTGTGATATTTACTGGAAGTGACTCAACACAGCCGACAGCGAGGAGGAAACTTCCAGCCCTTTGCTGGCGATCTCTCTCTGAAAGCACTTTGCTTTCTCTCCCGGTGTCCAAAGCCGGAGCTAATTATGAATTAATCTGTCTGGCTGCTGCCCACATAGCATTAAATTGTTAGTCAACATTTTCTCATAAATAGATGTCATTAATTTCGGGGAGATGCCCGCGTACATTGCTAATAGGAAGTGGTGGGGGATCCTGAGTCTGAACCACAGGATCAGTGCTACACGCGGTGACTGAAATATCTCCTGTATTTAGGCCTTGTGATTCATAAAAGGACAACACTCCACTTCAAATAGACTTTTTATTCGGAGAAGCAGAAATATACTGATATATATATATGTGTGTATGTGGCTGGCCTTGGAATTAATATTTAATGTATCGTTGACAATTGCTTGGACAATCCTGCAGTACAGTGTGAAACCTCATCGGAGCAGCAGGTCAGGAGAGAGGCCGAGGGCTGCCAATCACCTGCAGACAAAACCACCAGAGCGTATTGTGGATGTATTAAAGCGCAGTATTGTTCTCGGTCACAACTGGAAAAAAAGGATTCCTCTAAAGAAGATTACCTCTATAAAGGAATAGTTCTACATTTTGAGAAATACGCATATCTGTTCTGTTTTCTGAACTAATATTAGAGCATATCGACAGCCAGGGAAAGTGGGAGGAACCTCCTATCTGCACTTTGTGTATTTTTTCTTTTTCTTTTTGTAAGTTTTGTATTGGGTATCCTTAACAGATAGCATTCAGCAAAACAACAGGTTTACTTTAGTGTTCTCAAAGCAGTGAATGTTTCAGAGGTTTGGCTCTTCTTCACTGGAAAACCTGCTGAAGTGAAGACTCCTTTCCAAGAACCAGGAGACACGTCTGCTTTTCCACCAGCTGGGACGCTTCGGCTTCATTTAGTTTCTGTCCCGTTTGAACAAAGTGGCTTTTACGACAATCAGCAGGGGAAATGGATGTTTCTGTCAATGGAGTCCGCTGGCTTTGAGGAGCGCACAGAATGTGCATTTAGCGGTGATTTAACGTTCTTTTCACATGGAACTCAGTGATGAAGTTATGGGATGAAAGACGGCTGTGTTTCGCTCCTGTTGAGTTCAAAGTGAGTTTCAATGATCCGGTCATGAGCATATTGAGCATATTAATTGTATGTGTTGTCCGTTAATAAATTATAATAACTGTAATAATTTCTTTGGGATAATATTGATTACATATTCACTTCAACGCGCATCACAAAGCATTGAGCCTCTAAATACCGCTGACCACTGCAGTCATTTGTCCTCATGGTAACTTCCCCACTGGAGAAGCCAGACGTTAGTGGGTGTGTCCTGTCCTCAGTGGGTGTGTCCTGTCCTCAGTGGGTGTGTCCTCAGTGGTTGTGTCCTCAGTGGTTGTGTCCTCAGTGGTTGTGTCCTCAGTGGGTGTGTCCTCAGTGGGTGTGTCCTCAGTGGTTGTGACCTCAGTGGTTGTGTCCTCAGTGGTTGTGTCCTCAGTGGGTGTGTCCTCAGTGGTTGTGACCTCAGTGGTTGTGTCCTCAGTGGGTGTGTCCTCAGTGGGTGTGTCCTGTCCTCAGTGGTTGTGTCCTCAGTGGTTGTGTCCTCAGTGGTTGTGTCCTCAGTGGGTGTGTCCTCAGTGGTTGTGTCCTCAGTGGGTGTGTCCTCAGTGGTTGTGTCCTCAGTGGGTGTGTCCTCAGTGGTTGTGTCCTCAGTGGGTGTGTCCTCAGTGGTTGTGTCCTCAGTGGGTGTGTCCTCAGTGGGAAACGGCTTCAGACGTTATGGATGTGCATCTCCTGTCTTTGTGCTGTGGGACCCGGTATGGGCCGGTGTTATAGGACTCAGGTCGCCACAAAACAAACTCCATGGGACCGCCCTGCTTACCAGGCATATAGTTAGTTAGAATTATATCAATAACAGTTTTGACATTTTTGACAAATGTTGAGGGTTATTTTTGTATAATTGGACAGATACAATGAGACACTTCTCCTCGTTGGCGAACCGATATCTGCCCTCAAATGATGTGAAACATAAAAAAAACACATTCCTTTACTATCCATGAAGAGAGTTTTTTTTGAAGAGGGTCTGCTAAATAACCAAACCATAAGCATCTCGGTGGGCGGCAGTAGTGAGAGGACTATAGATCAGTAATAACTAGAGAGGTACCGGCCCTCCTGTGCATTTTAATCTCTCACGGAGCCGTTTGCCCCGTCGGCCTCGGCGAGGGTGGGAAGCAAAAAGGCCCTTTAATGGAGATCCACTCAGAGCTGATTGCAGGTCGTTACACCACCACAGGGAGAGACCGGAGGAAGGAGCACACACACACACACACACACACACACTGGGAGGCTGAGACTCCCCAGTAAAGACGCACTATCAGTGGGTGATTCTACGCTTCTCCCCAACACAGATCTCACCTCTCAACACACGAGCCGAGGCAGTGATGACACATCTCACACAGAAATACACACTCCACACACACACTCCACAGTGTTTTTTCTAAGGGGGGGGGGGGGGGTCCCCTGATTATTCTATCACGGTAGAGTTTGTTTAAGGCCCCATTAGAATCAAAAGGGCGACAATCTTCTTAATCAAGCGTAATTTATTAAAACATCAGCCGTTGCTATTAACATTAACAGGATGCGGCAGGAGGGCAGACGGCAGGAGGCTGGAAGAGAGGAAGAGATGGAGAGCCACAAAGAGATGGAGAGAAGAGTACGGACAGAGAGAGAGGGGAAGAAGAGGAAATCACACGAGCGACTCCTCAATAATTGTTGTTTTTTAATCTCTATATGTTGGAGCAAGACGAGCCACTGAGGGACTTCTACCTGGAATTGTTGAGGTTTTAGCAGCCGGGGAAGTTTAACTTTTGCAGGCAGAAAACACAGACATGGTATTCTTAGACCCGACACATTTGACAACGTTGAGGTGCAAAACAAAATAATATTTGATTGAAATGGTTGGCAGGAGAAGACAGAAGTGTCAGGATTATCTTGAATGAACATTAGCTGCAAATGAACAACATTCACGTTCACTTCTATCTTCAGTGATTGATAGTTTTACGATGTTTAATCACATTTGGGACATGTTTGTACTCGACATTATGAAATCAGGTTCATGCAGGAAACTGTTGTGGAAAGAGAAAATAAATAAATAACAAATGGCCTTAACGAACCTTCTTAACATTACATAACCAGCGTAACATTGTTACATATCCTGGACACGAACAGCGGCCTCCTGGGTGAAAGTCCTGTTGTTTGACCCACCAGCCCTCATGTTATACATATATATTATTTATTATTACACTACTCTCTATACTGGTCGATGTACTTCATCACTCGCTCTGATTCAATTAAAAAACATTGACATTCATTGAATCCATGGATTGCAGAAACGCACAATGGCAACACGATGTTCCCTGTCGACTGCCTACAATTCACAATACGCATACACATGTTGTTTTCAATGCAGCCTCATTTTTGGGAATATAATTATTTATTTTTTATCTCATGCCATATCCAAAATGAAAAATTATTTAATTTTGTAGTGATTAAACAAGTCCTGTTTATTTTGGTTGTGAATGTGTTGAATATAGAATGACAGTCCGTATTTGATTATCTTGTCGGCCTAGTGTATAGTTTGGAAATTTAAAATGCCATATTACAATAATATTCATTGGTTATTTGATAAAAATGTGCATGGTGTCGTGGATTCATGTCTGAAATTCAGGAGAATTTTTCCAACTCTGGCGAAATATTCGCGTGACGCTGAGTGACACGAAAACCAATCAGCGTTGAGAAGCTCCGCCCCTCATTACCCGACCTGCCGTCGCTGAATCAAACTGCTGCTGGTCCTGAAGTAGCGCTGCTAGCGGCTTCATTCAGACGCTGTTGTGGGACTACGGATAATATTATGAACCCAGACACCATGGAGTTTGAGGTTCCGACGTATGTGGAGTTTACACAACAAGTATGACGCAGAACTAGTGGTTATTTCCATGATGGATGGCGGAAACAGTAACTGTTCTACGGAGATAAGCCACAGAGATAAGCCACGCCCCCTTTCAGGCGCGAGTAACATTCGCGACGCGTTTGATGTGAACGCAGCATAAGAATAACCAGCAATCCAAAACACATCAAATTATTCAACCATGAAGCATTAAGATATCTTCATTCAGACTAAAGTCCTGCGCCCCAAACCCCTTGACACGCAGCTTGTATTTTTAATTTGAAATCATTCTCACCACTCACACAGGAATTTTCTTTGTACACTAACCCATCCACCTTTCCCACTCTTCCCACTAACTACTAATGCTCCTTATGTGTATTGACGTACGCCGTTGACAAGTCAATTCAATTTACCTTAGCAAAATGGTTAGTGTTTTTATTAGGTTAATTAGCCCGCCCCCCTGCGGGAGTTGTAGGATGAGCGAGATAAGAGATGAATGCGCAGCTCTCCTGTAATGGCCAGGCGAGAGACGCTCGGAGAATGGTAATTTGTCATAATAGGAACTATCATACGCTGACACATTACACCAACGCAACCACGCAAAGGGGCAATTTCATTTTTCATGAGAAGTTAAAGGACCACGCCACCAATTTCCCAAAGATATTCTGTGTCGTCGAGTCTGAGAGAATAACCACTGATGCTTTCAGCTGCCAGCGGCTCTACAGACACCAATGTTCATCGGCTGGTCGGCCACCTTGTAAAATGCCTAAAACAGCTATTGGATGGATCGCCTCGATAGTTCAGGCCAACAAAGGATAGAGCCTCCTGGTTGTGTTTAAAAAGAAGGATCACTCGTCCACAGTGCACATACGTATGCTAACTTCTGCTCACGGTTGAACTTGAGGCTTCAAAACATCAGTCCACAATTGTGGACGACTACCTGCACTTCTTATACACAGTCTGTGATGCTGGCACGAGCAGCGACGTATTACATGCTCACAGAGCACGCTTGCATGGCTGCAGACTCTTAGTCTGGTTCATCTGCCTGCTCTGAGTCCCCAAACTTAATGGAAGTGCAACACTCAAAGACTGGAGTACATCTTTAAATTGAATTAATTAAGGAATTGAAAAAAAGAGGGCAGAGACAAAGTGAAGGAGAAGGTGGGAGAGAGCTTGACCAGCATGACTAGCAGACATCCGCTCTATGAATGCATTTCATTTTGTTTGTTTGTTTGGATCCATCAGTGACAAATACGCATTAGCATAACACTGGAGCACTTTTGATCCGGTCATCGGCCTCCAGCGGAACAAAAACACCACAAAACACTCCAACCGTCAAACCCAAGCACACTTGAACGCGAAGTGACACGTGCAAAATGCACACAGACATCAGCACAGAACAAAATGACGACGCCCCCTCCTCTTATCAGCGTTCAGCCTTGAACGAGAACCCGGCATCTGACATGCACGAGGCACACACACCAACAAATCCCCCCTGTTGAGCGCACACACAGAGGTGCGGCCGGTGAGCGGTGGGGCCCGTGGACGGGCGTTCAGGGTTCCCTTGCCGATAGCCGTATTGATTGGGATAAAGGTCTTTTGATGAGGCAGATTGCTCATCAGGCTGGAACGACATGCTTCTCAGATGTGACGCCTTTTCAGACCAGCCCAGGGGCCCATCGACCAAGGCATGGCCATCATATCTGTGTGTGTGTGTGTGTGTGTGTGTGCGTGCGTGCGTGTGCTTGTGTGTGTGTGCGTGTGTGTGTGTGTGTGTGTGTGTGTGTGTGTGTGTGTCTTTAGTGATCACACTTAAGGTGAGCCAGCATTGATTGGAGTTAGGCCCATCTGGGTCACTGTGGCTCCACCCTGACATGTCCTCTAGTGGGGGAAGGACACGGCTGGTGCTGGGCAGTGAACTTCATGCTCCTGCCACGACGCACACCACACAAAATGTAAAAATGCAATTAACAAAGCTTTCGAAAAATAAATTCTATGTGGGGCTAAGACACTGTCTTATTTCCCTGGCTAGTTGTGAGTTTAGAACTATTGAGTAACACAGGTTATTTAGTGATTACTGGATCACGTGTCTAACTGGAGCTCTATTTGAGGCAGAAGGGGTTCAATAAAGGATGCCGACATAAACTGCAAGGCAGTGCGTTTGGGTCGAGGATAAGGTCATATTCCTATTAGCGCACAAATCCCCAGTCAGGGCAGACTAGCCATTTCAAATCCCAAATGTGGTAACACTCCCAAAAAGCTGGTCATAGAGTTTGTATGGTCCTGTATGGTCCTGTATGGTCCTCTATGGTCCTCTATGTTCCTGTATGGTCCTGTATGGTCCTGTATGTTCCTGCATGGTCCTGCATGGTCCTGTATGGTCCTGCATGGTCCTGCATGGTCCTGTATGGTCCTGCATGGTCCTGCATGGTCCTGTATGGTCCTGTATGGTCCTGTATGGTCCTGTATGTTCCTGTATGGTCCTCTATGTTCCTGTATGGTCCTGTATGGTCCTGTATGTTCCTGTATGGTCCTCTATGTTCCTGTATGGTCTTGTATGGTCTTGTATGTTCCTGTATGTTCCTGTATGGTCCTGTATGGTCCTCTATGTTCCTGTATGGTCCTGTATGTTCCTGTATGGTCCTGTATGGTCCTGTATGTTCCTGTATGGTCTTGTGTGGTCCTGTATGGTCCTCTATGTTCCTGTATGGTCTTGTGTGGTCCTGTGTGGTCTTGTGTGGTCCTGTGTGGTCCTGTATGGTCCTGTATGGTCCTGTATGGTCCTCTATGGTCCTGTATGTTCCTGTATGGTCCTGTATGGTCCTGTATGTTCCTGTATGTTCCTGCATGTTCCTGCATGGTCCTGTATGGTCCTGTATGATCCTGTATGGTCCTGTATGGTCCTCTATGTTCCTGTATGGTCTTGTGTGGTCCTGTATGGTCCTCTATGTTCCTGTATGGTCTTGTGTGGTCCTGTATGGTCCTGTATGGTCCTGTATGGTCCTCTATGTTCCTCTATGGTCCTGTATGGTCCTGTATGGTCCTGTATGGTCCTGTATGGTCCTGTATGAACCTGTATGGTCCTGTATGTTCCTGTATGTTCCTGTATGGTCTTGTATGGTCCTGTATGGTCCTGTATGGTCCTCTATGGTCCTGTATGTTCTTGTATGGTCCTGTATGGTCCTGTATGTTCCTGTATGGTCCTGTATGGTCCTGTATGGTCCTGTTTGGTCCTGTATGGTCCTGTATGGTCTTGTATGGTCCTGTATGGTCCTGTATGGTCCTGTATGGTCCCAAACCCAGAATGGAATGTGGCTTCATCTTCACGACTGTTTTGGTTCAGTGAGTGAGACGATGAGATCCGGTCACCCATTGTGAGAAAAGGTGCAGTGATACGTTTATTGAATGTACAACACCGTCAGCCCGGTCGCCAGAGAAACATGTCGGCATTGTACGTTTCTACGGGATACGTTGAATGTCGACGTCTCAACTAAAAATATGTTTCATAAATGCCTTCAAATCAGCCAATCGTTTCACAATGCAACGTTGTTAACATTGTAAAAACGATTGATTAGGTTTACAAACTACTTGGTTATGGTTGGAAAAAAGATGATGGTTTGTTTTAAGATAACGTACAACGTAATGTTACAACGTAATGTTACAACGTAATGTTACAACGTAATGTTACAACGGAATGTTACAACGGAATGTTACAACGGAATGTTACAACGTAATGTTACAACGTAATGTTACAACGTAATGTTACAACGTAATATTACAACGTAATGTTACAACGTAATATTACAACGTAATGTTACAACGTAATGTTTCAAAGTGATGTTTCAACGGAATGTTACAACGTAGCGTACAGAGTAATGTTACAACGTAGTACGCAGAGTAATGTTACAACGAAACAACATAATACATCGTAACATGACAATGTAACATAACAATAGAACAACAACTGAACAGAACCATGGAACTTGTCAACATTGTAACAATGCAACAACCATAAAGTCAATTCACTTTCCTGAACATTTAAGGAATGAATCAAACTATTTGTTTTAATGAAAAAGCTCACCCACATGGCAAAATCTGACATTTTGACATTCCCACAACTTTTGCCCTCTCATCAGATTTTCTTTTCTTTCAGACGGTTGGGGGGTTTAGGAGTTGTCCAAGGGAACGCTGATCTGAGAGGAGTGGACTCTCCATCAGCTCAGCCCACTGGCTCCTTTTTTTAGCACGAGATATCCAAGCTCTTAATAATTGATTAGAATTGATTTAACAGCCCTGACCTGAGTCAGGGTGGACAGGCATTGGCGTGCATGAACTTGTGTGTTTGCGTGCGTGCGTGCGTGCGTGCGTGCGTGCGTGCGTGCGTGCGTGCGTGCGTGTGTGTGTGTGTGTGTGTGCATGTGTGCCTGTGTGGTTTTGTGTTTCCACATATGTGTGAGCGGTGCATTTACAGTAAAACCCCAAAAAGACGTGCGGTGCTTGTATTTGTGTCCAGGAGAAAAGAGGGCAGCGTGCTTAGCTTTAAAAGCTCTAGACGTGTTTCCAGAATTAAATATTTAGGCAGACGAAGCCTTGACCTCCCTGTGCTTGCAGAGACTCCTGGTTCCCATTGATTTCTGACAAGACAACTGGGACGCTGTTACAACAAAATGCACTATAGCCAGCCGCACGTATCCTCTGACACTCTCACCAGCTTAACCCCCCTTTCATTGGTCAGTGTGTGTGTGTGTGTGTGTGTGTGTGTGTGTGTGTGTGTGTGTGTGTGTGTGTGTGTGTGTGTGTGTGTGTGTGTGTGTGTGTGTGTGTGTGTGTGCGCGCATCTCAAGGCCTTCCTTCTTAAGTTCTCTACCAGACAGGATTTCACTTCTCAGGACTGTTGACCAGTGAAACTTATAAGTGCTGGCAAGATATCAGCTATCAAGCCTTTTCAACACACACACACACACGCACGCACGCAGGCACGCACACGCAGAACCACATGCACACACACACACACACACACACACACGCACGCACGCACGCAGGCACGCACACGCAGAACCACACGCACACACACACACACACACACACACCATTATTTGTGTGAGCTCCAATCACATACCCGACTAGAGGCAGATCAGAGACACAGTATTCTTCCTCCTGAGACAAAGACAGATTAAGAGCCGGTTGCAGAAAGGGATCAAGTTTATATTGTGTTTAATCCTTTGCATCTAGCCTTCAATACATCAGGTATTCAAATAAAAGTGACAGTATCATGAAACGTAGGAACCTAAGTACTGCAGTGATTCCACCTTCTGTGTAACACTTTCCGTTTTCCCTCTGTCACTCTATTTTGAGTTTGTATTTTTTTTTTTTTTATCTTTGCTTGTCTGGAAAGTTTGGGTTGTGCTGAACATATTTCTGTTCTTGCTTTTAGTAAAAGAAAATAAAAAATCCCAATCTGGTTATGAATAGTGGAATAAACAGGATGAATATTAAAAATGTCAGCTGATCTTTTCAGCGCTTTTTAGATCCACACTGGTGGAGGCGCTCCAGTGAATGACACGTTGTTCTCAGCGGGGTCTCCTTGTTGAAAGGTTCCCCATTACTCCAAATGCGTTATCGCTTGCTTCTTGCGAGCTTGTGCGTGTGTTCAATGAACAAACAAGGTCCATCTTGAACTGAGTCACTTTGATTTTTCACGTTTTCTCCTCCACATAACTTCAGCTCACCAGGAAGTTAGTTTTAAAGTTTAATTGTCTGTCCGTTTCTAAGCTTTGTTTTCACGTTCTGAGATCAGCAATTACATTAGTGAGTCAGTGTTATCACAACAACACCCAGGTCATAATAAACCATGGTTACAGTTTGTAATATACTTTTAGATTTTCTATTGTGGATGCAGGTGTACTGGTAATGCTTTGTAGCAGCCAGATGAAGTACAAATAATGAAGCTGAAAACATTTACTGCTTGACAAAGATCAACAGAACAACAGTGTCATTCATTTGGAGTTGTGTCCACCTGATGTCGGACCGTAAATTGAAGACCTGTGCCGACCAGCTAGCAGAGGTGTTCCCCAACATCTTCAACCTCTCCCTGCAACAAGCTGCAGTCCACCGGCCTCAGATCCACCACCAAAAACTGTGTCGTTCGGTTAAGAAATGGAAAAATTACTCATTTTATGGCAACACATTGGCCGATTTGGTCATGCTGGGAACCGAAATGTTCATCAGCTTCCGCACTTCCTGTATGACGCGGTTTTAGAAATGTGGGCCGACCAGGAAGGCTTCAGGAGTCAGAAGAGTCCACTGGCAAAAGAAACAAAAAGACGTTTTGTGACTTTACAGGTACTAATATGGGGTTTATAAGGATTGTGATTGCTTTGTTAGACTCCCACAAGCCCGTAGGGTTACGGAGATGTGTGTTTTTTTGAAATTAGACTTTGTAAAGGGTACTTATTAACGTTTTAGTGATACATTACGATCACCGCGGCAAGTTACGGCGTTTACGTAATTAATTAAACTTAACGGTTTCTTTTCTTCTTTTTTTACCATAGATCTCTTCTCACACGGGTTACAGTATTGTAGAAATTCAAATGAAGTTAACCAACCCTTTGGTTGCAGAGATAATTAAGGAAACATTTAAAAAAAACAGTTGTCTGAGAATAGGGCTTGGTGCTTATAAGGTTAAAGCCATTGATGCCTGTGTTTGATCTTGTACATAGTAATGTAATGTCTTGTTTTAAATCAGTTGTGTCTTTTTACCTTCTTGCTGCTGAACTGACTGAGTCGCCAACTTCATTTCGATGTATCTTTTTACGATTACAATAAACATCCTTATCCATTATAAGAACATTGGCATAAACAGGACAAAGTGTGGAAGTGAATCTATAACAGCATCAACACAAATTGAGTGTTACATTTCTGAATCTCAGGAGATTTTTTAAGCAAAGAATAAAATCTGTTAAATGAAATATACTCAAAATGAAGTGTTACCTGAATGTTTGCTACTGTACCTATACAACACTATACAGCACCAGGGACAACCCATTCTGAGCTGAAGTGCAGCAGACAGTGTGTGTGTCTGTGTAAGTGTACTACATTTAGGCTGTAATCTGTGCCCTGCACACAAGGTTAATCACTGTGTGGGTTGGACCAGAGGACAGTGTGTTCTGTCTGTCTGACGATGACAGTGACACAAATAACAACAAGAGCACTTTAATCCCACCTCACCACGCTTCCTGCCCTGAGACTTAACCCAGTCGGGCCATGCCATGCACATTATTAAATAGCTCCACTTAAAAAAAATGTTGTCCAGTGAGGTTTTCTGTCTACCTTTTTATTCTGGTGCCTTTTAACGTCACCATTAGACAATGGATATCAAAAGTTAACATCTACCCATGAAACATACAATATCCTGAGAGAACTAACACTTTCAAGTGTAGATACTTCCACCAGATCCTCCTCTCCACCCTTCAACGGTTGGATGTCTCAAGGTCCACGTTCTCTCTGTTTGCAGCCCAGCTGACGGGTGGCTCCTACCAGGTGACATGGAAAGAGTCCATGTCTGAACCACGCGGACTGACGGCAGGAGTTCCACAAGGCTTCATCCTGGGCCCTCTTCCCCCTCAACCCAAGGGTGCTTGATGTTGTAATTCATTCCCACGAATTCTTCTACCTTTGCTATGCTGATGACACTATTCTTTCCATCCACTACAATGACACTCAGGTGGACGTATGCATCAGTGTTTGCCTGGCTGACATCTCGGAGTGGATGCAAAGCATCACCTAAAGCTCAACCTGGACGAGGCTGAGCTTGTTTCTCCATGAGAGAAGGTTCCTCCGTGGTGGTGCCGAATCATACAAGGAGGAACCTGGACGACCATCTGTATCAGCAGTAGCCTGCCGATTCCTACTCTACCACCTCAGGGCTATTGGTCCTCTCCTCAGGGAGGTGGCCCATGTGCTCATCCAGATGCTTGTTGCTACAACTCTCCCCTTGCTGGAGGCAACAATCAGACCGCTGCAGATTATCCAGAATGCTGCGGCCTGCCTGATATTCAACCATCCAAAGTTTTTCCGCATCACTCCTCTTCTCCGCACACTACACTGTCCTTTGTTGTGGCTCAAGTCCAGTTTAAAACTCTGGTACGAGTTTATAAGAAGCAGACGTAGCAGTAGCAGTCACCCATTGGTTTATGGACTTCTGTTTTGAAGCCTTGATTTCGTCATTTTGCCCGTGGCACCCTAAGATTTTGCCCACAGCCATCTTGTTTTTTTTTTCAACCAGAGCGTAGAGCACAACAACCAAACACTGACCAATATGTTTTCAGGTGACCAAAAAAGGTTGTAACTAACTGTCGTGAACTGGAAACACACTGTGAAAGGGTTGAAGTTCTCAGATGGAAACATGGACAATACCCAGGCTGGACAGTGGCCTGGTAACGACTTCTCAATCACAAGATGTTAGAATGTCGACCGAGATAGCAAATCAAGTGAGAAGTAGCGTCATTTTCACACTTCTTTTTGAAACCAGAGGAGTCGCCCCCTAACCCTAACCCTAACCCTAACCCTGCAGGTTTGAGGCACTTCTGCGTTTGCTTCATTTTCAGAACTGGATGTTACCGTCCAGTGCCAAAGGGCTCAAAGGGCTGTGAAGGCTCCATCATACCTCCAAACCATGCTCAGGCCCTACACCCCCAGCCAGAAAAGTGCACTTCTGAAATGCACCACCAACTGAATTCAAGACCACCATTGTCCGCAGGGCAAAAAAACAACACCTTTTCACATTACATCTCAACAACACTTGGTAGCACTTACTTATGTCTTGTTCTTTTCAATACAAAAAGCTCCTACTTGGTTTGAATGCACTTATTTTAAGTGGCTTTGGACAAAAGTGTCTGCCAAATGAATGTAATGTAATAAGAGGCCCATTGTGTGACTCTCGTGCGGAGGTGTATTCAACAAGATATTGCTTTGTTAATTATTACCAAGAAGGCTTCGCTGGTAGGTATAAGCAAAGAGCTATGGGATGAACAATTGTATTTTCAAGCACTTCATCAAATTGCTTCGTGAATATTATGAATCGGTGGAATAGTGACCACTGCTGGCTTCACTCTCACGTTCTTGACCGAAGCCAAGATGTTTTCAGCTGGACAACTTTTCTATTCTGTCTCCCCTCCTCACCTCGCCGCATCAATTCCTCATTCCTCCCTCTCGAACACTCCGGCCTGCTGCAGCTCACATTCCCTGGACTAATCTCCGCCGGTTCAATGTTGTTCAATTAGATTCCAGTTGACATGCATTGGAAGTAGGCACTCCTCCTCGTAATTCAGCCCTCTTTATAGCCAATCTATTTTTTAATAAAGGTTCAGAGGAAAACATTAAAGTATTGATCTTTATTTATCGACCGCGGCCCAAAGCATAGTTAAAGCTGACACAAATCAATCAAAATAAATTTAAAATGATGATAGCACATAGGAGGAGCCTGACCGTCTGTTTCGGGGAGTAATTAGGGGGCTAGGCAGAGGGAACCCAAGGCAATAAGAGGAACAGTAACACACACACGTGCACGCTCACACACGTGCACGCTCACACTCACAGCCACAGAGCGAACTGGAGAACTGTTTAGCAGGCTGCAGATTAGAAATTTGTTTTGTATTAAATGAGACGACTAAGAGGCAAGGTTAATGAAAGGGCACAGCACTTTGGGGCCGTAGTAATCCACTGAAACCCTCTCTTCACTGAATCTAATGTGCAGCCCATTCACACATAACGCACACACACACACACACACACACACACACACACACACACACACACACACACACACACACACACACACACACACACACAACCCCGTGAGGCAGCCTCCGGGACATCCTCTGCTTAGTAAAAAACAATGGGTATTAATATTAAAAAGTGAGTGAGAAACGTGTGTGTGTGTGCGTGTGCGTGTGTGCGTGTGTGCGTGTGTGCGTGTGCGTGTGCGTGTGCGTGTGCGCGTGTGTGTGTGCGTGTGTGTGTGTGTGTGTGCGTGTGTGTGTGTGTGTGTGTGTGTAGGAGTGCGACAGAGTCAACTAGCCCCAAGTGCATTAACCGATTTTAATCTGCCTGATGATGTCCACTGAGCAGAGGGGTCACAAAGTGTGGAGGTGTATCCGAGGGACTTAACTGCGTGCAGCGAGGAACAGCAAGGCATTCTGGGACGACCACACACTGGCCTTTCCTCTACTGCCCTCTCTCTGCACGGACATCCTGCCCCAGTTTGTGGAAACTATTCTTCCAATAATGTGGCATAGACCATGTGGCAGGGGCGTGTCATGTGATACATCGCTGTGTGTGTGTGTGTGTGTGTGTGTGTGTGTGTGTGTGTTTGTTTGGTGTCCAGAAGTGATGGTGTAAGTGCTATTTGCATATTTATAGGACCAGGACCACATGATTTAAGGTCTCATAAGAAGTGTCACGCAAGACTTTCAATAAAATGCTCTCAGAATGAAGCCACACAATGCAAACAACAACTAAATAACAAGCCATCATTTAATCTTTTTGAGTCAGTATGGAATTTCAGCTTTTCACTTTTCCTAAAGATACTTTCTTGTCACAGTGGCTCAAAAACACACAAAAACGAGGTCTTGGAACGTGCAACGGGAAGCGCTGTCGAAGCGCTGCCCGTTGGTCAGAACTCTAATGTAACAACTTAAGTTGGTGCTGCTATCAGTATTCAAACTTGATTCATGAATTCATTTAACAAATTAGGACATTTTACATGACAACATTTGTTAAAGGTTGGGTTGGTCCTCTTGAGAAACCAGCAGGAGTACCAAGTTATGGAACAGAAAACCCCAAACGTGCATTGCTCTGTTGTCGTGCAGTAGCTCACGGTCAAACACACGGGCTTTGGAAACCTCTACGGCCCACTTCAAAACAACTGAGAGATCCCTTTAAACACAAACCATGTTGGAGCATGTTTGTCCCCAGTTGAATGGAGAGACCCAACCAAACAAACACTTATTGATTGGAAATATCTCTATAATTCAAAACCAACCCCAGCACAGCAACAGTATGTTAGCGGACGTGGTTGCAGCAGTTTGTCGAAACTAAATAGTTTAAACTGCACCGAGACTGTTCACTGTTTCTCTATGAACATGCAGACTATATACAAGTATCTCTACATAGTACAAGTGTTACGTTTTTTCTTGAATATGTAATAATAATAATGGCAGTTGTTAAAATGTATAACATTGAAAAGTAAGGATAGAAAGCATATCTGAAATGTTCCTTCCTCTAATCGCTTAGTGTCTTATAAATTGCCATAATGACCAAATCACAACATGTAGTAGTCCTCAGTCATTGTCTTCTAGAAACAGGCTTAGAAGTGTTTTTGTGTGCGTCAAATCAAATTGCGTCCGGGTATTGTTCCTCTTTCCAAAGTGGTTTTGAAGCTTCCTCTCGACTCAATGTGTGGACCTCACAGGCCCCGATTCCTCCATTCCTCTTGCTGCTTTTACTCATCCTCCTTTCTCCACAGAAATCTTTCCACGTTGTTTGGAAGAAGAAAAAAAAGGAACCAGTGGCGAGCCAGCCTTTTCAGCGCGTGCGAGATATTAATGAGTTTACAAGGACCTTCCCGGTCTAATTATGTCGAGCAACTGCTGTCTCTTACTGGGCCACGGCTCCCGGGGGGGAACACAAATCTACCAGGCAAGCAAAACTCGCCTGCTTTTGACAAAACACTCGACACGCGAGGATACAAATAACGCCAACCATCCTTCATTACCACCGCGGCGACGTCGTCGGCGAGATTAATATCACCGCCTAGCGCCGCCACCCCAAATTTAACCTGAAAAATACCCAAATTTGGCATTAAGACAATGGCTATTAGCGAGGGAAGAGTTGTCGAGGCACAGGGAGGAAGCTCGGCATCCTCGGAGGGGAGCTCTTGTTGGAGAGTTCCCGATACTGTAAGTACCAATTAAAGATTGGAGGTGACCTTTGTGTAGACGGAACCTTTTAACATGTACATGAAAGTTTCTCTCCCGTGCTGACATTTGAACACTGACACTGACATCAGAAACTACAAACCCATCATCCTGCTCTCCAAAGAAAAGGTTGGAAATGTGGGCCGCTAGGCATCTGAATGCATTTATGTTTTAATACGACTGCAGTCATTTTAAGGTACTGTATCGTTACTCTGGGAGTTTTCTTTTAGATCTTTTTAGGTCATTGAAGCAAATAAATAAACAAGTATGTCCTTCTTTCATGTTTTTCTTTGACTTGAGAGAGAGATACAAGATGTATGACCAACTATAGAACCATCGACCATTTTACAGAAAGGCGCAATGAGTGTGATTTCCCATTAAAAAAAATATGTACAGACTCACAAAAAGGACCTCTCTCAATCATCACTTCTGACCAGGCGGCAACCTCCGGTTCTGCCAACGTGGAAGTGCCTTCAACGTGCATTCTCTCTCCTGACCACCAGGGGGCGACTCCTCTGGTTGTATAGAAGTCTATGCTTCATGTGTTAAAGCTGCATTATCTCTCCTGACCACCAGGGGGTGACTCCTCTGGTTGTATAGAAGTATATGCTTCATGTGTTAAAGCTGCATTCTCTCTACTGACCACCAGGGGGTGACTCCTCTGGTTGTATAGAAGTGTATGCTTCATGTGTTAAAGCTGCATTCTCTCTACTGACCACCAGGGGGTGACTCCTCTGGTTGTATAGAAGTCTATGCTTCATGTGTTAAAGCTGCATTCTCTCTACTGACCACCAGGGGGTGACTCCTCTGGTTGTATAGAAGTATATGCTTCATGTGTTAAAGCTGCATTCTCTCTCCTGACCACCAGGGGGCGACTCCTCTGGTTGTATAGAAGTATATGCTTCATGTGTTAAAGCTGCATTCTCTCTCCTGACCACCAGGGGGTGACTCCTCTGGTTGTATAGAAGTATATGCTTCATGTGTTAAAGCTGCATTCTCTCTCCTGACCACCAGGGGGTGACTCCTCTGGTTGTATAGAAGTATATGCTTCATGTGTTAAAGCTGCATTCTCTCTCCTGACCACCAGGGGGCGACTCCTCTGGTTGTATAGAAGTCTATGCTTCATGTGTTAAAGCTGCATTCTCTCTACTGACCACCAGGGGGTGACTCCTCTGGTTGTATAGAAGTATATGCTTCATGTGTTAAAGCTGCATTCTCTCTCCTGACCACCAGGGGGCGACTCCTCTGGTTGTATAGAAGTATATGCTTCATGTGTTAAAGCTGCATTCTCTCTCCTGACCACCAGGGGGTGACTCCTCTGGTTGTATAGAAGTATATGCTTCATGTGTTAAAGCTTTGTGCAGAAGAAAAACAACTTTGACAGGTATGGTGGGTCAACATCCAGGATCCCATGATGGTCTTGACAACTCACTTCTTTTGACCGGTTGGTCCCGGAACTCTCAGGATTCTTAATTCCGTTCAATCTTTATTACCAACGGAAACGATGGACGAATCTAGTTTGAGAAAAGTTTGATCAAAGTTTCACCAGAAGGAACTGAAGGGTTTGTTCAGTATGTCCACTTTGCTAACAGTCAACCATCATTGAAATGCAGCTCTGAGGACCGAATGACATCACCTCCATACCTTATGCTAATATCCAGTAGGATCCATTACACAGCAGGAGAGATAAGTGCGTCCAGAACGGAGCAAAGGCCCACTCACACTCCCAGCTAACCTCTTGTACAGTATATTTTTACTGTACGTTTGCTCTCACACACACACACACTTATCTCTCCCCCTCTAATACAGAAATAAGACACTTGACACTGCAGCGATGGCAGTGACACTGTGCATGGTGGAGGTGATGGAGTATAATGGCCTTTTAAATTTGTATTCCCAGAGAAAGAGAGATAGCGAGAAAGAGAGGGAGAGGTTAGCATTACGCCAACTCTGACTTCATCTGCACTTATAGGTTGTATTTACATCCAGCACAAGCTAACCGAAGTACGCCGATGGTTTCAAGTGGGAGAGCACTTTGCTGCCTCCCTTTGTAGAGGCCATGTGTAGCATTTTAGCATCACTGACTCTATAATATGTTCATTTCCTTTCAACGTTACAAGAGGACTGGCCGCCTCCATTCCCTTCACCAAGAACCCCGAAAACAAAGAGTGAACTTTGAAGCCGGGTGGACTGGAGGGAGCGACAGAAAACTGACATCATGCCCTTGAGTGACAGCTCATCACAAGTCCTGTGGGTCTTGTTGGACCCGTAGTGATTCCAATATGACTGCGTTTGTTTTCCACATGCCCTTTGATACGTATGTCTCTATATGACCAACATAATGTCGGTGTATGGCCAAAGATTGTAAGCCCAAAAGTGTTACTTTTCAGGAAATGGGAGAAGAAGAAAAAGCCTGTGTACCCCAAAAGTAGGGGATTGAAAAGCATGTTTTCTTTAAACAATCACCAGAACTTCACCGTTGATCGAGCCAGGCTCCCTGGCTCCCTTACCATGAGTCCAGTCCTGGTGATTTCAACATGTTCACACTGCAGTAAACACTAGCAGAGCAGGAAGCTGAAAGTTTAAGCACAAACTGAGAGCGACTAAAAGTATAGAGCCATGTGACAAACTCATTGTTGCACTTCAAACCAAGATATCACAAATTAATTTGACAATAATGCAACGAAGTTTACAAACTGTCTCCACGCAGCACCTTTTATCTCTCAACACCGACTCTCCGCCCGGCGAGTAGAGGTATAAAAAGAGAGGATGAGAGAGGGTCAGCGCTGGCCACTCTGTTCTCTCTCTCCCTCACGCCTCAATAATAGATGTTTTAAAGTTTAAGTGCTGCCAGAGGGCTGCGAGCCGCTGTTCATTAAGGCGCCACCGCCATGGAGCAGCATTTACACTGACAGGGTCTGAACACGGCTCTGTCTGAGCAATTACATCTAGTCTGGTGCTGCTAACGAGGGGGGGGGGGAGAATTCTGGAGATGTCAGGATGGAAAATAAGAATACTAAAACGGAGAGAAGGACGGAATAAGCAGCTCTTGTTTTACACACATTTGGAGCTCCGGGCAGCATGAAGGCGTCACGAGATGCAACATCTCATCTCAAACATCAGCGGTACGCTCGTCGCCACGCGTCCTAGAAACACAATCGACTGCTTATGCAGCCGCAACGGGGAAGGGCGGGCCCTCGGCAACACATGTGTTCTATGTGTTCTATGAAGTCACAACAACGCGTTTCATCTGCTAAACACTAAATACGCCGTAGCAGACGACAGATCCCGGAGAACGCTCAGAGCAACGTCACTGACATCCAGAGGAACACTTCTCCTCTCCTTATCCCTTTGAGACTATTTATAGACGAGGAAACGGGACGCACAGATCTGGGGGGAGGTTCTTTTAAGCTGCAGCTCTTTTATTTGAACTCTCGTTATCGACTCTGTGACTCCGTTGTAGACGTGAGCAGTTCAATAACAGGACCCTACTGTACCTGCATGGTGGTTGTTAAGCCTTGAACCTGCCTTCGGTGATGTTGGGGGTCGAGCTGAAAACACCACCTCATCCAGTCCACATGACTCGTTGAGTTCACTCCCGGCACAAAGGGAGCTACATGAGCGTTTATGTGAAACGGTGTTTTGGTGCCGGTCGGATAGCGAGCCGTTCATGGAGGAACAACCAGGTCCTGAATCCCAGGCAGAGACCTGATGAGCTCATCAAGTCCTCCCTCACTCTGTCAGCAGACAGTGCTTTCATTGGAACTAAGAAATAGTCCTTTTATGCATGAACTAAAACACATTTACTGAGTTGATGGCCCTCGGTCCGTTTAGGGAGGCTGGTAGGAGTGTGGAGGGCAGAAAGGTCTGAGGGCATCTGGTGGAGTGATGGGGAATGACGGGCTGTTCTTCTTTTAAACGTGTCTGTCCTCAACCGAAGACATTCTTTGTCTTACTCTCATGTGATCCACCACTCGATACTTGATTTTGTCGAGAGTAAAACTGTAAAACGGAGTTCCTCCACAAAGAATCACACAAAAGCAGCACTTTAACCCTAGAACACTAACATCTTTAACCCTAGAACACTAACGTCTTTAACCCTAGAACACTAACGTCTTTAACCCTAGAACACTAACGTCTTTAACCCTAGAACACTAACGTCTTTAACCCTAGAACACTAATGTCTTTAACCCTAGAACACCAACATATTTAACCCTAGAACACTAACGTCTTTAACCCAAGGACACTAACGTCTTTAACCCTAGAACACTAACGTCTTTAACCCTAGAACACTACTGTATTTAACCCTAGAACACTAACGTCTTTAACCCTAGAACACTAACATCTTTAACCCTAGAACACTAACATATTTAACCCTAGAACACTAACATCTTTAACCCTAGAACACTAACATATTTAACCCTAGAACACTAACGTCTTTAACCCTAGAACACTAATGTCTTTAACCCTAGAACACTAACATCTTTAACCCTAGAACACTAACGTCTTAAACCCTAGAACACTAAAGTCTTTAACCCTAGAACACTAAAGTCTTTAACCCTAGAACACTAACGTCTTTAACCCTAGGACACTAACGTCTTTAACCCTAGAACACTAAAGTCTTTAACCCTAGAACACTAACATCTTTAACCCTAGAACAGTAACATCTTTAACTCTAGAACACTAAAGTCTTTAACCCTAGAACACTAACATCTTTAACCCTAGAACACTAACGTCTTTAACACTAGAACACTAAAGTCTTTAACCCTAGAACACTAAAGTCTTTAACCCTAGAACACTAACATCTTTAACCCTAGAACAGTAACATCTTTAACTCTAGAACACTAAAGTCTTTAACCCTAGAACACTAACATCTTTAACCCTAGAACACTAACATCTTTAACCCTAGAACACTAAAGTCTTTAACCCTAGAACACTAAAGTCTTTAACCCTAGAACACTAACATCTTTAACCCTAGAACAGTAACATCTTTAACTCTAGAACACTAAAGTCTTTAACCCTAGAACACTAACATCTTTAACCCTAGAACACTAACATCTTTAACCCTAGAACAGTAACATCTTTAACTCTAGAACACTAAAGTCTTTAACCCTAGAACACTAACATATTTAACCCTAGAACACTAATGTCTTTAACCCTAGAACACTAACGTCTTTAACCCTAGAACACTAACGTCTTTAACCCTAGAACACTAACATCTTTAACCCTAGAACACTAACATATTTAACCCTAGAACACTAACATCTTTAACCCTAGAACACTAACATATTTAACCCTAGAACACTAACGTCTTTAACCCTAGTACACTAATGTCTTTAACCCTAGAACACTAACATCTTTAACCCTAGAACACTAACGTCTTTAACCCTAGAACACTAACGTCTTTAACCCTAGAACACTAAAGTCTTTAACCCTAGAACACTAATGTATTTAACCCTAGAACACTATCATATTTAACACTAGAACACTAACCTTTAACCCTAGAACACTAACGTCTTTAACCCTAGAACACTAATGTCTTTAACCCTAGAACACTAACATCTTTAACCCTAGAACACTAACATCTTTAACCCTAGAACACTAAAGTCTTTAACCCTAGAACACTAATGTATTTAACCCTAGAACACTAACATATTTAACACTAGAACACTAACCTTTAACCCTAGAACACTAACGTCTTTAACCCTAGAACACTAACATCTTTAACCCTAGAACACTAACGTCTTTAACCCTAGAACACTAATGTCTTTAACCCTAGAACACTAATGTATTTAACCCTAGGACACTAACATATTTAACACTAGAACACTAACCTTTAACCCTAGAACACTAACGTCTTTAACCCTAGGACACTAATGTGTTTAACCCTAGAACACTAACGTCTTTAACCCTAGAACACTAACGTCTTTAACCCTAGAACACTAACATATTTAACCCTAGAACACTAACATATTTAACCCTAGAACACTAACATATTTAACCCTAGAACACTAACATATTTAACCCTAGAACACTAATGTCTTCAACCCTAGAACACTAACATCTTTAACCCTAGAACACTAATGTCTTTAACCCTAGAACACTAATGTCTTTAACCCTAGAACACTAACATCTTTAACCCTAGAACACTAACGTCTTTAACCCTAGAACACTAATGTCTTTAACCCTAGAACACCAACATATTTAACCCTAGAACACTAACGTCTTTAACCCAAGAACACTAACGTCTTTAACCCTAGAACACTAACATCTTTAACCCTAGAACACTAACATCTTTAACCCTAGAACACTAACGTCTTTAACCCTAGAACACTAACATCTTTAACCCTAGAACACTAACGTCTTTAACCCAAGAACACTAACGTCTTTAACCCTAGAACACCAACATATTTAACCCTAGAACACTAACATCTTTAACCCTAGAACACTAACATATTTAACCCTAGAACACTAACATCTTTAACCCTAGCACACTAACGTCTTTAACCCTAGGACACTAACGTCTTTAACCCTAGAACACTAACGTCTTTAACCCTAGAACACTAACATCTTTAACCCTAGAACACTAACATCTTTAACCCTAGAACACTAACGTCTTTAACCCTAGAACACTAACATATTTAACCCTAGAACACTAACATCTTTAACCCTAGAACACTAACGTCTTTAACCCTAGAACACTAATGTCTTTAACCCTAGAACACTAACATCTTTAACCCTAGAACACTAAAGTCTTTAACCCTAGAACACTAAAGTCTTTAACCCTAGAACACTAAAGTCGTTAACCCTAGAACACTAAAGTCTTTAACCCTAGAACACTAACGTCTTTAACCCTAGAACACTAACGTCTTTAACCCTAGAACACTAAAGTCTTTAACCCTAGAACACTAAAGTCTTTAACCCTAGAACACTAACATCTTTAACCCTAGAACAGTAACATCTTTAACTCTAGAACACTAAAGTCTTTAACCCTAGGACACTAACATCTTTAACCCTAGAACACTAACATCTTTAACCCTAGAACAGTAACATCTTTAACTCTAGAACACTAAAGTCTTTAACCCTAGAACACTAACATATTTAACCCTAGAACACTAATGTCTTTAACCCTAGAACACTAACGTCTTTAACCCTAGAACACTAACGTCTTTAACCCTAGAACACTAACATCTTTAACCCTAGAACACTAACATATTTAACCCTAGAACACTAACATCTTTAACCCTAGAACACTAACATATTTAACCCTAGAACACTAACGTCTTTAACCCTAGTACACTAATGTCTTTAACCCTAGAACACTAACATCTTTAACCCTAGAACACTAACGTCTTTAACCCTAGAACACTAACGTCTTTAACCCTAGAACACTAAAGTCTTTAACCCTAGAACACTAATGTATTTAACCCTAGAACACTAACATATTTAACACTAGAACACTAACCTTTAACCCTAGAACACTAACGTCTTTAACCCTAGAACACTAATGTCTTTAACCCTAGAACACTAACATCTTTAACCCTAGAACACTAACATCTTTAACCCTAGACCACTAAAGTCTTTAACCCTAGAACACTAATGTATTTAACCCTAGAACACTAACATATTTAACACTAGAACACTAACCTTTAACCCTAGAACACTAACGTCTTTAACCCTAGAACACTAACATCTTTAACCCTAGAACACTAACGTCTTTAACCCTAGAACACTAATGTCTTTAACCCTAGAACACTAATGTATTTAACCCTAGGACACTAACATATTTAACACTAGAACACTAACCTTTAACCCTAGAACACTAACGTCTTTAACCCTAGGACACTAATGTGTTTAACCCTAGAACACTAACGTCTTTAACCCTAGAACACTAACGTCTTTAACCCTAGGACACTAATGTGTTTAACCCTAGAACACTAACGTCTTTAACCCTAGAACACTAACGTCTTTAACCCTAGAACACTAACATCTTTAACCCTAGAACACTAACATATTTAACCCTAGAACACTAATGTCTTCAACCCTAGAACACTAACATCTTTAACCCTAGAACACTAATGTCTTTAACCCTAGAACACTAATGTCTTTAACCCTAGAACACTAACATATTTAACCCTAGAACACTAACGTCTTTAACCCTAGAACACTAACATATTTAACCCTAGAACACTAACATATTTAACCCTAGAACACTAATGTCTTCAACCCTAGAACACTAACATCTTTAACCCTAGAACACTAATGTCTTTAACCCTAGAACACTAATGTATTTAACCCTAGAACACTAACATATTTAACCCTAGAACACTAACGTCTTTAACACTAGAACACTAACATCTTTAACCCTAGAACACTACCATCTTTAACCCTAGAACACTAACATCTTTAACCCTAGAACACTAACATATTTAACCCTAGAACACTAACGTCTTTAACACTAGAACACTAACATCTTTAACCCTAGAACACTAACATCTTTAACCCTAGAACACTAATGTCTTTAACCCTAGAACACTAACATCTTTAACCCTAGAACACTAACATCTTTAACCCTAGAACACTAACATCTTTAACCCTAGAACACTAAAGTCTTTAACCCTAGAACACTAATGTATTTAACCCTAGAACACTAACATATTTAACACTAGAACACTAACCTTTAACCCTAGAACACTAACGTCTTTAACCCTAGAACACTACTGTCTTTAACCCTAGAACACTAATGTCTTTAACCCTAGAACACTAACGTCTTTAACCATATAACACTAACGTCTTTAACCCTAGAACACTACTGTCTTTAACCCTAGAACACTAATGTCTTTAACCCTAGAACACTAACGTCTTTAACACTAGAACACTAACGTCTTTAACCCTAGAACACTAACGTCTTTAACCCTAGAACACTACTGTCTTTAACCCTAGAACACTACTGTCTTTAACCCTAGAACACTAACGTCTTTAACCCTAGAACACTAACGTCTTTAACCCTAGAACACTAACATCTTTAACCCTAGAACACTAACGTCTTTAACCCTAGGACACTAATGTGTTTAACCCTAGAACACTAACGTCTTTAACCCTAGAACACTAATGTCTTTAACCCTAGAACACTAACGTCTTTAACCCTAGAACACTAACGTCTTTAACTCTAGAACACTAACATCTTTACCCCTAGAACACTAACATATTTAACCCTAGAACACTAATGTCTTTAACCCTAGAACACAAACGTATTTAACCCTAGAACACTAACATCTTTAACCCTAGAACACTAACATCTTTAACCCTAGAACACTAACGTCTTTAACCCTAGAACACTAACATCTTTAACCCTAGAACACTAACATCTTTAACCATAGAACACTAACGTCTTTAACCCTAGAACACTAACATCTTTAACTCTAGAACAATAACATCTTTACCCCTAGAACACTAACATCTTTAACCCTAGAACACTAACATCTTTAACCCTAGAACACTAACGTCTTTAACCCTAGAACACTAACATCTTTAACCCTAGAACACTAACGTCTTTAACCCTAGAACACAAATGTCTTTAACCCTAGAACACTAACATCTTTAACCCTAGAACACTAACGTCTTTAACCCTAGAACACTAACATATTTAACCATAGAACACTAACGTCTTTAACCCTAGAACACTAACGTCTTTAACTCTAGAACAATAACATCTTTACCCCTAGAACACTAACATCTTTAACCCTAGAACACTAACATCTTTAACCCTAGAACACTAACATCTTTAACCCTAGAACACTAACGTCTTTAACCCTAGAACACAAACGTCTTTAACCCTAGAACACTAACATCTTTAACCCTAGAACACTAACATCTTTAACCCTAGAACACTAATGTCTTTAACCCTAGAACTCTAACATCTTTAACCCTAGAACACTAACGTTTTTAACCCTAGAACACTAACATCTTTAACCCTAGAACACTAACATCTTTAACCCTAGAACACTAACGTCTTTAACCCTAGAACACTAACATCTTTAAAGCTTGTGTTTACCAGAGACATGCTCCTACGGTTACAGCATTCAGCAAGAAAAAAGGATAATTTATGACAAATCGAAAGAAATGTTTTTTGACAAAGACCCCAAAGGCCAATCAGTCGTCTCATGGACTAAGAGGTGACTTCACCAGGCTGTGAGCACAGAGGACAACATGTCCTCCGCCTCCATCGTACGAGGAGGTGGCAGAGACCTGAGACATCTCCAAACCTGAACAAGGAAAAACTAGATCATTATTTTTATAAACAGGATGAACCGACTCTTTAAGTCATTCAATTATGTTCACTGACTTTGATGTAAAAAAAGAATCATCATGCCGACGTGCAGAAAAGGTTTATTGGTCATTGCAAAGCAGAATGAAACAGTCTGTTTCCTATCAGACGTTACTACAGAACGTCTACAAGGAAACCGGTTGCTTAAGGTTTACTGCTCCGGGCGCTGCGGCGGTCCACGAAGCTCATTTATCCGTTGTTGTCTGGACTTGGCTGCGCGCCCGAACACATTTCAGAACGCCATTTGCAGACGTTTGCTGCACTGAAATAGTACAATGCTTAGGGAGAAGGAGAAAAATCCTATTTAGCGGGAGTTTGTCTCCATGAGCGCGGCGTCATGCTAAAAAAACTATTTTCGCCGGGGAACGGCCTCCCTATCACAAACTCTGCAGGGGAGCCCCATTAGAGGTAATGTCATCCACAGTTTAGCCCGCGCTGCTCGTTCCTCCATCTCTCCCCTAATGAACTCCCACTGAATTACCACTTCACCAGCGCCCGGCCTTTTTTATGATTCTATTTGTTTATCTATCTCTGATTTCCATCTCTCGTCTTCCTCGGCGCCCGGGCACCGGCTCTTTAATTTTATTGGCCCCCGTTAGCGGGCGGCGAGTCGAGGCGTTCCACTCGTCATCTATAAACCCCCCCTCCCCTCCCCGGCACCACCTCCATCCCCGGTCGCTGAGATTAGCAGATTAGAGCCCTCATCAGTCAGGACCCCCCGCGGTGTCGGGCCGCAGCCAAATCACACAAACATCTCTGGAAGGCATTGTGGGTAATTGAATGCGCAATAATTTCCCCCCATTAAGACATCGCTCATAACGCAGCTAACGCATGAAGCGTCCACATTATCTGTTGCTTTCTTCCTGTTGATGTCTTCACTCTTTCTTTTAATAGGAAGAGCGACAGGGAGAGAGAGAAGAGCGAAGGAGAGAGGATGAAGAGAGAAGGGGAGAGGGAGAAGAGCGAAGGAGAGAGGATGAAGAGAGAAGGAGAGAGGGAGAAGAGCGAAGGAGAGAGGATGAAGAGAGAAGGGGAGAGGGAGAAGAGCGAAGGAGAGAGGATGAAGAGAGAAGGAGAGAGGATGAAGAGAGAAGGGGAGAGGGAGAAGAGAGAAGGGGAGAGGGAGAAGAGCGAAGGAGAGAGAGAGGATGAAGAGAGAAGGAGAGAGGGAGAAGAGCGAAGGAGAGAGGATGAAGAGAGAAGGGGAGAGGGAGAAGAGAGAAGGGGAGAGGGAGAAGAGCGAAGGAGAGAGAGAGGATGAAGAGAGAAGGAGAGAGGGAGAAGAGCGAAGGAGAGAGGATGAAGAGAGAAGGGGAGAGGGAGAAGAGAGAAGGGGAGAGGGAGAAGAGCGAAGGAGAGAGAGAGGATGAAGAGAGAAGGGGAGAGGGAGAAGAGCGAAGGAGAGAGGATGAAGAGAGAAGGGGAGAGGGAGAAGAGCGAAGGAGAGAGGATGAAGAGAGAAGGAGAGAGGGAGAAGAGCGAAGGAGAGAGAGAGGATGAAGAGAGAAGGGGAGAGGGAGAAGAGCGAAGGAGAGAGGATGAAGAGAGAAGGGGAGAGGGAGAAGAGCGAAGGAGAGAGGATGAAGAGAGAAGGGGAGAGGGAGAAGAGCGAAGGAGAGAGGATGAAGAGCGAAGGAGAGAGGATGAAGAGAGAAGGAGAGAGGGAGAAGAGCGAAGGAGAGAGGATGAAGAGCGAAGGGGAGAGGGAGAAGAGCGAAGGAGAGAGGATGAAGAGCGAAGGAGAGAGGATGAAGAGCGAAGGGGAGAGGGAGAAGAGCGAAGGAGAGAGGATGAAGAGCGAAGGAGAGAGGATGAAGAGAGGAGAGAGGGAGAAGAGCGAAGGAGAGAGGATGAAGAGCGAAGGAGAGAGGATGAAGAGAGAAGGGGAGAGGGAGAAGAGCGAAGGAGAGAGGATGAAGAGAGAAGGAGAGAGGATGAAGAGAGAAGGGGAGAGGATGAAGAGAGAAGGGGAGAGGGAGAAGAGCGAAGGAGAGAGGATGAAGAGAGAAGGGGAGAGGGAGAAGAGCGAAGGAGAGAGGATGAAGAGAGAAGGGGAGAGGGAGAAGAGCGAAGGAGAGAGGATGAAGAGCGAAGGAGAGAGGATGAAGAGAGAAGGAGAGAGGGAGAAGAGCGAAGGAGAGAGGATGAAGAGCGAAGGGGAGAGGGAGAAGAGCGAAGGAGAGAGGATGAAGAGCGAAGGAGAGAGGATGAAGAGAGGAGAGAGGGAGAAGAGCGAAGGAGAGAGGATGAAGAGAGAAGGGGAGAGGGAGAAGAGCGAAGGAGAGAGGATGAAGAGAGAAGGGGAGAGGGAGAAGAGCGAAGGAGAGAGGATGAAGAGAGAAGGGGAGAGGATGAAGAGAGAAGGGGAGAGGGAGAAGAGCGAAGGAGAGAGGATGAAGAGCGAAGGGGAGAGAGAGAAGAGCGAAGGAGAGAGGATGAAGAGCGAAGGGGAGAGAGAGAAGAGCGAAGGAGAGAGGATGAAGAGCGAAGGAGAGGGAAAGAGAGAAGGAGAGAGGATGAAGAGCGAAGGAGAGAGGATGAAGAGAGAAGGGGAGAGGGAAAGAGCGAAGGAGAGAGGATGAAGAGAGAAGGAGAGAGGGAGAAGAGCGAAGGAGAGAGAGAGGATGAAGAGAGAAGGAGAGAGGATGAAGATAGAAGGAGAGAGGGAGAAGAGCGAAGGAGAGAGGATGAAGAGCGAAGGAGAGAGGATGAAGAGCGAAGGAGAGAGGGAAAGAGCGAAGGAGAGAGGATGAAGAGCGAAGGGGAGAGGGAAAGAGCGAAGGAGAGAGGGAAAGAGCGAAGGAGAGAGGATGAAGAGAGAAGGAGAGAGGGAAAGAGCGAAGGAAAGAGGATGAAGAGAGAAGGGGAGAGGGAGAAGAGCGAAGGAGAGAGGATGAAGAGAGAAGGAGAGAGGGAAAGAGCGAAGGAGAGAGGGAAAGAGCGAAGGAGAGAGGATGAAGAGAGAAGGGGAGAGGGAGAAGAGCGAAGGAGAGAGGATGAAGAGAGAAGGGGAGAGGGAGAAGAGCGAAGGAGAGAGAGAGAGGATGAAGAGCAAAGGGGAGAGAGAGGGAACAACTGTGGGAAAGGAACATTTCTCACTTTTCATCCTGTTCTCAGTAGATGTCAGAGGAGGAAGAGGAGGAAGAGGAGGAAGAGGAGAACGGTCTGGATCAGCTGCTCCTCTGACGCTTCACAGAGCTGACTGGGTTGATCATGATATTCATATTTCCAAGGCTACATCATAAGAATATGCTCTTCCTCCAAAACATTGCCTTCTCGGTGCAGGAGCCCTGTAACAGATGTGTTTAGGGCATGGAAGAAGTCGCCTCAGATAATGCTCTTTCCAGTATGTATTTGCTCCTGCAGAAGACAAGAAAACACACACATTGCCTTCTGGTCTGTCTGCACATCAGCTTCCTAAACACGCAAAACATCATAATTCATACAGGGGAAATATACGACAGGGCGACCGGGTGTAGACGGTACAAATGGCGGCAATTGAAACAGCCACAAAACGTATATTTTAACCATCTAAAGGACACAACAGCTGAACACCGTGATAGTGTTACTGGTCACTACGTGTGGAACATAAACAATATAACAAAATAGTGCAACATCATCTTCCCCACAACTTAGCTTCAACAGTATATAACTTTTGTGAAGGAAAAACGGGACTACGGAAGCCTTGGAGGCGCAGAAGAGGTAAAAGGCAATTTCCGCAGGAAACAGATTTAACTTCTTCAAAATAAAATTCACACACACTTCAACAGGATCGTTGAATAATAAACAAAAATAAGATATAATACATTGAAAATAAGAAATGACAGAGTATTTCTAACTCCGTTACACCCACACCAGGAGGTGGCTGTCGTGATGGAGGCAGGAAGGAGGAAGTGGTGATGGAGGCAGGAAGGAGGAAGTGGTGATGGAGGCAGGAAGGAGGAAGTGGTGATGGAGGCAGGAAGGAGGAAGTGATGATGGAGGCAGGAAGGAGGAAGTGATGATGGAGGCAGGAGGAAGTGGTGATGGAGGCAGGAAGGAGGAAGTGGTGATGGAGGCAGGAAGGAGGAAGTGGTGATGGAGGCAGGAAGGAGGAAGTGGTGATGGAGGCAGGAAGGAGGAAGTGGTGATGGAGGCAGGAAGGAGGAAGTGGTGATGGAGGCAGGAGGAAGTGGTGAGTAGAGAAGGAGGAAGTGGTGATGGAGGCAGGAAGGAGGAAGTGGTGATGGAGGCAGGAAGGAGGAAGTGGTGATGGAGGCAGGAGGAAGTGGTGATGGAGGCAGGAAGGAGGAAGTGGTGATGGAGGCAGGAAGGAGGAAGTGATGATGGAGGCAGGAAGGAGGAAGTGGTGATGGAGGCAGGAAGGAGGAAGTGATGATGGAGGCAGGAAGGAGGAAGTGGTGATGGAGGCAGGAAGGAGGAAGTGGTGATGGAGGCAGGAAGGAGGAAGTGGTGATGGAGGCAGGAGGAAGTGGTGATGGAAGCAGGAGGAAGTGGTGATGGAGGCAGGAAGGAGGAAGTGATGATGGAGGCAGGAGGAAGTGGTGAGTAGAGAAGGAGGAAGTGGTGATGGAGGCAGGAAGGAGGAAGTGATGATGGAGGCAGGAAGGAGGAAGTGGTGATGGAGGCAGGAAGGAGGAAGTGGTGATGGAGGCAGGAAGGAGGAAGTGGTGATGGAGGCAGGAGGAAGTGGTGAGTAGAGAAGGAGGAAGTGGTGATGGAGGCAGGAAGGAGGAAGTGGTGATGGAGGCAGGAAGGAGGAAGTGATGATGGAGGCAGGAAGGAGGAAGTGGTGATGGAGGCAGGAGGAAGTGGTGATGGAGGCAGGAAGGAGGAAGTGGTGATGGAGGCAGGAAGGAGGAAGTGGTGATGGAGGCAGGAAGGAGGAAGTGATGATGGAGGCAGGAGGAAGTGGTGATGGAGGCAGGAAGTGGTGATGGAGGCAGGAAGGAGGAAGTGGTGATGGAGGCAGGAAGGAGGAAGTGGTGATGGAGGCAGGAGGAAGTGGTGATGGAGGCAGGAAGGAGGAAGTGGTGATGGAGGCAGGAAGGAGGAAGTGATGATGGAGGCAGGAGGAAGTGGTGATGGAGGCAGGAAGGAGGAAGTGGTGATGGAGGCAGGAGGAAGTGGTGAGTAGAGAAGGAGGAAGTGGTGATGGAGGCAGGAGGAAGTGGTGATAGAGGCAGGAAGGAGGAAGTGGTGATGGAGGCAGGAGGAAGTGATGAGTAGAGAAGGAGGAAGTGGTGATGGAGGAAGGAAGGAGGAAGTGATGATGGAGGCAGGAGGAAGTGGTGAGTAGAGAAGGAGGAAGTGGTGATGGAGGCAGGAAGGAGGAAGTGGTGATGGAGGCAGGAGGAAGTGGTGATGGAGGCAGGAGGAAGTGGTGAGTAGAGAAGGAGGAAGTGGTGATGGAGGCAGGAAGGAGGAAGTGGTGATGGAGGCAGGAGGAAGTGGTGAGTAGAGAAGGAGGAAGTGGTGATGGAGGAAGGAAGGAGGAAGTGGTGATGGAGGCAGGAGGAAGTGGTGATGGAGGCAGGAGGAAGTGGTGATGGAGGCAGGAGGAAGTGGTGAGTAGAGAAGGAGGAAGCCTGCTCATGGAGGTCAGGGTGGAGAGACCGCTGTGTGTGTTCCATACGAGGACAACTGTCTAATTAACTTGCATCGCATATACAGTATGACATATTTTGGGCTTCCATGCTTTAAGTGAATGCTTAAAAAGGCTTCATAACAAAATATGTAAAAAGCAATGTGCTGTGCTAAATGGTTGGTTGAACTGCAATACTTTGTATGATTGAAGATTTGAACAGTTTTACTTCACTGATTTCCAGTCAAACCAATTTACCAAAAACAACATTAAGTGAACGATAGAAAAGTATGAAACAAACAGAATCCACTCTGTGTGAACTGAGTGAACTATGACTGTGACCTTGATGAAGGGTTCACTCTGGTGACGTAACACACGTTCAACCACAAGAACACACAGATACTCCAAGAATACAAGATACAAAAACTCAGCTTTTAAATGTCGCTCTGCTTCTGTTCTTCACCGCCGTGACTGACAGATAATAACTCGGTCTAACACGTGAGCGAGCGTCGGCTCTGCGTATCATCTGCACTATTGTCTTTCTTCGCTCCGCAGCCAACTGAGTTATTGTTATTGTGTTATTGTTCTCGTGTTATTGTGTTATTGTTCTTGTGCTCCGTTATCTGCCGGCTCAGCGATCAACGTGTTCAGAAACTCACCGACGGCAGCGTGAGCCGACCGCAGCCGCTCTTACTTGATCCCTTAAATGTTGCCATGGTTTTGCAGCCTAGCGACCTGTGTGTGTGTGTGTGTGTGTGTGTGTGTGTGTGTGTGTGTGTGTGTGTGTGTGTGTGTGTGTGTGTGTGTGTGTGTGTGTGTGTGTGTGTGTGTGTGTGTTTTACACACACTCACCTTTAATTATTTCCCTTCAGCAGCCTGCAAACACTCAGGGATAAGTGGTTGACGTGCTGGCCAAACAATAGACGTATTAACTCTTGCAGTGACTGCTGGTGTGTGTGTGTCTGTGCACACTGTGTGTGTGTGTGTGTGTGTGTGTGTGTGTGTGTGTGTGTGTGTGTGTGTGTGTGTGTGTGTGTGTGTGTGTGTGTGTGTGTGTGTGTGTGCACTGTGAGTGTGTGTGTGTGTGCGTGTGTGTGTGTGTGTGTGTGTGTGTGTGTGTGTGTGTGTGTGTGTGTGTGTGTGTGTGTGTGTGTGTGCACACACATAAAAGGTTAGGATGGCAACATAACAATATATTGCAGAGTCAAAGTTTGCCTTCATCAAAAGCAACAGGACCTTCATCAGGAGTTTGTGTGAAAGTCCACTTCACCAGCGTTTTGTTACGTTACTTCCATACTTTAGCAGCAGGTATTTTGCAGCTTATTTGAACCCAAACAACTATTTTCTTGAGCCCAACATTTAGTTGTTAACCTAGTTAACCTAACAGTAAAACTAAGTTGAACACTGTTAAAAAGCCAAAGCTGACCAGCTATGTTGTGGAAATGATGCTTAGGAGCAAACACTCAAGGGTTAAATGTCTTTTTCTTTTACTAAATTTGAAACTATCCATGTTTTAAAACGTATTTAACTATGTTTTGTACAAGTATAAATTGGTGACATTTGAATAATGTTCCAATTAAAATATCTACAGTTTAATGTACATGTGAAGTTTGTGTGTCTGTGGATTATTCCCATTCTGTGTTTTTCAGTATTTCCTATATGATTTATTAGTGAGCATCTATGTATTTGCATGCATGTGTTTGAACGGGTGTGTGCGCCTCATGTGTGTGTGTGTGTGTGTGTGTGTGTGTGTGTGTGTGTGTGTGTGTGTGTGTGTGTGTGTGTGTGTGTGTGTGTGTGTGTGTGTGGCCGTGCTCAGGCAAGCGCACCGCCCCGCGGATGACACTCAGAATGCATTATAACCATTAATGAAAAAGTTAATGGGGCATTTTCTTACATATCAATTTACATTTGGACTATTCGGGCTCACAAATGATGTCTGGGCGGTCGCGGCCAACGCCACTCGGCGCTGGAACAGAGAGGTCTAATGTGTTTTTGTGGACATCAAATGCTGTGAATAATGACGCGTCCACTGAATGCAAATCAGATGACACTTGATAGGCCATGATCAACAGTGCTGCATGGAAACTTTCACCCACAGACACAATGAAGGAGAGGAAGCCCAGAGAGAGCTGCTATCACATTCTGTATTACACCTTTGAGATATGATGTAACGCTGCATCCATTATCTGCACAGGCCGTACATGCACAACATTCTGTTATGTACAGAAACCCTTTATCAGAAACCAGAGGAAGGGCATTCGCAATGCGCACACAAACACTGAGTTTCATGTAAGAGACACAATGTCCCCTAATGCATGACACGGTCTTTTATTCAAACATATCAACGTCATCATTTCTCTGTGCGTAGTGCTGCCATGTTGTCACCTTTTGGCCCACCGGAGGATTTACAGCCCAGGATCGGGCCTTCAGGGGTGAGGATGTCAATCTGGAAGCCATTTGCCTGAGGCACGGAGACAGTTAACACGCACACACACACACACACACACACACATAAAGACTGACCATGGAGTTGGAGTTATTCCATTCAATCAGATTCAGCCTGTGAGTGCTGCTTCCTGATCAGTTAAAAACAGGAAGTGGACGTCGTCATTGCTTTGAAAAACTCAAGAAAGGCTCCACTTCCTCCAGAGTCAAGACAAACCCAGGTCCGAAGGTTTGTGTCCCGAACAAGTCGTGATGGAATCTGGGTGAGCAGCAACATTAGATGTAGGACATCCCATAATGCATTTAGAAATCTTCAATGGAATGATACAGTCACCTTGCTAGCAATGCGTGCGTTCAATTGAAAAGCAAATGAGCAAACTTTATGTCTCGCAGAGAAAGAAAAGTGAATTGGTTTTGTCTCCACGAAGCGATCCTCAACGCGGCGATGGCGTAGTTTGGCCAGAAGTTGGCGCCGTTGGCAACCTCGAGTTCTTCTTCTCTGTTTACTGGCAGATTGCAGCCACGCTACAATCTGCCAGTAAACAGAGAAGAAGAACTCGAGAAATGTCTTGAGGAATGTGTTTAAATTGTGAGCTACCATGTTTGATGTTTCCATGTTGTCATGGGACCATCGGAGAAGACGGCGACAGCAGAAACAGCTGATCATACGAGGTAAACGTTCACGACTTCCATTAATCATTCAGCGCCATCAACTCTTTTTTTTCCACGAAGGCCGAACTCCCCTGGAGGGAGTAAAACCTTTTCACAATTGAGTTTTATTGAATTTCTACTCAGGTTTTCTAATACGATACTTCAAACTGCGCCAAACAATTTGTGCTTGGAACAACTACCGACTGATTGATTTCATATTCAAGTTCTCTGGAGCGTCAGCTGTCAGCGCAACGCGAACGCTGGAGTTCTGAGACAGCTATTTGAGTTAGTTTTGCCAAGTTTATAAGTGCGCATGGAAATAATCATCACATCTAAATAAAGTCTTTGACTCGTGACCCCCGGAGTGCAAAGCGACAAAGTGAAAGTGAAAAACTGTGAGTCACATGGTGTTGCTGCGTTGCTTCAGCTTTCAGATGTGTGTAAATCCACTTAATTGCCGAATGGCTTTGAAGAATGACGCCTATTCCACTTCTCAACTCTCATTTCCATTACCTCACATTGCTACTTATTCCTCTAAAATGGGCATCACACCTGATAGTTAACATAAACAATTGCAAATGAAAAGCCACCCTGCAGTTTCCCCTTTTCCTCCCAGCGCTCCCCTCCCTCTCACTCCTTCCTGGCTCACCTCTCTCTCATTATCTCATCCCTTCATTCCTTCGCTTGCTGCCCCCCCTCCCCCGTTACTGGCGAGTGGGCGAGAGCGATGGGCAATAACCCAGCATGCCGCTTTTTCGACTTAGCGCTACCTGCTACGCTAATATCATTAATCAATAGAGCCCAGATTGTCTTTGCAGCGATTTGAAGGATCTAAGGGTCCCAGCGGTGCACAGGTACCTTTTTTTCCTCTCTTTCTTCCTCCTCCCTGCTTCTCGTTCTCTTCCTTTCGCTGAAAGAAAAGCTCATTTGCAGAGGCCCCCAAGATGGCCGACTTAATGACGGCCACAGAAGTTTTTCCAACAAATTTCATGGGGCATGATCCTAAGATAATAGCTTTTCAGCCCCAATGACAATCCAATTACCGTGCCAATCAAAGCCCACGGCATGCTGTCTAATTATGATCAAATCTGGCTGTCAGCTCAAATACTAAAACAGCAGCTTTAAGTCCAACAAATCACAGTTTAGAGACGGCGCCGGTTTGTTCATCCGTGATGGAGGAAAGTAGGGTTTAACTTTCTGTTTGACGAAAAAAAGATTGTCTTGTTTTGTGTGAGTGCGTCGACGTGATGTTTGACACAGCGCACTCAGAAATGATCCCGAATAACATGTTTAATAGACTTCATTATTCATTCATTGCAGGCCTTGTGAGGTAAAGAGAGCTTTTTTTAACCAAAACTAAAATGTGAATGTTTGTGAATTGACTCTCTTCTCCACAGACACACACATGCACAGATGCATGAGTAACACGCGAAAATAGACTCCTGGGACGCTCGCGGTCGCTCACACTTGCTAACAAACAAAAAAAGGGGCATCAATAACACAAATGATTAAACATTCATGGCCTCTTCAGTGGAACATCTGCTGGTACGGGTCTCTGGCCGCGGGGACTGGAGAATCAACAGGATTCAAGAAAGCAATAAGACGGGGGGGAGGCAGCAGGAGATTTACACACACACACACACACACACACACACACACACACATACACTAACTCACACACACACACACACTCACTCACACACACACGCACACACACACATTCACACAGACATTTACACACACATTTACACACACACATTCACACACACATTTACACACAGCTCCAACAACCGGAGATCCGGACCACATCCACGAGGACGAGGACGCCCCCCAGATACAGTACAGGACACGCCCCCAGATACAGTCCAGGACACGCCCCCCTAGATACAGTCCAGGACCCGTCCCCCAGATACAGTCCAGGACCCGCCCCCCTAGATACAGTCCAGGACCCGTCCCCCAGATACAGTCCAGGACCCGCCCCCCAGATACAGTACAGGACACGCCCCCAGATATAGTCCAGGACCCGCCCCCCAGATACAATACAGGACACACCCCCAGATACAGCCCAGGACCCGCCCCCCAGATACAGTACAGGACCCGACCCCAGATACAGTCCAGGACACGCCCCCCAGATACTGTCCAGGACCCGCCACCCCAGATACAGTCCAAGACACGCCCCCCCCCAGATACAGTCCAGGACACGCTCCCCAGATACAGTCCAGGACACGCCCCCCAGATACAGTCCAGGACACGCCCCCCCAGATACAGCTGCAGTTTTATTTCATTTGAATTCAGCCCAAAAAAAAAAAGAAATCACCTATTAATGTACATCCTGGGCGTTATTTCAGAGATCAGTGGAAATGATTTAAAATGGTAAAAACTAAAAAAAACATCGCAATTGAGTTAATAGACTTGTGGCCAACATCCACCCACATCAACTCCTCCTCATCCTCTTCCTCTTTAACCCTTTAAAGACAAAGACCGTTTAATGGTTTAATGAGCCGAGAGGGAAGTTTCTCCAGAAGAAGAAAAAAGACTCGCTGGATTAATATACAGCAGCTCATTAGCAGAACTTCAAATATTAATAAAACGCCTCTCGTTTTCATTACGCAGCCTCCCAAAGGGCACGTTATGTTCAACTTACATTTGAGGAACTGAAACTCCTGTCCGTGCAGTTATGTTCAAAATATGTTTATACATTTTTAATCTCTTGATGAAAAGGGCTGTTTTCAGTTGTTCGCATCAGGGCACATTTCCATGCGCACAACAATGCTGTGAATCCCACTAGAAGCCGCTTACATAACCTGAGGACGCACATCAAGATCCAGCCGACACGTCATAATTCAGTGGCATCGCACGGAAACCGGATTTGGAGATTTTCTTCAAGTACAAAAGTCGCGGGTTTACAAATGATTCCACTCGGCTCACGAGTGTGTATAATTGTGCAGAGGTCAATGACAGCTCCATTACCGGTGTGTCGGGAGATTTAAATAAAGCCGTGCAGCTCTGCATTAGATTACGAGACATGCATTGAAGAGCAGTGTGATGTACTTATTCCTGACGCAACAATTAGGATACGTCTTAGAATCCCCATTTCTTCATGTTGATGGGCAACACTAAATGTGTGTAGAGTGTGTGTGTGTGTGTGTGTGTGTGTGTGTGTGTGTGTGTGTGTGTGTGTGTGTGTGTGTGTGTGTGTGTGTGTGTGTGTGTTTTATTCAGTCAATCATTACAATACAAGAAGTAAAGCCACAATCTATACAAAACAGAAAAACTGTATAAATGTTTCATTCTTGATTAATAAGCTATGGTTTCATACTTTATAAATGATGAATTTCCCATTTGTAAATGAAGTATTCATGACTTATAGATGATTAATAAGATCATTTGTAAAGTGTTAGTAAATGATAAAAAAAATGCTGGCATTCATGATGAAATCAGGTAGTTACTACTCATTAGTTCAGTAGTTACTACTCATTAGTTCAGTAGTTACTATTCATTAGTTCAGTATTAGTTATGAATGAGTTACTAATGAGTATTCATGTTGGAATAATGCTTTATAAATGATGAATTCATTGTTTATTCATGCTTTACTATTGCAAAAAAGTGTCTACTTATTATAAAGTGTTACTAAAATATATATAATATTCACACTTATAACCCTCAAAAATTGTTTTATAAACAATCCTTTTGAAAACCATTCATTTTAGTGTTGTTCCATAATTTAACTCCCACAATATAAATACATCTTCTTTTAATTCATTGTTTTAGCTTTTTTTTTACAATAAACTTACAAACATCTCTCACATCATATTCACACGCATGTATTGAAAACAACCTTTGTACACAGTCTGGCAGTGACTGTACATTGTCTGCATTATTTTATAAAAAAACAAATCATTACATTTCATAACATGAGATCTGACAATGGATGTATGTGCTCATGGTAACATCATTATTCATGATGCGTATCCTAACAAAGGGAAAGCAGCAACAGCCGTTTTTAAGATAATTAAAAACGAATTAACCACATAGAGCGAATTTTTCACCGGGCGGCGCGATATAGGCGAAGTGGCGTTCCGAAAATTCGCAACTCTTTTGGTGTGAACACGGCATAAGGGCCAGCAGGGGCTTGAGAAAGTGACTCTACATGATGTTCATTTAGTAAATTATGGTCATTTAGAGTCAAACAGACCATAAAGCAGGGGATCTTTAGGGCGGGGCTACAGGGTGATTGACAGGTCGACACCAGAGAGTTGTCCAGTTTGGGTGTTGTCTGTGTTTTTATGTTCAAACCCGTTCACAGTGAGGTTTTAGTCCATGGAAGTTAATCGTAACACTTTGGTTGTCTAAAAATGTATTTTTCAGCGTATTGTTGTACTTAGCTCCGCCCTCTTGAGTCACTTCTGGCGACAGCAAAAGAACGCTGAACTCAAGGTGACATCTTCATGACCTATTGGTCTATGTACTGAGCACTAACATGCCACCAGGGCAACACACTGAAAAACTGCAACGCAACCATGCGTGGGAGACTATATTTACCTAAACAACATGTCTTTCCATAGTGCTGCAAAAGTTCCAAAAAATAAATAAGAAAAGCACCAGAGTTACGGTTATTCAAGCCGTTCAAAATTGTAATTAAGAGAACATAATGCTGTTTTTTTGTTAACATTTTTTTTTTGAAGGTGAGCAGTGAATATTTTATTTCTAATACGTTTTATAAAAACACATGGCAGCCATCCAGTGCTCCGCTTTATCACAGTAAAAAGCTCTTTAGAGCAAAAAGGCCATGGCGATCTGAAAAGGCGGTTTCAAGGATCCAACATGGCTCCCTCGTAATGCACTCTTTACAAAAGTGAAGTGTACGGAGGTCATGCCTTTGGGAGAAAAAGATTACTGAATGCAGTCTTTTTAATTTTTCAACCACTTATCCAAAGGCAGAGTAACAGTTCAGCGCAGCACATTCCAGTCCCATTGACTGCACTGTCGTTGTGCTGCTATACATTTACGCCTTGCAAATGAGCAAGGCAGCTCTACACACACACACACACACACACACACACACACACACACACACACACACACACACACACAGCTAACCTTTTCTGAGTTAGAGCCTCCCGGCGTCTCGGAAACGGTCCCGTGAGTTATTTCAATTCATAAAGTTGCTCATGTCCAGATTTCATTAGCAGCACATTAGCTGCAGTTTTTATGCTTTATGTTTATTACCGGCCCGACATGATCTATAAATAACAAGTTAAGCGGGTGCGGACGCTGGGGACGGCTCGGTAATGCTAAAGGGATCTATCACTACAGCTGACAATGGCTAATAGCCAGCCCTCTGGGTCAATCGCTACCAATTACAGCGGCTCAATTACATGCCATCATTCCTGGTCGTCCGGCGTGCGGCGCGAGGCCTGCAGAGGGTTTACAGAGCCGCCGGGTCAGGACATTGTGAGATAATGCTTTTGAAAATGCACTAAGAGAAAACAAATCTAGCTGGGAAAACAAGAAATGTATTTGTTTTAGAGTTTGTACTGAAACAAGTGCCGATCCTTCCAGGTGGGGTGCGCTGCTTCTGTTCAGAGAAAGGAGACGTGGGGTCGATGGGAGGAAATTGTCGACAGCTCAACAAAAAAATGTGATGTTTGACGTCTAATTATGTCCGTTAACAGATTCCAGCAAGAAGCACGATGCTGCTGAAGGCCTATCCGGACTCCTCTTGTCAGCCATTCATGAAGTTTGGGACTTTGGCTGCAAAGAAATGTCTACCATGGCAATCATCATTCTTCTTCTCAGACCGATCCACTTCCTGTAACAATGGACAACACTCCATTAATGATCACTCAGGTTCCCTCTGAGCTTTCCAGTTCCACAAATACCTTTTAGAGCTCTGGTGGCCTCGCCGTTCTCAATCACTGTTCGTGCCTTACCTTTCCTGGGTATAAGTACTATCCCTCGTATACATCACCCACGGCATCGTGAGCCAGGACCAGAGACTGTGTACTATCAGTGGAGTCGTGGTTTGTGTACCGCCTAAAGTTTGGCATCTTGGCCGTCGTCATCTTGCTTTTTGGAACCAGAAGTGACTCGAGATGGGAGCTCAATACAACCGAACCCCGAAGAAGACGTGAGGTGACCAACGTGTTAACAATGAACTTTTGTGTCCTGTAATAACACTATGACTATAGTCCTGTAATAACACTATGACTATAGTCCTGTAATAACACTATAGTCCTGTAATAACACTATGACTATAGTCCTGTAATAACACTATGACTATAGTCCTGTAATAACACTATAGTCCTGTAATAACACTATGACTATAGTCCTGTAATAACACTATAGTCCTGTAATAACACTATGACTATAGTCCTGTAATAACACTATGACTATAGTCCTGTAATAACACTATAGTCCTGTAATAACACTATGACTATAGTCCTGTAATAACACTATAGTCCTGTAATAACACTATGACTATAGTCCTGTAATAACACTATGACTATAGTCCTGTAATAACACTATAGTCCTGTAATAACACTATAGTCCTGTAATAACACTATGACTATAGTCCTGTAATAACACTATGACTATAGTCCTGTAATAACACTATAGTCCTGTAATAACACTATGACTATAGTCCTGTAATAACACTATAGTCCTGTAATAACACTATGACTATAGTCCTGTAATAACACTATGACTATAGTCCTGTAATAACACTGTAGTCCTGTAATAACACTATAGTCCTGTAATAACACTATAGTCCTGTAATAACACTGTAGTCCTGTAATAACACTATGACTATAGTCCTGTAATAACACTGTAGTCCTGTAATAACACTATAGTCCTGTAATAACACTATGACTGTAGTCCTGTAATAACACTGTAGTCCTGTAATAACACTATGACTATAGTCCTGTAATAACACTATGACTATAGTCCTGTAACAACACTATGACTATAGTCCTGTAATAACACTGTAGTCCTGTAATAACACTATAGTTCTGTAATAACACTATGACTATAGTCCTGTAATAACACTATGACTATAGTCCTGTAACAACACTATGACTATAGTCCTGTAATAACACTGTAGTCCTGTAATAACACTATAGTCCTGTAATAACACTATGACTATAGTCCTGTAACAACACTATAGTCCTGTAATAACACTATGACTATAGTCCTGTAATAACACTATGACTATAGTCCTGTAACAACACTATGACTATAGTCCTGTAATAACACTATAGTCCTGTAATAACACTATGACTATAGTCCTGTAACAACACTATGACTATAGTCCTGTAATAACACTATGACTATAGTCCTGTAATAACACTATGACTATAGTCCTGTAACAACACTATGACTATAGTCCTGTAATAACACTATGACTATAGTCCTGTAATAACACTATGACTATAGTCCTGTAACAACACTATGACTATAGTCCTGTAATAACACTATAGTCCTGTAATAACACTATGACTATAGTCCTGTAACAACACTATAGTCCTGTAATAACACTATGACTATAGTCCTGTAATAACACTATGACTATAGTCCTGTAATAACACTATAGTCCTGTAATAACACTATGACTATAGTCCTGTAATAACACTATGACTATAGTCCTGTAATAACACTATAGTCCTGTAATAACACTATGACTATAGTCCTGTAATAACACTATAGTCCTGTAATAACACTATAGTCCTGTAATAACACTATGACTATAGTCCTGTAATAACACTATAGTCCTGTAATAACACTATGACTATAGTCCTGTAATAACACTATGACTATAGTCCTGTAATAACACTATAGTCCTGTAATAACACTATGACTATAGTCCTGTAATAACACTATGACTGTAGTCCTGTAATAACACTATGACTATAGTCCTGTAATAACACTATAGTCCTGTAATAACACTATAGTTCTGTAATAACACTATGACTATAGTCCTGTAATAACACTATAGTCCTGTAATAACACTATAGTTCTGTAATAACACTATAGTCCTGTAATAACACTATGACTATAGTCCTGTAATAACACTATAGTTCTGTAATAACACTATAGTCCTGTATTAACACTATAGTCCCAAAACTTTTAATATTGAGTGTTTGATTAATTTCGTCGATTGACATCTCCTCTGTTAAACTCATCAAAGTACTTTTGATGCTCAAACTAGCGACTAACATCAATATCTGGAATCACATTTGCAAAGAATAAAAACTATTTAAACTAAGTCACAAAACATCTCCAGCTTCAAACTTCCAGTTTAGTCGTATTTAACAGTTACACACGACTTCCAGAAGTGTTTCACCTTTTACTGAATAAACAAGCCTAGTGCTACTATGAACAAATTCTTCACTAAATATTAGTTTGTACTTGTTTTAAAGCTCACCGTTAGCTTGAACGTCTCATTGGATATTTTTACAATGTTCCTTAGGGATGAAAGAATCCAGAGATAAAAAAACCAAATCCTCCATTCAGCAGCATTTGGCGACCAGCTCATGGTAATTTTATGCCGTGCTCATAATAAATGATATTTATCATTACGTTCTGATACCATAAAGCAGCGAAATGTCATGGATTGGGATTGTCACATAAATCACTCTTCTATATTTTGACACATGATGTGTATAATGTGCAGATTATGCGCTTTCCATTTTAGCTTCCTCTGTGTCTCTGCCATCCCACGGAACAAACACCTTTTAATAAAGTCACAATCACACAGGAGAGAGGGCCAAATCCACTCCCACACACACACACACACACACACACACACATATATATATATATATATATATATATATATATATATATATATATATATAACATCGTACAAAGCCACACACAGTCACCAGTGCTATTGTCAGGGCAGCCACATATAGTTAGCTCATATGTGTGAACATGAGTAATCATTGGACGCACAAACAGACATGCACACCTTTTTAAAACACACACACGGTAACTAAAGGCCTTGTATTGATGTGACTAACGCTGTGTTGCTTAAGATGTAGCCAAGAACCAAACAGATTCACCTCCCTGGCTGCTGCCAGAGACCTGTGCTAAAGCTGCTGGAGCTCGTGGTGCTGTGGAGGCGGACAACATCCAGGTGAGCCGCTCTTTAACGGACCGCTAGTATGGCGACCTTGGCCGGCAACAAAGTTAAAGACAGCCTACAAATTCAAAAAAGCATTCATTCACAACCGTGCAAACAGCAGATAGCCACCGCACAGGAGATCGGTTTAGCTAGTTTGAACATTCTCGGCTAACGCGACTCCGTCTCCACGTTCTCTCCCCCAGGAGCGTCAAACCGGGACGCTCTACGAACCCCTCCAGCTCCAGATTATGACTCGTCAGGGACGGCGTGTCCGTTTTAAAGCTTTGCATGCATAGTGTGTTTTCAAAATAAACTAAAATGATTTATATAAAAAAAGAAGATAATTCACGTTAAAATAACTGTTATTTAAAAATAGGTCAGTTTGATATGCAAACTATGGGAGTTACGTAACACAACCGAGGTGAAAGGACTCACCGTGGACTTGGCTTCACATGGGACATGGACAGCGGTGTCCTTGGTGAAAGTCATCAGACAGCATCAGACAGCGTCAGTATTTGAGGAGTTCACAGTGACAGCAGGTTGACTTAGTGGTTCATAGTTTTATCTCAGAGTGCTAACCCTTTCCACAGTCTACATCAGAAAGGGACACTCCAACTCCACTCCTCTACTTTTTTAAACAGTTTATTATTAGAGGTTTATTTGTTACACTACAAGTGTTTTGAGAGGGATAGAGAATTTGTTTCAGAAAATCCCTTTTCAAAAAGTGTATTTTATTCAAGGACTTGACATTTACATATCCACCACAGTAGCAGTCTCTTTGAATTGAGTGAATAGTGGCTCTTGTTGTACAGAGCGAATCTGTTACATTAAGAGTGTTGCATTATGGGCTGTTTGTAACCTTCAACAGGTGCTTTCATAATATTAAGGGACTTTAGAGACACAGATTTAATAAGGAATGGGTCAAAACCGAGGCAGCACATCATAACTTTGAGTCCCTAGTAAATCTCATTTTACACTTCCCAAAATGCAACTTGATACTCTTTCATTAGACCAGTGTTGACCAATGTCTTTTAACAAGCTTTCTGTTATAAACGTGTCATCTTCAGTGTCTTTTCAAAATAAAAAAGTAGGTTTACTTTGGGTTTGACTTGCACAACAAAACTACTTCACCAACTCAGGATCCCGTGAATATGAATCTGATGACACGCAGTTGTTCATCCACTATGAATCGACACCCACGCAGTCTTTGTTGTGTTTGACAGCCGCTGCTGTACAGGACCGAGCAACATGTTGCCACAATGACACATTGACCTTTTGTCTCTAAAGTCAGAGGGTCTAACAAGGCTTTGCATTTTAAAGAAACAGCAAAGGATTAGAGCTGTTTAAGGCATTTTAGATGGAATTATATGGACATTTACCGTGTCTGAGCGTATGATAATACCACCAAAGCAGCTATGGCAATTTTTTTCTCTGCTGCATCTACCATTACAATTACATTGTGTGTTAATGCATTACATGTTGTTTGTTGATGTGAATGAGGTGGGATGAGACGTTGCTCTGTTACTACCAACACTACCTGCTAAATTGCTCGTGAGAGTATCAATAAAACTGAAGTGACTCAATTTGTATTGTATTCTGTAGTGTGGGATAATAGCTTTACTGGCGAGCGGAGGATTTTCTCAACAACAACAGCAACGCACCTCAATTCATTCCGCTCCATTCTTTGGCGTGATTGTCTGAGGGGATCCGCCAGGGAATACAGGGCTCCTCTTTCATATACTTCTCTATATTTCACACTAACGTCCATATGCCTCGTTTAACGAGATCTTCCCTCTCGCTTTGATCAAAAAAACTAAAAAAGGGAAAGTTGATGTAATTAAATATGCATTAAGGCATGGCTGAATGTGTTGCTGATTAAAAGAGCAACCGAGTTTTGTGTTTCTCCGTGAAACACTTTTGTTCCTTCCTTTGTAAAGTTTTATAGTCACTTTCTTCCCAGAGTGTAGAAGTGTATCAGAGCACATATTTAAGGTAAAAAAATAAAAAAATAAAAAAAAGATCAGGACAGGAGATGCTAGTCGACCCAATTGTATTATTTGTATTAAATAAATAAATAAATAGTGCAGTGAAAACAATACTGTCATTTGGCATGAAATGGAAACGCTCAAGTAACGTAGAAGTACCAGAAAATGGCCCTTAAGTACCGTCCTTGAACGAATGTACTCAGTTACATCCCACCACTGTCAATACTAAATGATGATAAAACACAGAGGCCATTGCCTCTATACATACAGAAGGATACCTCAGAATCAGCTTTGTTGGCCAGCTATGAGAACGCCGACCAGGAATTTGACTTGTATATTTCAACTCTCATTGCACATCCACAGAAATAGAAGCACAACCATAAACACCGAGCTATTGTGTACACACCAGTGAGGGGAAGATGATATATACAGTATATATGCACGGTATGCAGGGTGCAAATATTCTGGAATAAATACCAAGTTGCTTTATGTATGCGTGTCAGTTAGCGTTTTGTTCAGTTTATACAGATGTATGTCTCTATTTGACAAAGCACATGTAAGACAAAAACTGTGTATTTGAACGATGGTTCAAGTATCAGATATAAAGAGCAACGTAGTGTTCAGCAAAGTGACGCACAGAGTTGTGAGGCGACCTCCAGAAGGGAGAGCAGGGTGTGAAGCGGTGCCGCTGCTTCCTGCTCCTGGAGGGAGTGTAAGGCCTGGATGGAGGGCGGGTTGGCGCCAAGGATCACTCTGCGGCCCGACGGCCGCTGCAGTCTGGACCTGGTCTGGACCTGGTCTGGACCTGGTCTGGACCTGGTCTGGACCTGGTCTGGACCTGGTCCCGTTTCTTTGGGGATCAAACCACACAGTGATGGACGTGCAGTGCTTCTGATGCGTGATACCCCACCACATAGTTTCATGTGTGTTCACGTCATCATGAACAGGAAGTTTAAAGACCGCAGAAGCCCAAACAGGGTGGGGGGGATGGATCAAGGGAACAGCCATCAAGGAAACAGCAATCAAGGGAACAGCCATCAAGGGAACAGCCATCAAGGGAACAGCCATCAAGGGAACAGCCATCAAGGGAACAACCATTAAGAGAACAGCCTTTAAGAGAACAGCCATCAAGGAAACAGCCATCGAGGGAACAGCTATCAAGGGGACAGCCAAGGGAACAGCAATCATCAAGGGAACAGCTATCAAGGGAACAGCAATCAAGGGAACAGCAATCAAGGGAACAGCCATCAAGGGAACAGCCATCAAGGGAACAACCATTAAGAGAACAGCCTTTAAGAGAACAGCCATCAAGGAAACAGCCATCGAGGGAACAGCTATCAAGGGGACAGCCAAGGGAACAGCAATCATCAAGGGAACAGCCATCAAGGAAACAGCCATCAAGGGAACAGCCATTAAGAGAACAGCCATTAAGAGAACAGCCATCAAGGAAACAGCCATCAAGGGAACAGCCATTAAGAGAACAGCCATTAAGAGAACAGCCATCAAGGAAACAGCCATTAAGAGAACAGCCATCAAGGAAACAGCCATCAAGGGAACAGCCATTAAGAGAACAGCCATTAAGAGAACAGCCATCAAGGAAACAGCCATTAAGAGAACAGCCATCAAGGAAACAGCCATCAAGGGAACAGCCAAGGGAAGGAAGAAGCCATCAAGGGAACAGCCATCAAGGGAACAGCCATCAAGGGAACAGCCATCAAGGGAACAGCAATCAAGGGAACAGCAATCAAGGGAACAGCCAAGGGAAGGAAGAAGCCATCAAGGGAACAGCCATCAAGGGAACAGCCAAGGGAAGGAAGAAGCCATCAAGGGAACAGGCATCAAGGAAACAGCCATCAAGGGAACAGCCATTAAGAGAACAGCCATCAAGGGAACAGCCATTAAGAGAACAGCCATCAAGGGAACAGCAATCAAGGGAACAGCCAAGGGAAGGAAGAAGCCATCAAGGGAACAGCCATCAAGGGAACAGCCATCAAGGGAAGGAAGAAGCCATCAAGGGAACAGCCATCAAGGGAACAGCCAAGGGAAGGAAGAAGCCATCAAGGGAACAGCCATCAAGGGAACAGCCATCAAGGGAACAGCCAAGGGAAGGAAGAAGCCATCAAGGGAACAGGCATCAAGGGAACAGCCATCAAGGGAACAGTCATCAAGGGAACAGCCATCTCACGGCGGCCCCCGAGTGAAGCAAGAAGTCACTGCTGATTAACTTCCGTAGTTATTTCAACCCAGACGACAATCTTTTCCAAAACCTCATTACTGTTGTGGTGCCTGAAGTAGTTTATTTTGAGACTGGATCTAAGCAATGTAAACGTGTTGTAGGCTTTTGTAGTTCACTTTTTGTAATCTCCTCATTTGTATACGTTGAACCGCATGAGGTTACGTTGCACGGTGACTAAATCCAATACAAATTTATCTGAATGCTTCTTCCACCACAACTTGCCAATCACACAATGATGGGAACTTTTGAAGAAATGTGACTCTGGAGCTGCGTCACCATTTCTAGGACAATCAGGAAGTCTTTCCCCCGAACTCCAAATCTTCGCGTGTACTGTTTCATATCCTGTAATGTGGATGATTCCCTCGCGAAAGGATTCCTGAGCCTCTAAAGTTTCTGTGATTCTTAATGTCAATTCATCCCACCGCCCCTCCAACACGCACTCCACTTTAACTGCTGCAGAATAGTATTCTTTTGTCTCCTTTAAGACGTTTTCTAAATTGGGTAGAAGCCATTAAGCGGGGAAAAAGAGCACCAATCAGCCTTTCCAGTCATTCGTCTTTATCAAGCACAAGGGAGCTCAAACAAAACCTACTCAGGTTGTAAATGGTCGAAATGTCAATTAGAAAAAAAAAAATCATCATTAGGTTTATTACTCAAATTAACAGTTCCTCTCAACAATCATCGCCGGTGTTCGCTGTTAAAAGGGAGCAGATCTTTTTTCCCTTTCTTTTCTTTCGGTCTTAGTAGTCAGACACGTCTCCCTTTGGGTTCTGACGGAGTGATTTTGGAGGTATTATATTCATGAGGGGTTCCAGTAATTGGATTAAATTGGTTCCAGAATGTAGCAATTTATATTATAATATCCCATTACTTCTAATACTGTTCTTAATTAATTAGCCTGATTTTTCTGGTCCGTGTTCCTGATAAGTTAAGTTGGCTCAGGAGGAGATCTGTCCCACGGTGACGTCTCGTGGCGCTCCATCAGTCACACACACCTGGACACGGCGCCGCGTGGAGGGGAACGCGCCACCGAGCGGCTGACCTTCGTCTTTATTGAAATGGAGGAAGACGAAGGGGATTTGGAAGCCATTTGGACGCAAAAACACCTGAGACGAGGACGTGTCAACGGATTTATATCCAGGAAAAAACACGTATTTAGTGTGTGTGTTTGTGCATTACTAACATGGTGGGGACATTGTTATGTTTACACACTCACATTATGGGGACTGTGTGTGTGTGTGTGTGTGTGTGTGTGTGTGTGTGTGTGTGTGTGTGTGTGTGTGGCTGTGTGGACATTATTATGTTTACACACTCACATTATGGGGACTTACGCGCGTCTTGTGGGCAAATAATGTATATTGTTAGATTTTAGGAGGAAGTGTGTGTGTGTGTGTGTGTGTGTGTGTGTGTGTGTGTGTGTGTGTGTGTGTGTGTGTGTGCGTGTGTGTGTGTGTGTGTGTGTGCGTGTATGTGTGTGTGTGTGTGTGTACGTGTGTGTGTCTGTGTATGTGTCTGTGTGTGTGTCTGTGCGTGTGTGGGTGTGTGTGTGTGTGTACGTGTGTGTGTGTGTACGTGTGTGCGTGTGTGTACTTGTGTGTGTGTGTGTGTGTGTGTACGTGTGTGTGTGTGTACGTGTGTGCGTGTGTGTACGTGTGTGTGTCTGTGTGTGTGTGTACGTGTGTGCACGTGTGCATGTGTGTGTGTGTCTGTCTGTCTGTGCGTGTGTGTGTGTACATGTGTGTGTGTATATGTGTGTGTGTGTGTGTGTGTGTGTGTGTGTGTGAGACTCCTTCTGCAGGCCCCGACTGAGCAAAGTTCAATATCATCACCTGTCACTCTCGAAGCCTTTGTCTAATTTAGCTTTAATATGAGAACGTAATTCTCCTTTGAATATAACAAATTAATATCATTTTCAAACAATTTCCATATGCAAATATGATTTAATCAAGTAAATGAAACTCTCAAATGTGACGCCTGAGGGCTAAAAGCGAGCCGCGTGTGTGGGCGGTACGAGGGAGTGAGACGAGTGTTGTGTAGCACCTTCCTCCCGACGTGTGTGTGGATATATCATTATCTATATCTATATATATATTTACACACACAATAAATATAGTCCACGGTGTCACACTGCTGTTAAAGCTCATGGTGAAGCAGTAAATAACCTGGTTAATAGCATGCCAGCCATAGTTCTGTGATAATTGTACTGATGATTCACGCTCATCCTTCATAACCAGGCGACACTATGCTCACAAACATGCTCAATATTGGAAAGATAAATGCCAACAACAACAACAGCAACAAAGCAGAATAAACAAGGACGGGTGATTCAAAGTCTTTGCTTCTGTCCTTCTGTCTTTCTTTTCTAGTCCTCGCACGCTCCACAGCATTCATCTCTGAGGCTGGAACCCTGACCTCTGACCTCCCTATTTTCACTTTCTTAAAATTGCTGGCGATTGAAGTTTATTCAGTCTGTCTGGTTATCTGCTTACTATTTATCTGTCAATTTATTTATTTAGCTCCCAGAGCTGCTGTTTTCCTGCAGGGCAGCAGGGCCCTGAGTAGCAGGAACTCACTTTACTCATGAATATGAACATGTTATCACTTACTCATGAATATGAACATGTTATCATTTACTCATGAATATGAACATGTTATCATTTACTCATGAATATGAACATGTTATCACTTACTCATGAATATGAACATGTTATCACTTACTCATGAATATGAACATGTTATCACTTACTCATGAATATGAACATGTTATCACTTACTCATGAATATGAACATGTTATCACTTACTCATGAATATGAACATGTTATCACTTACTCATGAATATGAACATGTTATCACTTACTCATGAATATGAACATGTTATCACTTACTCATGAATATGAACATGTTATCATTTACTCATGAATATGAACATGTTATCACTTACTCATGAATATGAACATGTTATCACTTACTCATGAATATGAACATGTTATCACTTACTCATGAATATGAACATGTTATCACTTTACTCATGAATATGAACATGTTATCACTTACTCATGAATATGAACATGTTATCATTTACTCATGAATATGAACATGTTATCACTTTACTCATGAATATGAACATGTTATCATTTACTCATGAATATGAACATGTTATCACTTACTCATGAATATGAACATGTTATCATTTACTCATGAATATGAACATGTTATCACTTACTCATGAATATGAACATGTTATCACTTTACTCATGAATATGAACATGTTATCACTTACTCATGAATATGAACATGTTATCACTTACTCATGAATATGAACATGTTATCATTTACTCATGAATATGAACATGTTATCACTTACTCATGAATATGAACATGTTATCACTTACTCATGAATATGAACATGTTATCATTTACTCATGAATATGAACATGTTATCATTTACTCATGAATATGAACATGTTATCACTTACTCATGAATATGAACATGTTATCACTTACTCATGAATATGAACATGTTATCACTTACTCATGAATATGAACATGTTATCACTTACTCATGAATATGAACATGTTATCACTTACTCATGAATATGAACATGTTATCACTTACTCATGAATATGAACATGTTATCATTTACTCATGAATATGAACATGTTATCATTTACTCATGAATATGAACATGTTATCATTTACTCATGAATATGAACATGTTATCATTTACTCATGAATATGAACATGTTATCATTTACTCATGAATATGAACATGTTATCATTTACTCATGAATATGAACATGATGCTAGATAGCACTTTTTATTACTTTAGTTCTACATGTATTCTTTAGTTACTGCTTACTTACGAATCAAGTTTTTCAACATCTTTATAAATGAATACATTATTTTCTATAATTAAGAGACCTTTAACATAACTCACTGAAGAAGCACTCAAAGCTCCACCTTGATCAACTGTAATTGTTCTATTTACAGTAATTAACCCAATTATATAAATATACAACTCCATGATATGGAACATTCTACAGTTCTTTGATATTTTGGATTGATTGACATGTGTTGGACCTGCTTTGACTGAACCTCCATGTTAAAGCAGTATGTTTAAATAGTTGTATTACTATCAGTGAAGTGAGGAGTGTATGGCTCTTCCAGCACTGCTAAATATAAAGTGCTTCCTCAGTGTAGAGGCGTGAGCTCCAGTGTTCATGACTTCACCTCGTGGTGCCTTCCTCTATGCGACAGCAGAAAAAGACACATTTATGGATCACATTATTTCAGTCATCACAGTCAGTAAAGCAAAATCTGTGCATATCTTGCACACACTTCTATAATAACTACATTTACACTCCATGAATACGCGATCCAGATGCAGTTGCAGGATATCCATTCATTCAAGTAGCTCCAGTAAATCTGTCTATTTACCGTTCTAACTTAATGCTCAATGTTTCAAAAAATAAACATGGCGACAGACGTAATCCAAGATGGCGGCAGGCAAAATGGCAGAACTGGAGGCTTCATGACCTACCGGAGGAGATAAGGCTGGCAGAATCAGTAACTTCTTTTAAATCACTTCTTAAAACCCATTTCTATAGAATTGCTTTTAAGTGATGTCGTCCTTTTATGATCTATTATGTTGTTCTTTTATTCCCCTGGTTTTGTTTGTATATTTTATTTATTTGTCTATTTTTGATTGATTATTGTAGTATTCATTGCCCATGGTCCTTTGTGTTTACTGATTTTTAAGTTATGTCTTCTTTGCTTCTATGTAGAGCACTTTGTGAACTTTGTTTTTAAAGGTGCTATATAAATAAAGTTATTATTATTATTATTATTATAGCATCAGTCCACAAACCAACGGGTGACGTCACGATGACCTCGTGCACTCAGGGCTTCGTGCGTTGCCACCTCGTATCGAAGGTTCTGCCTAGCAATAGACAGATTGCATGAGAACCTTTTGAGTTGCTCATGATTGCTCCAGGTATTTACAAACCATGTTAGCAGGAACCAGAGTGTTTAGCTTGTGAAAGAGTTTCTATTTTGGTTGCAAAACGCATAACAATATAAATTCATGGTGTTCATTTTTGGTTCTTTGGCAAGTGGTATAAGCGGACAATGTCCTTTGAAGTGTTTATTAACAGGAATCAATGGACTTCTTGACATCCATTAATTCCTGCTAATAGACATGTTTTTGGGCCACCGAGGGGCAGTAGAGCCAGCTGTAACCACAACACCAGCGCTTTACCACCTCAGAAAGTGGGTTTGGCTGAGCTCCATTTTAAGATTGTTCTGCCACATTTTTCTTGTTCTGACTTCTGGCTCGTTAGCGGTTCAGCGCCCCACCAGGTTCAGGAGCTCCTCTCCTTCTTTGCTCCTTCTCCACATTCATGGTTCCCAGACTATGTATCCCACTGCTGTTGGTAATCTGTTCTTTTTCTCCAGCACCTCCATGAAGTTGACATTTGTGGCTTTTATTTAAAAGATTTAACAAGTTGATGGATTGCTATGCAACACGCATTCATGTCCCCCTCAGGCCGATCCCTTGACATTTTATGTAGCACCTTGCTCATGTCGAAATTACAATTTTGTACAATACTTTGATCTCGGATCAAATACCTGAAAAACAAATGACATTATCAGCCTCAGCTGCACTTTGTGTTTTGTGCCAATTAGCAACTGTTAGCATGCTGATGAGCATGTCGATAGCATGGCATAGCTGAGAGCGCCGCTGTGCCTCGGTATGACCTCACAGAGCTGCTAGCATGGCCGTAGACCCGAGGCTAAAAGGTTCTCCGGAGCTGAGAGGACCTGCAGAGTGGACTCCTTTATTTTTGGTTGCTCAGACACTTGGAGCGATCTTGAAAATCACAGCAAATCAGATACAAAACATGGAATATAATTATCCTTTAGTCACAGGTCTTGATTCTGATTGGTTCCCCGAGCTCTGAAATGTAATCTTTGAGTTTTTCTTGTTCAGTGAAGCTCACACAGTGTGACAGTAAGTCACCTTCTTCACATATTTGCATCTTTATGTCTCGATAAAGGAGACAGAGGAGTGATGTTCTATCAATGGATTTAGAGGTGTGATGACCATTTATCGTTGGCACATAGTCTCGGTGCCACAGAGCTGCTGTCCAGCCCTCGGTTTCTGTCCTTTGATCTGATAGGGTATTACTTACAGGAGAACAGCTTTATATTTAATCTCTTCCCCTGGCCTGCAGCAATGGACTCAGACATAGTCATATTTCTCACCAGAGCTTGTCATACCTCGCTATGAATAATTTGGAGCTATTCTTGGGGCCGGTGCTATCGCTCTTCAACCAGATGCAGAAGTGTGAGACACACAATCATCCGCTTTCACAGCTCCCATCTTGCAGCCATTTTGCCACGGCCATTTTGAATTTGTTGTGACTGTAAAATGGTGCAAATGAGAGTGAGACAGCTATGACTCAGATGACAAACGGTCGCATCACGGAGGGAGGTGGGAGTGTTCGTCCAAAAGGTATGATCACTACTAACTAACTCAGTTAAATAGGACATAGTGACAATCTTTGTAGATTTCACTCGTGTAAAATGTGTTTTGATATTCAAGAAATTCAAACAGCATTCTAATCAGCAGGTATTAATAACTTGTAGTTCACTGTAAAGTCTTCTCTTTGTATCGCCCACACACCTCATGGCTCCCGAGCTGCAAATTGTCTTTCTTATGACTGAAATATTGTTCATAAGACGATTGCTTTATCTTCAGAATGTCTTTGATTTGAGAAGAATGCTATTCAGCTCATTGAAGGCCCAAAACGAAGAACAAGCCGTATTCTTCTTTGTAATCCCAGAGTGAATGATAGTGTTCACACAGCATGACAAATAGACAACAGGACAATGTGAAAGGCTTGCCTGTGAATATTGTACGTCTAGGGCTTTTATTGAAAAAGGTAAGAAAGGAAGAGGTTGAAGTTGAAAGGAGTATTGGTTGGTCATCTTGAATGGTCTCCATGTGGCAGCTCTATCGGTTCCATACGCTTTGATTGTCCGATCAACATGGACTAGCGGAGCCGGGGATCCTTCATCAGTAAACGAGACCATCAGCAGGAACATTGGATATTTCTGTATTATTTGCTCGTTATTGGACCATCATCTTGTCATTGGACCATCATGGTCGGATTCCACCCAAACAATGTAAATCCTGCAGGAACCACGATGTACCTCTGAAGGTGTCATAGCTTTTCTAAAGGTTTTGTCAAAGGGTGGAAACCCTGAAACGTCTCAAGTGCAGTAGCACTTCAAGAGGTTTCTTTCTGCGATGCCATAGAACCATCTTTAAGACTGTAGGAGCAGCTGTTTGCCTTCACAAATGTATTTTGAGTTCTTATTATTTCCCAGTTCAAACGGCCCTCCTGCATTACATGAAATAGAGAGTCCAACAGAGGAAGACTTGGAATCCAGAGACAGAAAGTGATCAGACGCAGGAAATGGATTTTCTTTTTAAACACCTCGGCTACTCACGGCCGTTTGAACCGCTTGGCGTTGCCTAGGAGAAGCTTATCTATTGTCACGGCGATGAGCAGCAGGAGCGTAATTCGACATTACATGAGGTCGGACACTGGCGGCTCGCCGGTGTGACACATCCGTGACATGTTTCGATATTAACATGCAATGGTGTCAATTAAAAGCATGAAATGCACTTAGAGGGGGGGGGGCTGGAATGTTTTACACCGCGCCCCAAATGGGCTCGAGACGAAGTGACTGGGGACGTGAGACGCTCACATGGAGTGTGTGCCCAAGTGACAATTAGCAAACTCCCGGTGGGCGATCATCGAGTCGGATGGCAGTTCACACGTCGTGCGTTCTCCTCTGTAAAAAAACAACAAAATGCAGAACAGAAGCGAGGGGGGAGAAAACTAAAAAACTCGTCTCTACCTTTTGTCTCGCGCACCAGAACCGCGGCTGCACTCCAGTTTGGTTACGGCCACCTCCAGCCGCGGGAACGCTTTGAAGCGACGCGACAGGAGCACATCTGTCACCAGGTTCCACGCCGGCGCTGAAGGAGGATTTTTGCTCTTTCATCACACTAAACAGCGCTGGTGTTTGTACAGTGATATTCTATTTTATTTTATTATTTTTCTGTTTTTTCCCCCTCCCTCCACATCCCATTGTTGTTGTCTCGCTGCGCATCAGCTCACAACCGGGACTCGCATGATGTGGAATTGTGTCTCAGCTTGACACGCTGGAAAAAACAAAAAACAATGAAGTACTTCAAGGAATGGACAAGGAGGGGACGTGTTTGCATGGAAAAGAGCAAGAGAGAGAGAGAGAGAGTGTGTGTGTGTGTGTGTGTGTGTGTGTGTGTGTGTGTGTGTGTGTGAGCTCACCCCCACTACGCCACAGTCTCACACCGTCTCAACTTGTGCTCATCGTCGGCGGTGTAATAACAATATCACTCATCTCATATCCTCGGCTTACTTTGCTTCCCCCGCCGCCCCCTCGCTCCACATTTATCATATTCATTTGATATTCAGAAATAAATGTAGCAGAAAGAGAATAATGCACCTCCTGTACGCGGCGGCGTTCATTACAGATGCATTTACATGGGGGGTGTTCACTGGTGTTCCTCACAGTGCTGACGGGAGGGGCAGCTGGTGCTGGGTTAGCTCTCCCCACATTAGCGCTATCAGTGAGCGATGATAAATGGGTCAATATATCCAACTCCGCTGTCACATTCATAAAAGAAATTTGGCCTTCGTCAAGGGAATCAAGCCCAGCGCTGTAATATCCGCAACGCGTATCCATCAAGTCCGACTTGAGACGTATCGAAACGCCGCAGCGAACATACCTGAGCGGATAATATTTCACCCGAGATAATGCAGCAAATACCCCGCTGAAGAAGAAAAAAAGAAGAAATCTGCATTTTTCTGTCTCAGTCGCAGAGGACGGCGGAGGAGGTGGGCCACTGATCATATTCAATCTGGAGGCGATCATGTAAATAGCCCTCCATCTTGGGAAGGCGATATGCAAAGCAGCCCGTCTCCCCTGTGTCAGGATCAGATTAATGGAAACCTAAAAGTGGGAATTACGGCCCTTATCCGGCGCGGCGTTCCGGGGAGGGGCTGGGATACGGGCCCCGGGGGGAATCTGCTGGTTCAAAGCCCATTCCTCTGGTTAAGGAACTCGCTGGGATCCGTGCACCAAGGTGAAGGGTAATTTCCTTTGATATTCAGCAATGTATTACTGTATGTAGTGTGCAGGTGGCACGGCCCGCTGACTCTGGGCCAACGTGTGAACGCGTGTGCGCAACATGCAAATGTGTGCAGGCGGGCGGCGAACAACATTACGAGGCGCGGACGCGGCCGCCGCCGATCGCGATCTCGTGGTGAAACCAGCCGAGCTGTGCAAAAAGAATAACAAGAAATAATCAAGCAGGATGGAGGACAGGGCCTGCAGAGCTCCGCGTGTTCCCAATCCACCTGGGAGGTGATGCTAGTTAGCCTGTTAGCCTTGGCCCACTTAAAAGTGCAACACAAACAGAAGCACTAAAAGCATTAATTAGCGCCACACGACTGCATTGTGGCTGCAAAACAAAGCAAAGCCCCGAACACGAGCAGCTGTGAGCTCCCTCTGCACGGGTTCTAGGAGGATCACCGGGGAGGAGCAGCGATCGCCGTGATTACATCGTGTGCGGCGCCGTGTCGTTCAGAATCCGGCAACAAAATAATATACGAGCGCTTCTCTTGATCCTCGGGGTGGAGGCTTTGTGCCAACAAGCACAACAGAAAGCCGACATCTATTACCTGGAGCCCGCGTCCGTCTCACCGAGGGCCGGCCTCAGTGTGACGCCGCGCCGCCTCTGATTGGCTGTTTGTCGTCACGCACACGCAAAGCCCACGCACACGCAAAGCCCACGCACACGCTTCACACGCGCTAAACTCCACCGGCTCATGTACGACGACAAAGGGGGAAAAACTAAGGCGGCGGTTGGATTTCATTAGAATGTGGATGAAGTATTACAACAAATAACTCCTTCTACTGTCATATATGTCCTTTATTTTACCCCCTCCTCTCCCTCTCTCCTTCTCTCTCTCTCTCTCTCTCTCTCTCTCTCTCTCTCCCTCTCTCTCTCTCTCTCTCTCCGTCTGCCTCTTTACTATTCATTGAGATCCAATCGAGTGTTTGGCACTCCTCCAGCTCCTCCACTCCTCCCTCCCTCCTTTGGCTTGCTTAAATTTGAATAATACATGACCCGGCCTAGCGGTGACATCACCCGCACACACACACACACACACACACACATATATACATATATACATACATACATATAAACAATCTAACCGCGAAACTAGCGGGTGCATCTTCCTCTGTATACACTCTGGAAGCGCAGCTGCTCACAATCTATACTGTCAACAATTTATCAGCGTTTCCTCTGCGTGTTCCAGTGCCTCTTCCAGGACGAGCATCCTTGCATGGGTATATATATTTTTTTGCATTCTTATTTTTTAAGCGTAGAAGCTCTGTTAGCGTGCCTGTGTGTCTATCTGCATATGTGTGTGTGTGTGTGTGTGAGAGATGCAGTCAGGAGCATCTGGCTCCTCTCTGCGCCCCGACATTAGCGCAGACAAGAGAATCAGTGGACTATTGAATGCAATTACAGCGCGCGGGCCCAGACAATAAAGATTGATAGTGCTTTCGCCTTTTATCACACACCAAACATACCAGAGGTTAAAGCCGGCGAGCCTTGAGCTGCCGACATTCTAATAATGATTGAAAATATGCCACCAGAGTGAGGAGGTGTGTGGAAAAGAAATACAGGAATGCATAAAACAAAAGGGGAGTTCTTGTCTCCGGCTGGTCGGCGACGCTGAGTGCAGTTTATTTTACATTTATTTGTCAGGGACGCGTGAGACAAAACACACTTCATTACTTTTTGTTACAACGTTACAAAAATAGTTGAGAGTTAAAGTTTTGAAAACAAAAACTTGAACAAAATGAAAGATAAATACATGACACTGGGTCTCGGCAGACAAAAACCAAACATTGATATTTGGACCAACAATTACCAGAGAAATAACGAGTGTGTAGTTTCTAGAGACGCCTCACAGCTCAAACACAAGTAATGAGTTCATTAGAAATGAAACACGAGCAACACTTCTGATTGCTGTTGGTTCAGGTGTTTATTATACATCATAACGATGTGTACTATGCTGCTATGACCTCAAAATGAATACGTACGGTAACGGGTCAGTTCAAATAACTGATGATGACTGGTGGTGTCACATGGGACACGGACAGCGTCCTCCTGGGTGAACTCCTGTGTTCGTTTGACCGTTATTAAAGGTTTCATAGTATAACAACGTGTGAACAAAGACACGCAGGACTTTGATCCAGGAGGCCGTTGTTCGCGTCCCGCGTTAAACCAACAGTATGTTGTTACGCTGGATTGAAACGCATTTATGAAACATATTGCTGCTTCAGAAATCCACAGTGCCGACATGTTTTCCTGACGACGGGGTTGTACATTGTTTGATTCGACCACAACAGACAACATACCTTCATAAATAGCCACAATTTCTGTCACACAAGCCGCCAATATTGGGGACGCAATATAAGCTATAAACACAATGCTGACATAGTAAACACCTTATAAAAATCAATAGGGTGAATTTTTCAGCAAACAGTTGATTAAAAAGAAGGAAAAGCGAGCGGTGAACCTGAACCTCAACAGTTGCAAAAGTGGTCGGCTTTAAAACCAAACACATTGGGTTAATATGAAAATATATTTATTATATAGCCTTAAATAATTATAATAGACTAAAATGCTTCTACTAGCTGGTTGTCGCTCAGCATATTTAGGTTTCCGTCCACAGATCACCGGCCTGTCTAACTGTGCTTTTCTTATTCATCTTTTGAGAAATAGGAATTGAAGATTTGACATGTTTCTTTTATTTATTTGTTACATGCCTGAAAGGTTTATGGCCTCCTTACCCCCAAAACCTGCTCATATGTACCAAAAATAATTTCACAAAGGCACATTGGATGATCTGTTCCAGCGCCGCCACCAGATTCATCCTGACATACCAAAGCAGATCCGTGCTCGAATGTTCTCGGCAAGTGAGGAAGGCACATTAAATAGTCGGCTGCCACTGACATACAATGCATCATGATGAAGGAATAATAGGGAGACGTGACCAAGGACGGATCTGAGAGGAACAGAGGAAAACAAAGAGCGGGACAGCGGAGGAAGAGGAGAATGACAGCAGGAGGAAAAGACAAAGGAGGATAAAACACAGGATTCTTTTCTTTTTTCCTTTTGGTGATTTTTAAACGGAGTAGCAGCCACCGGCATAGCGGAGGATGATTGACAGAGTGATTGTTCTATTATGTGGCTGACTGGCCACAGCCCTCTAACATGTGAACGTGCATGTGAAGCGGCTTTCTTCAAGCCGCCGCTGTTGATTATTTCTGTCCTATTAGTGACATTCTGCTTCTCCGGCTCTCCCTCTGCGCTGCAGCAGATGAAGACACAGTTTGTCTTTCCTTCAGACAAAACCTGTTTGTGTTTCACAGAGAATACGAATCACAACTAATGTCTCTCCAAAGCGTCGCCCTGACTGCGTTGCATTTCATTTCGTTTGATGAATTTTCTCATCATCTTTCGGTCTGTTGTTGTTCGAGTGACATTCCTGTTCTGGGGTTTATCGTTTCGGTGGGTGGTGAGGTTTTTTATTTGAAAGAAACTGGAAATGTAAAACGCATCACCTGCATGCCCTTTTTTTTTTTAGGATTACCTGGAACTGTGTTGGTAAAATAAATCACCCTGCTCTCAGAACTGTGTCCATGTCAGTGTGTGAAACCAAAAAGTCAACACTTCCAAAAGTTACGCAACGTAACCACCATGCTTATGTAACACAGTGTTACGTAACTAATGCTATGCTACGTAGCGTAACGTCGCCTCCTTAACTACAAACAAACCACAAACAAACATTTTTACTCAAAAGACGATCTTTTCCTAAACCTAACCAAGTGGTTGTGTTGCATAAACCTAATCAAGATGTTTCCTGTAACAGCTTATTGAAACTAGAGTTACAGGTCCTGAGCATGACGGCTGGGTGACCTCTGACCCAGCTGTGGCTTCTGACCATCGGGAACTATTCACCAAATGTGCTTTTGTGTCCATATAATAATGATAATGTCCCTTATGATGATGTCCCCTATGATAGTGATAATGTCCCTTATGATGATGTCCCTTATGATGATGTCCCTTATGATGATGTCCCCTATGATAGTGATAATGTCCCTTATGATGATGTCCCCTATGATAGTGATAATGTCCCTTATGATGATGTCCCCTATGATAGTGATAATGTCCCTTATGATGATGTCCCTTATGATGATGTCCCCTATGATAGTGATAATGTCCCATATGATAACGTCCCCTATGATAGTGATAATGTCCCTTATGATAATGTCCCTTATGATGATGTCCCCTATGATAGTGATAATGTCCCTTATGATGATGTCCCCTATGATAGTGATAATGTCCCTTATGATGATGTCCCCTATGATAGTGATAATGTCCCTTATGATGATGTCCCCTATGATAGTGATAATGTCCCTTATGATGACGTCCCCTATGATAGTGATAATGTCCCTTATGATGATGTCCCTTATGATGATGTCCCCTATGATGATGTCCCCTATGATAGTGATAATGTCCTTTATGATGATGTCCCTTATGATAGTGATAATGTCCCTTATGATGATGTCCCTTATGATGATGTCCCCTATGATGATGTCCCTTATGATAGTGATAATGTCCCTTATGATGATGTCCCCTATGATAGTGATAATGTCCCCTATGATGATGTCCCCTATGATAGTGATAATGTCCCTTATGATGATGTCCCCTATGATAGTGATAATGTCCCTTATGATGATGTCCCCTATGATAGTGATAATGTCCATTATGATGATGTCCCCTATGATAGTGATAATGTCCCTTATGATGATGTCCCCTATGATAGTGATAATGTCCCTTATGATAATGTCCCCTATGATAATGTCCCCTATGATAATGTCCCCTATGACAATGTCCCCTATGATAGTGATAATGTCCCCTATGATAAGGTCCCCTATGATAGTGATAATGTCCCCTATGATAATGTCCCCTATGATAGTGATAATGTACCATTTGATCAGCTCTGATAGTGAGTCCACTCAGATCCACTCTGGAGTTATTGGCACATGGACTTGAGACATTCTGCAATGCAACAGGCCCCCTACCTGACCTGATTAGACTGATCCAGTCCTGAGCCAAGAGGCGGCCTACTTTGTGTCCTGGGTCAGGTCTCAGGTACCAGGAACCGAGTGGACTCCTGAAGACCTCTATCTATCTATATATACACATACTTTCTTTCTTGTTCCACTTGGTTCAAAAGCCTCATTAACTTGTAATGCATATTTTTATTAATGTAATACAAACGTGTAGCACTTCACTGCATGTAGTCTGCTGGATGTAACTGCGTCATTTTAGACTTTGGTGGAAGTGAACTTCTTCTCTTCGTAAGAGGCCTTTGTCCTTGCTGACCGGTGATTAGAGGTTGAGCCATAATCCAAGGATAATTTGTTTGTGTTTACTCCAAGCCGCAACCTAACAAAACAGGCAATGCAGCTGACGCCTAATCTGTCCGACCAACACGGACGCGGCGTTACCGGCAGAGCCGTGAGCCCCGTGTTTACCCCGCCGTATTTGCATATGAAACAGTGTCCTCGGATAATTCTCCAGGAAATATTGGCAGATTAGAGGCGGATGGGATTAATGGACGGTGTTCCGGCGTGTCCCAGTACACAGACGCCGTGGAGTCACACACACTCGCAGCCTAACCCCTGTCCCTTACAGGAGATACAGGAAGCGGGAGCACGAGGGCTCACAGATAACAGTCAAATCCAGACACATATTTAAAAGGTTGATATTTTAGTAGTAAACATGTAGGATTCCTTCATTATTTGACAACTCCCCCGTCCGCCTAGTTGGGAGCTTCTCCGTTTTAGATGCTTATCTGAAATGTCAAAATGAATTATGCGATAGCAGTCGGTATGAATAGGGCCTTCGCCGTGCTGATAAGGACGCGTGTGGACTCCAGCGCTCTCCTCGCCGACACTGGATTTCCTGCAATCTAAAAAGGGCCCTAATTCCACGCTAATATGAATATGCCAGCCGCCTCCCGACGGAAAGAATGATGGTCCCCGTGAACCGACTCTCCCTCCCCTTACCTCTGCCACGACAAAAATGCCACGGTAATGTCAGGGGAGATGTAACGATTTAGATTTCCCACCGATTGTCCCGTGTCAGCCGCACATCCGACGGCCCCGGACGAGTTGATTAGAGTTGGGACATCAAAAGAGGCTCAGGGTGGAGATAAGGGGGGGGGAGGGGTATTAACGTGTTTCCCGTCAGGAATTAAGGCGCAGGAGGAGTTTCAGCCCAAGTTCTGTCTGTCTCGCCTCCTGCTATCTTGAAAGAGTTGGCAGTGACTCCGGCTTTTTTGCATAAGAGCCAAGATAAATAATCTGAGCCCGTCCGGATCAATTAATGGAGGAGATAGGAGGACGGTACACCGTGCTGAAAGTCACACTTCTATATATCGACTATGGTCTTCACGAGGATGGAAGAAGTCATATCTGCCGTGCCGATATCATTTTTTCCCATATACATTTAATGTACTCGTTGGAAGTTTGGGATCAGGGGTGAAGATGAAATTGAAAGTATGTAAAATTAATACAATAACAACAACGTGATGACCACGGCGCTCTGTGAGGGGGTCAGTTGTGTGATAATCTGGTGTCAATGAAAACAGAGGAAACAGAAACAGGGTTTTAGTGCTGAAATCATCAGTTGATTCATACATTTGTTGATTACATTTAAAATGACAAGCGTTGGATGTTTCTCAAATGTGAGAATCTCCGTGTTCTCCAGTAAACTGTGTAGATGGTTTGTCACTATTACTGACGTGTGGAAAACACTAACCAGCAGATTCATTTGCAATGAAACAGTCATTGGCTGCATTCCTTTCTGCTGGCCTGCACGACCTCTTTAGCTGCTAATTGTTACTGCTTTAAATAAATATAATAATATAGATTGAGGTACTCTGAATCCGTTGATGGCGTTGAATCAAAGAGTTTGTTTTTTCCATTCAGAAGCGAAATACCATCCGAGGGTTTTTATTGTCTTTATTGGGATCAATGGACCAATCATTTTATAATATCTTTAGCCCACAAATGTAATAATCCTATCATTAAAGTTACTCTAAAACATATATTAATCTAAATTTGAGAATATGAAATCCATGCAATTTTTTTAAATCTTCCTTTTGTTTTCGTGCGTTGGCTGTGAATACAAGACTGTTTGGTCCTATCTTGACTGCTCTCGACCATTTGTAAAAGATCTCTTACCCAGGAGAAGATTAAAAATGAGAAATATTAGTGATCGGAACAGAAAAAGAACAAATGGTGGATGCAGACAGAAAGAAGAGGAAACGTGTTTTAGGCATGGCGTCTTTAACACAGCAGCAGTGAGGAGACGGGACGTGTTGAGAGCTGACGTTCCACAAGAGGTTTTTTTTTACATAAAATTCATTTGGTGTCGAGACAAAACTAAAATGAGCTCGCTCATCCCACTTCTGAGTTAAACGTGTAACGTAAACCGAGATAAGTTGCTGCTACTTGAAATGTGGCCAAAACAATGAAAAGTTTCCCTGATGACAAGCGTGCACATTATCTCTCCTGTCCTACCGTCTCTACTTGTGGGTCTTCTCTTCAGCGTGTTTCCCTCACCATCACATCACTGCTCGCCCTCGGTAGCTCCACCTGACACCGCTGCCCTCAGAGGTCACAAAGACGCCCTGGCGCCAGCTGTCCATCCTAAAGAGGATAGAGGGGTTGTGTGTGTGTGTGTGTGTGTGTTGAGGGGGTACATTAATTATACATAGGCTGTATTTTGCATAACTCCCTCCTCTGCCCCTTCACACCACTGTCAGGCTTTAGCAGGTTCAAGGCGAGGCTGCATCCGCTCGGCGATAACATCTCCAATAACAATTAGGGAGGAAACATGTGATGTCTCAGGAGCAGCAGAGAGGCTGTCGATAGGCTGCCTGGCCTCTGCATACTAAACACAGAGGACTCTAATGACACGCTGCAGAGCTACAATTATCAAGCAGTCAAGTTGCACTTTACATCCATGTCCGTCTCAAATGTCCTCACTTCATCTTATCACACGTGTGTGAAATTGTCAACCCTACATGTACCCTAAACCTACGTGTACCGTAACCCTACATGTACCCTAAACCTACGTGTACCGTAACCCTACATGTACCCTAAACCTACGTGTACCGTAACCCGGGAAAATAGTTATTACCCCCTTACAAGTTTTGGAAATGGTATCTCCCTCACGTTCCACCTTCTTGCGCAAGCTCTGACTGTAGAGAGAACTGTCATTGGTCGACCGATCTCAACGTAAATGTAAGTTCACGGCATGCTACACACTACTGCTAAACCTACGTGTACCGTAACCCTACATGTACCTTAACCCTACGTGTACCTTAACCCTACATGTACCCTAAACCTACGTGTACCGTAACCCTACATGTACCCTAAACCTACGTGTACCGTAACCCTACATGTACATTAAACCTACGTGTACCGTAACCCTACATGTACATTAAACCTACGTGTACCGTAACCCTACATGTACATTACCCTATGTGTACATTAACCCTACATGTACCCTAACCCTACATGTACCTTAACCCTACATGTACCCTAAACCTACGTGTACCTTAACCCTACATGTACCCTAAACCTACGTGTACCGTAACCCTACATGTACATTAAACCTACGTGTACCGTAACCCTACATGTACCCTAACCCTATGTGTACATTAACCCTACATGTACCTTAACCCTACATGTACATTAACCCTACCTGTACCCTAACCCTACATGTACATTAAACCTACATGTACCTTAACCCTACATGTACATTAACCCTACATGTACCTTAACCCTACATGTACATTAACCCTACCTGTACCCTAACCCTACATGTACATTAAACCTACATGTACCCTAACCCTACATGTACATTAACCCTACATGTACCTTAACCCTACATGTACAATAACCCTACCTGTACCCTAACCCTACATGTACATTAAACCTACATGTACATTAACCCTACCTGTACCCTAACCCTACATGTACATTAAACCTACATGTACCTTAACCCTACATGTACAATAACCCTACCTGTACCCTAACCCTACATGTACATTAAACCTACATGTACATTAACCCTACCTGTACCCTAACCCTACATGTACATTAAACCTACATGTACCTTAACCCTATATGTACCCTAACCCTACGTGTACCCTAACCCTACATGTACATTAACCCTACCTGTACCCTAACCCTACATGTACATTAAACCTACATGTACATTAACCCTACATGTACCCTAAACCTACGTGTACCTTAACCCTACCTGTACCTTAACCCTACATGTACATTAAACCTACATGTACATTAACCCTACATGTACCTTAACCCTACATGTACATTAACCCTACCTGTACCCTAACCCTACATGTACCCTAACCCTACATGTACATTAACCCTACCTGTACCCTAACCCTACATGTACATTAAACCTACATGTACATTAACCCTACATGTACCCTAAACCTACGTGTACCTTAACCCTACCTGTACCCTAACACTACATGTACATTAAACCTACATGTACATTAACCCTACATGTACCCTAACCCTACGTGTACCTTAACCCTACCTGTACCCTAACCCTACATGTACATTAAACCTACATGTACATTAACCCTACATGTACCCTAAACCTACGTGTACCTTAACCCTACCTGTACCCTAACACTACATGTACATTAAACCTACATGTACATTAACCCTACATGTACCCTAAACCTACGTGTACCTTAACCCTACCTGTACCCTAACACTACATGTACATTAAACCTACATGTACATTAACCCTACATGTACCCTAACCCTACGTGTACCTTAACCCTACCTGTACCCTAACCCTACATGTACATTAAACCTACATGTACATTAAACCTACATGTACCCTAACCCTTGGTGTACCTTAACACCTTTTGGAAGCCAAGCGCACCAAGCCCCCCGCACCTATTCTCGGACAAAACAAATAAATAATCCTTAATTATCTCCGCATCCACATGGTTGTTTAACTTCATTTACATTTCTAAATGACCGTAACCCCTGTGAGAAGAGATTAATGGAGAGAAAAAAGTAACCGTTAACTCCGGAAATTTGCTGCGGCGATCGTTACGTTTCACTAAAACGTTAATAAGTACCCCTTACAACTTTGGATTTCAATAATGCAGCTATGTTAGAATGCAGCAAGCTTCACTTTCACTGGATTTGATTGAACTATTTTTATTCTGTGAAATCCAGCTTTGTTTGCACGATGTGCAATTAAAAACAAAACTCAAATATAAGGTTATTGACCTGAATTGAATTGCTTTTTCGAAACTTAATGAATATCCAGCGCAGGGGGGCGGCGTGTGGTGGTTTCTCAGAATATGGCACGTAACAGCTCGCTAAATGTGGGAATGAATCAGTTCCTCTTCTTTTCTCCCGTGAAAGGAGAAGCAGACCGGCAGGCTCCCACTGCATGTTAACCTGCGTCTATAGGAGTTTCATCTTCCCTCCGCCGAGAAAACACCCTGATCCTTTTAAGCATGGATCCAGAGTGACCCCATCCTTTCATCAAAAGTGATAAAAGCTTCGCTTTACATCTGATGCCCCCTTCCTCCCCCTCCCCCCCTCCCCTTAGCTTCCCACCTCCCCACCTACAGTCGCTCCTCCACTGCTACATCCGAATCAAGAATGCAAATGGGCTGGAGCCTCACAAAGCCTGGGGTGACCTATATTACGGCTAATGATGGGCCACGCGTTTCGGAAGAAGAGCCGGAATGAAAGAGAATTTGAATGAAGCTGACCCACATACAAAGGCCCGACCAGTCGGAGAGACGTGTTCCTTCCCCACTAAGTAGGCCACAATGGGCTTCAAGATTATGCGCAAGTTCCCCTTTTTCCTTCTGATGGATGCAAAGGGGGAAAGTGATGGGGAGCCCCTGGCAACGGGAGTCACTCCTTACACGGCGCTAACAGGTTTGTGGTGAGGTGGGAGTCTCAGCTTGTTAAATGGGAATCAAGTTTCTTCGCCGAACGCGGCACCAAACGGACACACGGCTTTACGGAGCCCGGTACTCCATTACAGCACGGAGAGAGCAGAACCAGAAGAGGAAGACCCTCTTGTGGACATCCATGCTATGAAGAGAGGGTTCAATAAGAAAAGGCTTTTGATCTCTTTATAGTTCTATGACTTTCCTTCCAAGAGTGGGATGAGAAGATCAACACTCATCTCATGTCGGTGCTTGGGCTTGGTTAGCCTAGCTTAGCATCACGGCTGAAAGACAAACTAGCATGAAACTGTTTTAAGTGAGAGAAAAAATTAAAATGACCAACAGAGGCGGAGCCAGACGTAAACATCAGGGCTCCTGGACTACCCCACTTACTGCAGTGATGTGTATGTACTGTTTGTGTATGTACTGTTTGTGATGTGTATGTACTGTTTGTGATGTGTATGTACTGTTTGTGATGTGTATGTACTGTTTGTGATGTGTATGTACTGTTTGTGTCATTCTCATCCATGATAGTAGAATGCCCAAAAATATGTAAAACACGATTGTTGCCAAGCAGAGCAGTCATTCTCCTATGTATCTAAATGTTCTCCACCTGGCTTCACCGTTCTGAAACCAGAACACGGCCATCACACTGCCACGAGAAGAAGTTAAGTAACATCGTGAGTTCAGCAAAAACAGCATTTCTAACTATTTAGTCCAGTCATAAAACCTCTGCCGGTCCAGTCGGAGAGACGGAGGAGAAATAAAGAAAAGACCAAAAGGACTCAGGACGGTGTAAGACCTTTAGACCGTGAGGCGGTCCGGGGGCCGGCGGGCTGATTCTGTCCTGAAAGGTCCTGTCACGCATGTCACATTCTAGAAAGCAATGGCATGAATGCTTATCCATAAACAAGTCAGTGTTCTCTTGGTACACGCTGGGTAAAATACAGGTATACAAGTATTATACAAGTAGTTCTGTGATTGGTAGAAATGGCACTGAATATGCTACTACTATTTTAACATTCTATTGTAGCCATAAGGCAAGGTAATGCTCATCCTTTTTTAATTGTTTTAATACCAAAAAATATGGGGACTTGTTCTTAGTCACTACTTTCATTCTTTCTGGGGAAAAAAATCTAAATAATTCACAAAGTGGACTCTCGAAATCAATCAGTTGATAAAAGTGCCGCCCTCCATTAGCATTTACTACCAGGTTCCTTTTCTCTGTATGTATGTATGTATGTATGTATGTATGTATGTGTGTATGTATGTATGTGTGTATGTATGTATGTATGTGTGTGTGTGTGTGTGTGTGTGTGTGTGTGTGTGTGTGTGTGTGTGTGTGTGTGTGTGTGTGTATGTATGTATGTGTGTATGTGTGTATGTATGTGTGTATGTGTGTATGTGTGTATGTGTGTATATATGTATGTATGTATGTAACACGCCGTACGACTTCAATCAGGTCTTTCCTCAGAAGCATAAACTTCCTGGTCAGTGATCCTTCTTTAAATGGAACCTCATTCCCCACGTTCCTGTGTGTACGCAGGGCTGCAGGAGACACACAGGAAATGTGTTATTTCCCGAGCGCATGTGGTGAGCAGGTAGTAATTGGTGTGTGTGTTAATCCTGGGATAACAAGTGTTTTCCAAGGAGAGTCAATGATCGCCTTACAAGGTCAGTTTAGCCCCGCACGCCGCATGCATAATGGAGAATGCAAAGGCTAATAGGATCATAATCACATCACACGCAGGCACACACACACACACACACACACACACACACACAAACACACACACAGAGGCTTGTGTTTCACACTCATTCTCTAAATAAAGGGAAACAGAAAGATGCAGTCTGTGAGAAGGCGTTTTAGATTGAACAGACCACCTGACGTTTTACCGCCATTTTAGCGGGGGCCCCGCCCCTTTCCCCTCCAGCCAATGGGTTTACAGCTGAGAGGCTGCTGCTGCTTCGGCGGCGGCTACGCACCGTGACCCGTCCGTTTTTTTGGGGGGGGTTTTACGACTTCATTATTTTCCCTCCCCGCCACGCTCGTTTTCATTGCCAGAGCGCGGCGTAATGACGGCGCTATAAAAACGCTGCTTTAACGTTTGCATACTGTTCTCATTTGGGCCGGCCCTCAACCCTTCAGCTAGCATATGGCAGGTAATCAGGTCTGCAATCAGGGCCGCACGTTACACAGGGCCCCGCTTCCAGCACAGGGGCTATTACCCATCTGTCTCATGACACACACACACACACACACACACATATACCCATGTGTATCCGTGCAGACACGCAAACACACAAAAATGCACAAGTAGATACTTGTACACTAATTCATTCTCCTCGCGGATGCAAATACACACACACACACACACACACGTGCGCGCAAGCGTGCACACGTTCTTACGCACATACACAAAAAAACATACACAAACTAGAAAAATAGAAAAGATGCTCAGGTTAATGATATTTTCGATGAAATGTACAAGTCCTGTGGCTTACATCACATTAGGCATCGTAAAAAAATAAATAATAAAATGTGATTTCACAGCTGCATGTGACAAAATGTGTTATTAAACCGAGCCAGTCATCTTATGAGGAACCCCTTTGTCATCCTGCAGGCCTGAATGATCACATTAAGGCTCACGCGTCCTCAAGAGCGCTCGCATATGCTTCCATCGTTAAGTATGAACTAAAGTAGAGTACAGAATGAAGTATTCTGCCAGGGACCCCTGATGCTGGGTATGACCCACAGTGTTTTTCTAAGATGTTTTATTTGTACTGCATTGACTGGCCCCTGGTACTGCTTGCTTTCAGGATTAACTGTGGCATTGCTTGGCCCCCAGGAGCCAGGAGAACCCTCACCTCTCCCGGACGAGGCCGAGCACATCCGGCCGCTAGCGCGTTCTCAACGCAGAGCTCCGCCCTGCCCTGAAGCTCCGCCCCTGAAGCTCCGCCCCCACAGAGCGCTCTGTGCGTGTTTATTCAAAGTGAATTAATACTAAATGTCCAAATCTCTTTGACTGCCTGTCCTTCGGTGTGAGAAGTGGACTGAATGAACGGTTCAGAACCGTGAAGGACGAGCAGACGGATTCCTGCTTCATCGTTGACATTGTGGAAATTGCTCAAAAATCCTGGGAGGTGATGCAGGAAAATAAAGTCCAGGGTCCAAAGAAGTTATAATAAAAGAATATTTAATAAAAAGTGATAGACAGACAGCTTATGCTTTCGATCGAGCTCCTCTTACTCCACCAGCGAACACCACGGGCACGCAGGTCCGAGTCGCTTGCTCGTAGCCGGAAGAAGAGAACGCTCCTCCTTCATACAGTTAACTTTATCTCATTCATGGAGCCTAGAGCCCTCCCTCTCATTAACAGTCAGGCGTACACACCTCTGGTTGCAGCTTAACTCGCTATTTGCCCGCAACTAAAGTGACGGAGCCCCGTCCACTTCTTCTTCTTCTTCTTCTGCTGACCGGTAAAGTCTCAAACGTCGATCTTCAGCTCCGCCACCTCAGGCGAACAAGAGAACTACAAGTCCTTCTAGCGGCAGTACATGCAGCATGCAGCATCTAACATCCATTCACACATTAATCATTTCACAGTAGATAAAAGTGACCTTCATATGCATACAATTACAAATCCTTCATAATAATATCCCTTATTAATTATCATATTCCATGCATTGTAATGTACACAATAAACCTGACACTGTACAAGTCCAATTGTGACAAACTAAGCTTAAAAAACCCTACAACATGAAGAGGATGTGGAAGCTGCAAGCGGCTCTTAAAGAACGCTCCTCCGGTGTTGCTGTTACTTGTTGAGCGTCTGCTGCTGACCTTGCTGACCTTGCAGACCTTGCAGACCTTGCGTCCACCGCGTCATCCCGGTGCGTCGTGCTAATTTCTGAGGATTCTTGAAGCCATCAAGAACACATGAGCTGCATGAATTGATTTAATGGCCCTTTTCAAAGGGACCCAAGGACAGTCCCATAATCAGACCCGGTCCACGGTGAGGTCAGCCCAGACTGACCCACAAAGACTGGTTACCACATAACTAACCACCCATTATGAAGCTGCCTCTCTATGAGACCCTCTGGTCCTCTCCATCTGGCCTTAAGCAATCCATTTCTACCCCGTGATGTCTCCGCATGACCAATATCGATAGTGATCCCCTTGGGTTGGAAACATGTGGAAGTAGAACTGGACTTTATCCAACTGGGTTCTGGGGCCTCATTGACTCATTCATTGATGACGATGCCATCCCAACGCGTTCATCATTCATGTGTAGGTTTTTATTGGCTCACGTCTCAGCGGATGGATCCCTTATGGGATGTGGGCTGTAGCAAGAGAGGCCTGTATGATGATGATGATGATGATGATGATGATGATGGACTTAAAGTGACTGGCATACTACTGTGCAGTCCACAGGTCACGGTCACAGACGGGGAGGTAGAACCGAGAGGGCCTTGTTTTCTTTTGGCAAGCGAGGATGGAACTTCCACAAAGTCCAGCCAGAGACCAGAGAGACGTTTCAAGACAGCGTAACAAAAAAGAATTGCCTCTGTAGAAGTCTGAGGGCGGCCGAGATAAAAGATACAACATGGTTGTCAGTAAATACAGCGGTGATGACAGGACGACCCCAATCTGGCAACGGGGATGGAAAGCATTACTTCCACCCGGACTGGGCCTTTGAAGATTGGAGGAATCTTGTGGTGGGATGTCCACCCCCGACCAGGCGCCCCACCAGAATCCACCAGCACTCTCATGTGTACAGATGTCCAGCCAAATAGTGTGTGTGTGTGTGTGTGTGTGTGTGTGTGTGTGTGTGTGTGTGTGTGTGTGTGTGTGTGTGTGTGTGTGTGTGTGCTTCAGCGTCGGCCCGTCCTTCCTGTGCGCACACACACACACACACACACACACACACACACACACACACACACACCCTCTCCCTCGGCTTCCACTCTTCATCCTCTCTCTCCCCGTGTTGTTTGTCGAGCTCTCGGGCCCAAATCCATTATTACCTCCTGAAATGACAACTCATTTCCACAAATGTAATCCTTCCCTTTGCCTGCTGAGTCAACACGGCCTCAACGCGGCCGAGAGGACGACGGCTTCAGGTTCACAAAAGAGAACGCCGGACCGGAGCAGTGAAGACGATAAGGGCTGAGAGCGTTAGGCCGGATTTATTCTGTGTGTGTGTGTGTGTGTGTGTGTGTGTGTGTGTGTGTGTGTGTGTGTGTGTGTGTGTGTGTGTGTGTGTGTGTGCGTGCACGGCGTCTAGTGTGCATGTCTTAACATTTAGTATTTCACCATAACTGCACAAAGCCAGGAGTTGATTCCACTTGTTCACGAGGCACATCAACCCATTTTAATTTACATTTGTAGTATTGTTTAGTGAAGTGAACATTTTATGACTTTATTCTTTCTGGTATCTTTCCTTGTCTCCTTTCCCCTGCAGCCAGCCTCCGTTATCAAGGAAGGTGTCACACTGCTCAGATTGTTCTTATTATCAATTAATCTGTCCATTAATTTTCTATCTGGAACTAGAAAATGTCAAAAAGCAGTCGGAACGCCGAGGTGACGTCTCCAAATGACTTCAAATGCTTTTATCTGATCAGCAGACCCATGAAGACATTTCAACTTAGCAGATCCTCACATCGCACAACTCTGGCATTTCTGCTGGATGTGTGACGTAAATCAGTCATCTGGCCTCGTTCTTTACTGCAGGACCTGAGCGCTGGAGCGGGAACGCCAGGGAACGCCAGGGAACCTGGAGGAACACCAGGGAACGCCAGGGAACCTGGAGGAACACCAGGGAACGTCAGGGAACCTGGAGGAACGCCAGGGAACCTGGAGGAACGTCAGGGAACCTGGAGGAACGCCAGGGAACCTGGAGGAACGTCAGGGAACCTGGAGGAACGCTGGCAGCTGTGTGAGGCTTCTGGTAACACGCTCTTCTGTACACTTCCACTGTGTTTTAATTTATTTTTGCTGTTTCTGGTGTGGAGTGATGGAAGCGGTCGTGGGATGAGAACAATAGAAGAACAATAGAAGAACAATAGAAGAAGAGGCATTGACCCGTGTTTTACATTCACTTCCTGCCCAGGATGTGATGTCATCGCTTTACTGCTTATTTTATTGTTGATTTCATGCACATATTTGATTCTATGTGTTAGTTTGAGGGTTTAACGCTTTGTTGGGCCTCACTGTGGAGCTTTCTGTTGTTTTATTGCCTTTATTGCTTTTGCTTGTTTTTAAAGGTGCTCTCATATAATAAGTTATTATTATTATTATTATTATTATTATTATTATTATTATTATTATTATTATGTATCTCTAAATTTGGTGATGAGGAGTTGACTCCTAATTACTCCTTATCCCACTCTTAATAAGGTAAATACACTATTTTTTTTAGATTAGATGGAAAATACACCGTCTCAAAATAACAGCTGCTAATCTAAAAACAGCATCTAAAAAAAGAAAAGATCATCATTCTTTTCTGCAGAAAGAGTATTTTTACTTTTGATATTTTTCAGTATGTTTTTCAGAGAATACTTACATTCCTTTACTTTGAAGGCCAGACTTGTGTTTGCTGTGGAGTATCTGCATATTGTGGTTAAAGATAAGAGTTCTTCTTCTCATCATACGGCGTGGCATCACATTACCGAGCGGCAATCCGCGGTGCTGAGAAATGAAGTACCGATGCCTGCAGATCCTCAAACGGCCACATGAGGCAGGCTCTGAAACGAGTCAATGCCCAAACAACCTTTTGGTCTCTATCGGTTATCTACCCACCGGAGCACTGTAGGGGGTTCATTATCTACCATCTGAATCATATTGAGTTTAAAGTTGGGCTTAAAGTTAGTCTTAAAGTTGGGCTTAAAGTTGGGCTTAAAGTTGGGCTTAAAGTTGGGCTTAAAGTTAGTCTTAAAGTTAGTCTTAAAGTTGGGCTTAAAGTTGGGTTTAAAGTTGGGCTTAAAGTTGGGTTTAAAATTGGGCTTAAAGTTGGGCTTAAAGTTGGGCTTAAAATTGGCCTTAAAGTTGGGTTTAAAGTTGGGCTTAAAGTTGGGTTTAAAGTTGGGCTTAAAGTTGGGCTTAAAGTTGGGCTTAAAGTTGGGTGCTGTTGCTTTGAGTGACAGGTGCTTCAGGCTCCACCTCTTCACCTATTTGATGGATTAGCTGCGGTTAGGCTTCACAAAGACTTAGTCCAGATCCTAAACAGTTTAAGGAAGGGGCGTGGCTTGGCTCGGGATGGACAGTTGACCTTTTGACCTTACAGTAAAGGAGTGCATAAGAACAGAATCCCAGTTATGCTGACTTTATTTTTGAAACACACATTGGAGGTTGATTCAGGAACATGTCAACTGAACGTGTTCTGTGAAACACACTGCCTCCATTTAAAGGTTAAGCATATTGAACACACACACACACACATTCACTGAGCACACACTCCCTCCCTCCTCCTCTCGTTGCCCTCCAGAGATAAACAACAGCAGCGTGAGCGTCCTCGCCCAGCGGCCCGTCCCTCGCCCTCTCCCACATCGCATGTGACGGCTTTAATCGCAGGCCAATCACTGCCGGGTCGCAATTAATAAAAGCTGCGGCAGCCGCAAATAAACAAGTCCAAATTGCTGCCTTAATCGAATGATGCAAACATCGGTGAGTTACAAAAGTTCACCGCCGCCACTGACAATTTCCTAATTGTATTCGCTCATTCATGGCAATTTTATTAACATGGAGCGGATGTCTTCTGCCCTTCCACTGTCACAGCACCAGGGATCTAATTTCATTATTTTCCACAAGATTTGCTTGACTACTGCCGCCATGCTAGTGGCGCGCCGCGGCCAGATGTTTATGCTATTTAAATGAGGAAGCAAAGCCTGTTGGGTAAACATAATTAAAGAAAGTTGAAGCTTTTTTTTCTTCTTACTTCTCTTCCTTGCCCTCTCTTTGTCTACCTACCCTTTCTCCTCCAACTCTCTCTCTCTCTCTCTTTCTTAACTTTACTTCATTAGACAAATTTCAATTAACATCAGAGCCACATGTTTCTCTGAGCAGGAGCACAGGGCCTGCACGGAGGGCCGGGTACGCAGGGAAGCGTGACGCTAGTGGACAACGATAGAGTGCGAAGGATGCGAGGGAGCTTTAGCGTTCACACTTAACGACTCGTAAAGTGGAGAAAAACGCGGAACAGAATCAGAATCAGCTTTAATGGCCATGTAAGTTTGCACATACATGGAATTTGACATGGAATTTTACTTTTACCCACAAAATATAAAGTAAGCAAGATAAACATAAAAAAGATTTTTTTAAAAGACATTAAAGACAGTAGTCAAAAGAAGTGCAGAAAGAATTAAAAAATACTAAAAACAAGGAGTTAAAGTCAAAGTGATCGTTGACCGGTAGTCGTGTGTGCGTGTGCACGTGTCATTGTGCGTGTGCACGTGTCATCGTGCGTGTGCACGTGTCATCGTGCGTGTGCACGTGTCATCCTACCTGAGAACCGCTGATGAATCCAAACACTGTTGACCCGTCTGCACCCCTCTGCGTGTGTGTGTGTTTATTAAAATCATCATCCAGCGCAGGCCAATCACACAGCCAGTACTGGCCACGCCGGTCGCATGCTAAATAAGAGCAGAGAGAGAGAGAGAGAGAGAGAGAGAGAGAGAGGGTAAATTAAATCACTCATCATGTCACGGTGCTAATAGGCCGGCCTCACTCTCCGTGTAATTCCAGGGGCCGGCGCTGCAAAAAAAGTTTAAAAAAAAACAATCTATTAGGGCCAATATCACAGACAAGAGGTCATTACTAGATTATGTAAACCACGAGAGCATCTCCATGCAGCGGTCATTTGCATGTGATTATTGCATCAGAGTTATGCAGCGGTGATCTGGGCTCAGACATGTGAAGCTATGCACACAGACTCAGGGCATGCACACATTGAATCATAGGGGGGGGGCTTTATCCTCCAAATAAACTCACAAGAGCTCCTGTTTTGCGGGGCGCTTGTTTACCCGCCCCACATTTAGCGGTGTGATTTGTTCTCAGCAGCAGCAGCAGGAGCATCGGTTGCTCCTCTGACGCTGCAGCCGGACCGGGCGCTCCTTCAGTATGCAGCGCGGCGCGCTCGATACCCTTTAGTGCACACGAGCTGAGGAGCTGTCAGAGAATACAACAGGCATCTCAAGTAATTATGCAGATTTATGCAAAACATTAACAAGAAGAATTAAAGGCACAAATGAGGTGGCTACACTTGAATTGTTAAGATTATGAATAATTACCACGAATCTTTTTGCTCTTAATATAACTTGTTTTTGATAAACAAAGCCTTAATTATCGGAATACTTTGGAGGATTCCGGTGACCTTCATTAATCTTAGACAACAAGTCTCCGCCGAGACTCGAGATGAGGCCCGCGTGCGCGCGCACGCACACACACACACACACACACACCCGTGTAGGGTGAATGCGCGTGCATGGCGGCGCATATGCTAACTAGCCACTTCAGCCCGCAGCGAGGAGACAGGCAGGTACGTCTCCTAGTTAAGCCCAGAGAGCTCCTCGCGCTCCCTGGTGTGTCCAGGTACGCTAAGTCAGATGCACACACACACACACACACACACACACACACACACACACACACACACACACACACACACACACACACACACACACACACACACACACACAGCAGGTGACTCAGAAGCTCCGTTGAGAATTGGCAGCACCGGGTTCTTCACTAATTACAATTACATCTCACTTCCCTCCCCTTTCCACTTTCCTAACTTTGGACATGAATATTCCAGCGGAGCCGCCGTGCATTGGACACGCTGCTCAATATGTCCCTTAATTAAAAAAAGCATGATGTGCAAGATGAAAACACTGAGGCAGCTCAGACTCTGCTCAGACTCGCTGTGGCGATGGAAGAAAGAAGAACTTCTCTTTTTTCAGCCAGAAACAACCCAGAAGAGCTGTGTGCCAACTGGTGTTTCAACAACAGCAGAACCTCATTCTCATGATGGGGAATGACATCCTAAAGATATGTACCAAGGGCCTCATGCAGGAGGCGACGTACGAACACATTCCCTTTTATTTACCATTTGTTCTGATCGCCATGTAAGAAAAAAGCACATCTTGTTTTCACGTTCCACAAATTGTTTGTCAAACGCACGGAAACTAGTTTTTAATTTGAGGAACATTAAAATCCTATTTCTAATTTAGATTACTGTATGTTTTAGAGCATAATGAGTAATGACCACTTTGGAATTTGGGAATAACAGATGTTTATTAGCTAATAGAGTGATGTGCCAGGGTAAAATACGGCGTATTCATATTAATTCATATTTGGTTGTGGGCTTTTCCCCAAGATTTGGGGTCAGGATTAGCATAACCTAACCTAAACTAACCTAACCTAGCCTAACCTAACCTAAACTAGACTAAACTAGACTAACCTAACCTAAACTAAACTAAACTAGACTAGCCTAACCTAAACTAGACTAAACTAGCCTAAACTAGACTAACCTAACCTAAACTAAACTAGACTAGACTAACCTAAACTAACCTAGCCTAACCTAGCCTAACCTAAACTAGACTAAACTAGACTAACCTAACCTAAACTAGACTAGCCTAACCTAAACTAGACTAAACTAGCCTAAACTAGCCTAAACTAGACTAAACTAGACTAACCTAACCTAAACTAAACTAGACTAGACTAACCTAAACTAACCTAGCCTAACCTAAACTAACCTAAACTAGACTAACCTAACCTAAACTAAACTAGACTAGACTAACCTAAACTAACCTAGCCTAACCTAAACTAACCTAAACTAGACTAACCTAACCTAAACTAGACTAAACTAGACTAACCTAACCTAAACTAGACTAACCTAAACTAACCTAAACTAGACTAACCTAACCTAAACTAGACTAACCTAACCTAAACTAGACTAAACTAGCCTAAACTAGCCTAAACTAGACTAAACTAGACTAACCTAACCTAAACTAAACTAGACTAGCCTAACCTAAACTAGACTAAACTAGCCTAAACTAGCCTAAACTAGACTAAACTAGACTAACCTAACCTAAACTAAACTAGACTAGACTAACCTAAACTAACCTAGCCTAACCTAAACTAACCTAAACTAGACTAACCTAACCTAAACTAAACTAGACTAGACTAACCTAAACTAACCTAGCCTAACCTAAACTAACCTAAACTAGACTAACCTAACCTAAACTAGACTAACCTAACCTAAACTGGACTAAACTAGACTAACCTAAACTAAACTAGACTAGACTAACCTAAACTAACCTAACCTATAACCAATTTATTAACAAGCAGCCTGATGCTGAGGCCCAGTAGTACAATTCATTAAGTAAAATTATGTAAACATTTAACAAAAACAACATGAGGTATTCTCAATATTTCAGTAATATGTTTTATTATTAATAATGTACATAAACTGCATTAAAGCCTGGCAGTAACCCCAGAGTGAACTCAGCAAAAATGAATAAAGGATTTCATCACTATTCAAATAGTATGCATAACTAATACTATGAGATTAACTTTGATTACTATTGTGTTTGTTGATGTGGTGACTTTGCACCCTGTGATGCTTCAGAAATGAGGTCTGGTCCCACGGGCGCCAGGCACCCTGGGGTCCCGTCAATCACATCTCCTGATGATTGGTTTTGTTTCGCTGTCATGTGTTTGTTTTTTTGGTCTCGTCTTCAGGTCGAGTCATTCTCCTCTATTGTGTCTTTGCATCTTTTTTACACATATTCATAAACTCAGACACATATTCAGACGTCATGGACAATCTTAGCCTGCAAAGAGAGCGTCAAACTAGCTGCTGATATGCTGTATGAAGTATGTCCTGCCCTCTCAGAGAACAACTCTTCCAGTTCAACAATGGTGTGAAGACAGTCGCAGACACACCGGAGTGCATGGTCATCTGAATTTATCTGTAAGAACTATAGTTCCGTTAGCAAGCTAAGCTAACGGGCGAACACGTTTACCCAGGTTTCATTTTCCCGCTTCAGTGGCCTTTTATTGAATACAAAGGGTGTGCAGTGGTGAACACAATGCCAGGGGGAAGTGAACAGAACGGCAGAGCGACAATAGGCAGAAGCTACAGGAGGCGGTTACCTCACACCGCTAGCCCGGCAAAAAGACGAAACACCTAATCTCTCCTGCGTATCTGGGCCTCTCACCAATTCGGCGAGCCCAGAAAACCTCTAAATGCAGGTGACCAGGATGCTCTGGATGTCTGAGCGACTCACCCGTCGCTACGTAGGACGCTCTTTCGGGATCTGGGATCTGGTTCTGTCAGGACTCTGGAGTTTGAGAGTCGTTATCTGATCAGAAGATCTTTGTGTCGATCCCTGGTTTCTGAGGTCTACATAAATATGAAAAAATACTGAACCCATGTACAAATGAAATGGAATTGAATTGAGAGAGTATTTCTACATGTATACTACTGTATTTCTAGTAGGTGTGTATCTGAAGGAATTAAAAAACAGCGTACAGGCTGGGAGGGCCTCTGAAAGCCAGAGATCTCAGCAACTGGCAAAGTAATTGGTATTGATCCCCCTGCAGATATGTTATGCTCATTTTTAACAATATGAGACAGGAGCATCTTACTCAATGCACCATTACAATGCCATGGCTCTTTCAGCTCCATGTTGATCAGGTATGAACTTTAAAATTTGAGTTTTTCAGCCTCCTAATCTTTGAATCAAAGGAGGGAAGTGCTGGAGTTTTTTTTTGGGTCTGACAGAAATGTTTATGTGCTTCATAGCAATAACTGTGGAATTAGCCCCTCTGAAAAAAACACTTTTATTCATAGAGATTGTAGAGATTGTTTCCCTGGCGATGCTCATCAAACGGAGGCCGCCACATCTCCGACACACAACAATAAGCATATGGAGGCGTCAAGCAATGTTTGAAATATTCCATCTCGCCATATGTTTCCACATAGGCACCGCTGCTGGACCGAGTCCGGATCTTTTCTCCGGGATGTGGGGCGATGACAGCTCCACATGCCGGCCTGTGACTGCTCTACTGTCCCTAATAACGGGGCTCGGGACAGTAACTCAGGCCGGCTCTATTGATCATGAAAAAACAGCATTCGTCATCTAGAGGAGAACAAAACATGCCGATAGAGCTTTCAAATGCTTTACTGCCCTCTAGAAACATCAATGCGGGGATATTGGCCCGGTTTACACAGAAGGCAGAAAGAGAAAAGGAAGAGGGGGGGAGGAAAAGGGAGAAAAGAAGATGGCCGCCGTTAAGCTGTTAGTCAGGAGAGCCAGATTTACCGTTTCTATTTCTACATTGCGGATCGATGGAGGGGTCGGTTCATTTTCTCCAACATCAATACTGCGGAGCCGGTTCAGTTCGCTCCCCTCCCGACTCCTTTCATCCCGGGCCACGTGGAGCTCGTGGATGCTGAGCGTTTGCCCGGCGCTCGAGGTGACGGCTGCCCCTCCACGGCGCAGGATCCGCTCAGGCTCACCTTCCAACGCTGTAACCTCGTGTAGGGATGGGAGGGAGGGGAAATGAAAACTCAAAGATAGCTGACCGCTGAGTGGTTCGGGGCGATGTCTACCTCCTTTGTAGTCAGTTTGGTGGAACTTTCGAGGACCTTTCTACCACTTCCTGCTCTGCGGCAGATGCTAAATGTTGGCCGGCCTAGCGGCTTCACTGCCCTGGCTTCTGACTGCGGAGGTGTCCCGCGGAGGAAGGATGCCTTTTGTTTCACCCCCCTCTCCTCCCAACACCGACTCAAACCATAAAGCAGCGCGGAGAGACAAAGTTGAAGAAAACTGGCCTGAATCTCAGCGCTCAAGGGCCCAACCTCCTTCCCAGCACCCTGACCTCACCTCCGGGGGAGCGAGGAGGGCGAGGAGGGCGAGGCGGTGGTCGGGGAAAGGGGGGCCTTGGCATGCATCATAGAGAGAATAGTCCAAGGTGCTCACAGGAAATCATGCCCCAGGACAGCACTCTGCTCACATGACTTCTGTTTGATGCCTGAGCTCCTTTTTCTTTCCATTTCTTTCTCTGTTTTTGTTCTTTTTACATGTGCAGCAAATCAATGCGTTAGATGAGTTTGAAGTTTCTTATTGCCGAATGTGGGGCAAAATCCTGTTTTCTAAATAATACATAATTTGTCTTTAATACGGGAGATGACCACAATATTGAGATTGCGTTGTTTTATTCATTATTATATATTTTCTCACAGTTTTACTTTGCTTTTAATAAAAACAATTCAGCAAGAACAGTAAGAATGTTGGCAGGTTCTCCATACAAATCAACCGCTTTCAAGAATGCTCTAGTAAGTAAGCCAGTAAAATGTATTTAACGTAGTATCTTTCATAGTGCTTCACGAGAATAAAATGATTAAAACCAGATGAAACAAGCATAAGACAAACCAGACACAGTGGCTGCTGCAGTAAAACCTAGCAAATGGCTGAATTGCATTTTATTTGTATTTCAAACAGTTTGCAATAATAAAACCTCACTGACTGTTTCTGATGATTTGTTTTCTTTATCATTTTTAACAAACAGACTTTTTATTTAGGAACACATTACTTGGTAGGACACGCAGATTGTGTGAAAAGGGCTGTTTAATAAAGTTATGGTATCTTAGGATCTTTTTATCCTCATTAAAGCCAGAACGTTAAGCACCGAATTACAAATTCAGAGAAGATCGATGCCCGGGGGATTGCCTCCACATGGCTCTCACCATGGCGACTAGAAGCTACAGTGCTAACAGCGCAGGGCTACACTTTCACGACGACGGCATCGGCCATCTAGTGGCCTGCTTGAGTATTGCACTAACACAGTAAAAAGGACAGTAACATTTAATTAAATTTCATATTTAAGACACATAAAAAATCATCGGCTCAGGTAGACATTACTCCTCTCTATCTTTACATTGAGTATTTTGTCGCTATATTAATGCTCTGAATCTAGAATTTTTGTTTTTAACATGTTGCTTTGTATTAATTGGATCTTCCTGAAACAAGCAGCTGACATGAGCGGACTGCGGTGTTTCTCATATTCCAAACACCGAGTTTCATGAGAATAACACAATATTGTTGCTTGTAGTGTCGAGTATGAAGCTCATCCGACTCGTGGGTTTTTCTCTCCTTTGCCTCCGTGCTCTTTAGTCGAGACTTTTCCCCATTCAAGTATCCCATAATCCACCAAGCGTAACCACAACACAGCGCTCAGACTCTGACCCGCGCCTTCCTCATTAGGCCCAAGTGAAGCGCTGTTGTTGTCTCTCCCCAACACACACACACACACACACACACACTCACACACAAACCACCAGGAGAGTCTGCCCCCACCTCGAGGCAAAACAGATGTCCCCGTTAGCTAGCATGTCCGCGATTACACACACACACATTTATCCGAGGCAACATGGATGTCTCACAAAAGACTGAAACGAAGTCTTCCGTCGGGCTCTGTTCACCGCTGAACCGACCTTCTTGAGAGTTTTGTTTTTATTTTCCCACCAGATAAGAATCGCAGCACGTCAGGACGATGTGAGTTTAGTCCCGTTAGCCGGTAAATGTGACACCGTCATTTAAAAGTGTGCGTGACAACGAGGGTGCTGGTATTAGCATGTGAAAGACGACACGAAAACACTGCACAGAGAAATACATATTTGAGTGATTTGTGCAGAAACGCCAGACAAAAACTTGAAAGCATTGTGTGCTTTTCTTCTGTTCGCTCCAGGAACACGTCTTTTCAACATGGCTGTCAGTTCACAGCGTTACGAGACAGAGGTTACAGCCCAGAATAGACATGAGAGAGTCTCTCTTTTTAGGATTCCTGTATGAAACAAATATCACAAAATGTGCTTCTGCTTGAAAACGGTGCCAAAAAAAAACACAACAACCCGACTTTCCATCAGAAAATGGTATGCATCTATATTTAAATACACATGTTTTCCTGTCTTTCTATCGCTCTCTCTCTCACACACACACACACACACACACACACACACACACTTACCCCCCCCTCTCCGCCTCTTCATTTGTGGCTTTGCCATTACTGAAGGTTTTTATGTGTGCGTGTGGAAGAGAGGCTCGACCCTACAAATGTATTCGGCTCCCGTAACGCCGCCGAGCCCCAAAATTCATGTAAAACACCGGTAACTGTGCTTAAAAAAAAAAAAAGGGATCGGCTGATACAGGATAATGATGGAGATTTCAGCTTGATTATGGGAGCCCATCCCCATCAAATATTCCATTCCCTTTTTCACAGTCGGCTTTATGAAAAAAAAGAAGAAGAGGAAAAAAAAAGGTACGGCGTACCTGGAGCTGCAATCTGTGAGAGGAGAGGAATACATAAAGATCCGTAAAGATGGAGTGTAGCTCTGCAGCTTTTGATTATACAAGAGGAAACATCTCGTCTGGAGTTTAGCCTTTGAATCTTAATTTTAAAGGTAAATCACAAATCATTTTTTGACATTTTATAGTTTCCTTTGGCTCCAAGCTGAGTTTTTATGTGCGGCACCTTCTGGCGTCTATATCTCATATTACAGTGTTCCTACAAAATGTAACTCGATGAAAGAAAGAAAAGACTCATGGGTTTAAGATGCTCACAGATGACGAGTCACAAGCGTCACAAACGTGTGTCATAGCTGAGATAAAACGTTCATCATTTAAGTTTTATGAAAACTAATTCTCAGGAGGAAGAAAAGAAACAAAGAGAAATGTAACGTACACAGAAGGGTTTGTGAACACTAATAGTTTATTTTTAGTTTCAGTATTTTACAAATGAATGGATGAAGACTTTTTTTTTAAAACAGTAGAAACATATTTAAAATATTCCTCAGAATGCATATACATGTATATATATATATATATATATACGTATATATATATATATATATATATATATATATATATATATATATATATATATATATATACGTATATATATATATATATATATATATATATATATATACAGGGTTCTTACGGTCATGGAAAACCTGGAGCAGTCATGGAGTTTTAAAATGGTTATTTCCAGGCCTGGAAAAGTCCTTGAAAAAAATAAAATCCCAAAGTGTAGTAAAAGTCATGTAAATGTGTTATATTCATGTGTTCATGTCGTTCATTTACGCTGAGTTTGAAATAATGAATATGCTTTTAAAAGAAAGACTCAAAATATAAGCAGGCATACATACAGGCATCTATATAAATGTTTATTCTTTTAATCAAACTATTGTCTCATTCATTTGTGAGCACCAAGCTATTTTTAGGCCTCTGCTCGAAAATGTCAAAATGCCAAACAAAAAAGGGTGTATCTCTGCAACCACGAGGGCTATTTGAATACGTTTGGTATAATGTGAGATGTTGAGCAGGCATACATACAGACATCTATATAAATGTTTATTCTTTTAATCAAACTATTGGAGGAGAAGGGAGGAAGGAGGAGGATGGAGGAGAAGGGATGAGAAGGGAGGAGGAAGGATGAGAAGGGAGGGAGGAGGAGGAGAAGGGAGGGAGGAGGAGAAAGAAGGGAGGAAGGAGGAGAAAGAAGGGAGGAGGAGGGAGGATGGAGGAGGAAGGAGGACGAGCATAAGGGAGGAGGAGGGAGCAGGAAGGAGGAGGAGAAGGGAGGAGGAGGGAGGAGGAGGGAGGAGGAGGGAGGATGGAGGATAATGGAGAAGGAGGAGGAGGGAGGAAGGAGGAGGAGGAGGAGGAGGAGGAGGAGAATGGAGAAGGAGGAGGAGGAGGGAGGAGGAGGAGGGAGGAAGAGGAGGAGGAGGAGGAGAATGGAGGAGGAGGGGGAGGAGGAGGAGGAGGGGGAGGAGGAGGAGGAGGAGGAGGAGGAGAATGGAGAAGGAGGAGGAGGAGGGAGGAGGAGGAGGAGGAGAATGGAGGAGGAGGGGGAGGAGGAGGGGGAGGGGGAGGAGGAGGAGGAGGAGGAGGAGGAGGAGAATGGAGAAGGAGGAGGAGGAGGAGGAGGAGGAGAATGGAGAAGGAGGAGGAGGAGGAGGAGGAGGAGGAGGAGGAGGAGGGGAGGAGGAAGAGGAGGAGGGAGGAAGGAGGAGGAGGAGAATGCAGGAGGAGGAGGAGGAGGGGAGGAGGAAGAGGAGGAGGGAGGAAGGAGGAGGAGGAGAATGCAGGAGGAGGAGGAGGAGGAGGAGGAGGAGAGGGAGAGGAGGAGGAGGAGGAGGAGAGGGAGAGGAGGAGGAGGAGGAGGAGGAGGAGGAGGAGGAGGAGAGGGAGAGGAGGAGGAGGAGGAGGAGGAGGAGGAGGAGGAGGAGGAGGAGGAGGAGGAGGAGAGGGAGAGGAGGAGGAGGAGGAGGAGGAGGAGCAACAGGCAGCTCACTCCAGCAGAAGTTGCTGTGACGGCGTTCAGCCGCTGGACGAACATCTCTCACTTTATTAGCATGACAAAGAACACAATCATTTTGGATATGCCTGGATGCCGTTTTCATTAACTTCCCAATGATTTATTAACTAAAGTGTCAGAATGCTGAGAAGCTGCAGGCCTCAAACCCCAAAGAGAAAAAAGAAAAGAAACAGGAAAAATAATGCAAACCAGATAAAGAAATGTCATGGGAGGGAATGAATACAGAGGAAGGGGATGAGGGGAGCGCGGGGTTAAAAGGTCGAGGGAGGTCATCCCGTTCTAAATGTAAAGTATATCCACTTAATCATGACGTTCATTAGGTTTACACATTCAGACTGCAGGAGGACGAGGTCGCATGGAGCTGTGCTGCTTCAGTCTGCTTCATGAAACAGGAAGTCTGACCCTCTGTTAGTACTCCATCTCTTCCATCAGAGGATAACCACACCCTGCACGGGCTCCCAATGCTTCCCTCAGAGGCGGATGGTGAAACAGGGTTCTCACGGTCATGCAAAACCTGGAAGAGTCACGGAATTTTATTATTTTTTAGGCCTGGAAAAGTCTAATCCCCAAAGTTTAGTAAAAGTCATGTAAATGTGTTATATTCATGTGTTCATGTCGTTCATTTACGCTGAGTTTGAAATAATGAATATGCTTTTAAAAGAAAGACTCAGAATATAAGCAGGCATCCATACAGGCATCTATATAAATGTTTATTCTTTTAATCAAACTATTGTCTCATTCATTTGAGTCATTTAAGGTTTACTGTATGCTTTGTATTCTCATTGTTAGTTTAAATACTACATTTACTCACTTTTTACTGTTTACACCCAGATTTCACTAAATGTTTGGTCATGGACATTTGGTTTAAAGTCATGGATCCATTAGTCAGGATGTGGATGTGTGTGAAACTCCGACATGGTTTCTTTCTCCATGAATCCACTGCAGGTCAGGATGAAGGACCGTGGGAAGGCCAAGGAACTCCTGACGTCTACGAGGTCCTCCACAGTCTGCTTTGTTCTTGAAGAGCACAATCACTGTGGATTCAAGCTGTGTCTGTACGCTGAGGCAACGTGAAGCAGACATGAAGGTGAGCATCATCTGGCCATAGTCATTAAGGTCCTCTAGCCTTGGACTCACAGAAGACACTTTTATAAACAGAAGAGTCCAGGATGTCCTGACATTTAGTCCCTCAATAAAAGAGAAACAGTGGGTCCTACACTTCCAAGATACAACTTTGAACTCATGAGAAACTTCTTGGACCTGAAAGTTACAGTGAGGAACTTTTAACTGGTTATGAAACATTCTCCATGTAATAGGGAGGCCTCTGTGTGACCTCTATAGGGAACGAGGCCTTCAGCAAGACCATCGGCTGTTCTACCTTTATTCTTACTGCCACAGGGGCCACAGGGGCCACAGGGGCCACAGGGGCCACAGGGGCTGCTTCTTCACTGCTTCATCACTGCTTCTTCACTGCTTCTTCACTGCTTCTTCACTGCTTCTTCACTGCTTCATCACTGCTTCTTCACTGCTTCATCACTGCTTCATCACTGCTTCATCACTGCTTCATCACTGCTTCATCACTACTTCATCACTGCTTCTTCACTACTTCATCACTACTTCATCACTGCTTCTTCACTGCTTCATCACTGCTTCATCACTGCTTCATCACTGCTTCATCACTACTTCATCACTGCTTCATCACTGCTTCATCACTGCTTCATCACTGCTTCTTCACTGCTTCATCACTGCTTCTTCACTGCTTCATCACTGCTTCTTCACTGCTTCATCACTGCTTCATCACTGCTTCATCACTGCTTCTTCACTGCTTCATCACTACTTCATCACTGCTTCATCACTGCTTCATCACTACTTCATCACTGCTTCATCACTACTTCATCACTACTTCATCACTGCTTCTTCACTGCTTCATCACTGCTTCATCACTGCTTCTTCACTACTTCATCACTACTTCATCACTGCTTCATCACTGCTTCATCACTACTTCATCACTACTTCATCACTGCTTCATCACTGCTTCATCACTACTTCATCACTACTTCATCACTGCTTCATCACTGCTTCTTCACTGCTTCATCACTGCTTCATCACTGCTTCTTCACTGCTTCATCACTGCTTCATCACTGCTTCATCACTGCTTCTTCACTGCTTCTTCACTGCTTCTTCACTGCTTCATCACTGCTTCTTCACTGCTTCATCACTGCTTCATCACTGCTTCTTCACTGCTTCTTCACTGCTTCTTCACTGCTTCATCACTGCTTCTTCACTGCTTCATCACTGCTTCATCACTGCTTCATCACTGCTTCATCACTGCTTCTTCACTGCTTCTTCACTGCTTCATCACTGCTTCTTCACTGCTTCATCACTGCTTCTTCACTGCTCCTTCACTGCTTCATCACTGCTTCATCACTGCTTCTTCACTGCTTCATCACTGCTCCTTCACTGCTTCTTCACTGCTTCATCACTGCTTCTTCACTGCTTCATCACTGCTTCATCACTGCTTCATCACTGCTCCTTCACTGCTTCATCACTGCTTCATCACTGCTTCTTCACTGCTTCATCACTGCTTCATCACTGCTTCTTCACTGCTTCTTCACTGCTTCATTCATAACCCACATAAACACGTTGTATGTATCCACATAGTCGTGTTGTTACTGAAGCACAGCAGGGCCGACACCGATCACACGTGTTGCGACACATCGTGTGGAAACACCACCGTATCGATCCGAAAGACAGGGTTTAAAAAAAAGTGTCCGTTTCCAGGGGGCATAAAGCTGCAGCACTGTTGCAGTAGATCAGAACTGTTGCAGTAGATCAGTATCAATACTGTTGCAGTAGATCAGAACTGTTGCAGTAGATCAGAACTGTTGCAGTAGATCAGAACTGTTGCAGTAGATCAGTACTGTTGCAGTAGATCAGAACTGTTGCAGTAGATCAGTATCAGAACTGTTGCAGTAGATCAGAACTGTTGCAGTAGATCAGTACTGTTGCAGTAGATCAGTATCAGAACTGTTGCAGTAGATCAGAACTGTTGCAGTAGATCAGAACTGTTGCAGTAGATCAGTATCAGAACTGTTGCAGTAGATCAGAACTGTTGCAGTAGATCAGAACGGTTGCAGTAGATCAGTATCAGTACTGATGCAGTAGATCAGTACTGTTGCAGTAGATCAGAACTGTTGCAGTAGATCAGTACTGATGCAGTAGATCAGTATCAGTACTGTTGCAGTAGATCAGTACTGATGCAGTAGATCAGTATCAGTACTGATGCAGTAGATCAGTACTGATGCAGTAGATCAGAACTGTTGCAGTAGATCAGAACTGTTGCAGTAGATCAGTACTGATGCAGTAGATCAGTACTGATGCAGTAGATCAGTATCAGTACTGATGCAGTAGATCAGTACTGTTGCAGTAGATCAGAACTGTTGCAGTAGATCAGTACTGATGCAGTAGATCAGTACTGATGCAGTAGATCAGTATCAGTACTGAAGCAGTAGATCAGTATCAGAACTGTTGCAGTAGATCAGTACTGATGCAGTAGATCAGTATCAGTACTGTTGCAGTAGATCAGTACTGATGCAGTAGATCAGTATCAGTACTGAAGCAGTAGATCAGTATCAGAACTGTTGCAGTAGATCAGTATCAGAACTGTTGCAGTAGATCAGTATCAGAACTGTTGCAGTAGATCAGGACTGATGCAGTAGATCAGAACTGTTGCAGTAGATCAGAACTGTTGCAGTAGATCAGAACTGTTGCAGTAGATCAGTATCAGTACTGATGCAGTAGATCAGTATCAGAACTGTTGCAGTAGATCAGTATCAGAACTGTTGCAGTAGATCAGGACTGATGCAGTAGATCAGTATCAGAACTGTTGCAGTAGATCAGTATCAGAACTGTTGCAGTAGATCAGTATCAGTACTGATGCAGTAGATCAGTATCAGAACTGTTGCAGTAGATCAGTATCAGAACTGTTGCAGTAGATCAGTATCAGAACTGATGCAGTAGATCAGAACGGATCTACAAGGAATTTAAGAACATTTAAGAATTAAAGGACACACTTTTTCAATTCAATTCAATTCAGTTTATTTTATATAGCCCAACATCACAAATACAAGTTTGCCTCGGAGGGCTTTACAATCTGTACACATAACATCCCTGTCCCGGGACCTCACATCGGATCAGGAAAAACTCCCCTAAAAAGATAGTAAAAACCCTTTCACAGGGAAAAAAGGGAAGAAACCTGAGGGAGAGCAACAGAGGAGGATCCCTCTCCCCGGATGGACAGAAGCAATAGATGTCATGTGGCCAGAATGAATAGCGTAGTTACAGCACATTCAATGAATATGACAGAAATTATTCATATAATGAGTATTAGGCATGGTCCATGATCCTGATAATCCATGAAGCAGAAGGCGGTAGAGAGGAGGGGGGCATCAGAAGGGCCATGGCAGCAGGCAGGACCAGTTCCAGGCCGGTTCCATCAGCAGGGCCATGGCAGCAGGCAGGACCGGTTCCAGGCAGCCATGGATCCATGGCAGGAGGGGTGGGTGGGGGGGCGGCAGGACCCGGGCCAGGACCCGGGGTAGGACCCGGGGCAGGACCGGTTCCAGGCAGCCATGAATCCATGGAAAAAGAAAGTAGAGTTAGTAATGTGCATTGAAGAGACAATAGTTTATCCAGATGGAGAGAAAGAAGAGGAGAGGAGGAGTGAAAGAGGAAGAGAAGAGGAGCGAAAGAGGAAGAGAAGAGGAGCTCAGTGTATCCTAAGATGTCCCCCAGCAGTCTAGGCCTATAGCAGCATATCTAGGGGCTGGACCAGGGCAAACCTGAGCCAGCCCTAACTATAAGCCTGAAACAGCCCTAAGTATAAGCGCTATCAAAGAGGAAAGTCTTAAGTCTACTCTTAAATGAGGTGACTGTGTCTGCCCCCCGGACTGAAAGTGGAAGCTGATTCCACAGAAGAGGAGCCCGATAACTGAAAGCTCTAGCCCCCAACCTACTTTTTAAGACTCTGGGAACCACAAGTAACCCTGCATTCAGTGAGCGTAACGCTCTGGTGGGGTAATATGGCACTATAAGCTCTTTAAGATATGATGGTGCATCACCAGCTAAGGCTTTATAGGTGAGGAGGAGGATTTTAAATATGATTCTCGATCTTACAGGAAGCCAGTGGAGAGCAGCTAGTACAGGAGTAATGTGATCTCTCTTCCGAGTCCTTGTTAGTACACGAGCTGCAGCATTCTGGATCAGCTGGAGAGACCCAAGGGACTTTCCGGAGCAGCCTGATAATACGGAGTTACAGTAATCCAGTCTTGAAGTAACAAATGCGTGGATCAATGTTTCTGCATCGCTTTGAGACAGGATGTGCCGGATCTTTGAGATGTTCCGTAGGTGAAAAAAGGCAGTCCTTGAGATCTGTTTCACGTGGGAGCCAAAGGATAGGTCCTGGTCAAAAATAACTCCGAGATTCCTTACGGTGGTGGTGGATGCCAGAGCGATGCCATCCAGGGAAACCATATCGTCAGATAGTTGATTTCTGAGGTGTTCTGGGCCGAGTAGAATAACTTCAGTCTTGTCAGAGTTCAGCAACAGGAAGTTGCAGGTCATCCAGGTTTTGATGTCTTTAAGACACGCTTGAAGTTTAGTGACCTGGTGGATTTCATCTGGCTTGATTGACAGATATAGTTGAGTATCATCGGCATAACAGTGAAAGTTTATGGAGTGTTTTCTGATAATATTGCCTAAAGGAAGCATATACAAGGTGAATAAAATTGGTCCAAGCACAGAACCTTGTGGAACTCCATGACGAACGGCGGTGGTCATCGAGGCCTCATCGTTTACAAATACAAACTGAGATCTATCTGATAAATACGACTTAAACCAGCTTAATGCTGTACCTTTAATACCAATTGACTGGTCTAGTCTCTGTAATAAGATGCCATGGTCAATGGTGTCAAATGCTGCACTAAGGTCTAACAGGACAAGTACAGAGACAAGTCCCCTATCTGATGCAACTAGAAGGTCATTAGTAATTGTCACTAGTGCTGTCTCTGTGCTATGATGCTTTCTAAATCCTGACTGAAATTCCTCAAATAAACTATTGTTATGTAAAAAGTCGCACAACTGATTTGCGACTACCTTCTCCAGTATCTTAGAGAGGAAGGGAAGGTTAGAGATAGGTCTGTAGTTAGCCAACACCTCTGGATCCAGGGTGGGCTTTTTAAGAAGAGGTTTAATTACAGCTACTTTAAAAGACTGTGGTACATGACCCATTAGTAAAGACCCATTGATAATATCTAGTACAGAGGCACAAATTAAGGGTAAAACTTCTTTAAACAGCTTTGTCGGAACAGGGTCTAGGAGACAGGTAGAAGATTTAGAAGTAGAAACCATTGAAGACAGTTGGTCGAGGTTGATGGTAAAAAATCCATCCAGACGCACAACAGGGCCCACAGCCTCCTCCATGGTCATCCCACCTGAGGATGGACCGGCAGTAGTCGAGGGCAGGAGATCACCGATCCTGTCTCTAATGGCCATAATCTTATCATTGAAGAAGTTCATAAAGTCATTACTACTGAGGTCTATAGGAATACACGGATCCACCGAGCTATGACTCTCAGCCAGCCTGGCCACAGTGCTAAAGAGAAACCTAGGGTTGCTCTTGTTTTTCTCTATTAGTGATGAGTAGTAGGCTCCTCTGGCATTACGGAGGGCCTTCTTATATGTTCTCAGACTATCCCGCCAAACCAACCGGGACTCCTCCAGACCGTTGGAGCGCCATATGCCCTCAAGCTTCCGTGATGCTTGCTTCAATATGCGGGTCTGAGGGTTGTACCATGGAGCGAGCCTCCTTTGCTTAATGATCCTCTTTTTTAGAGGGGCTATCGAGTCCAGCATCACTCTCAGTGAGCCAGTAGCACCATCAACGAGTTGATCAATCCGGGAGGGAGTAAAGTTAGCACAGGAGTCCTCTGTTATATTGAGACATGGTAATGAATTAAATACAGAAGGAATCGCTTCCTTAAATCTAGCAACAGCACCGTCAGTTAGACATCTGGTGTAAAAACTCTTGCCTAACGCTGTACAATCTGGTAGCATAAACTCAAAAGTTATAAGGCAATGGTCTGATAAAAGAGGGTTCTGTGGAAACACTACTAAATGCTCCACATCAATGCCATATGTAAGAACAAGGTCGAGGGTGTGGTTAAAGCAGTGAGTCGGTTCCTGTACTCTCTGACAGAAGCCAATCGAATCTAACAATAAGCTAAATGCAACACTAAGGCTATCATTGCTAACATCCACATGAATATTAAAATCACCTACAATAATAACCTTATCAGTCTTAAGGACCAAACTTGACAAAAACTCAGAAAATTCAGATATAAATTCGGAGTACAAACCTGGTGCTCGGTATATCACCACAAACAGAGTCGGCTGTACTGTTTTCCAGGTTGGATGTGAAATACTAAGAACAAGGCTTTCAAATGAGTTGCAGCTCAATCCAGGTTTAGGACCCATCAGCAGACCCGAGTCAAAGATGGCAGCTACTCCACCTCCTCGGCCGGTGTCTCGAGGAATGTGCATATTAACATGACTTGGAGGAGTAGATTCATTTAGGCTGACATATTCCTCATGTCTCAGCCAGGTTTCAGTAAGACAAAATACATCAATATGGTTGTCTGATATTAATTAATTTACTAATACAGCTTTAGAAGACAAAAATCTAATATTTAGGAGTCCACATTTAATTCTCCTATCGTGTTGCACTATTGCAGTAGTGGTGTTAACCTTTATGAGGTTATTTTCTATAACTCCTCTTTTGGTTACTTTTGATTTAATTAATTTAAGTGGCCGTGGGACAGACACAGTCTCTATAGAGTTAAAGATGGGCAGCTGCCCTAAAGAAAATGCAGGAAGTGCAGAGAAGGGTGTAAGACTACAACTCTGCTTCTGCTTCCTGGTCTGTCATGCACGAAGTCGACCAATAAGCTTGGTCATGTTTGCAGAAAGGAGATCCGCTCCATCCGAAGTGGGATGGATGCCGTCACCCCTAATCAGACCTGGGTTTCCCCGGAAAGACCGCCAGTTATCTACGAAGCCCACATTGTTTGCTGGACACCACCGTGACAACCAACGGTGGAAAGTTGACATGCGGCTATACATCTCATCAGTCACCGTGTTTGGGAGCGGGCCAGAGAAGACTACCGAGTCCGCCATTGTTTTGGCGTAAGCACACACCGACTCCACGCCGATTTTAGTGACTTCCGAGTGGCGAAGCCGGGAGTCATTAAAGCCGACGTGTATTACAATCTCACTGTATTTACGTTTGTCTTTAGCCAACAGTTTTAACCCTCTAGAACCCACTGCTTCCATTCTTTATCAAATCCTCTGCGAATGTGGAAGTGTGGAGCTCGGTGACATCATCAAACCATCCAACGAGACTTTCCCAGTGACGACACAGGAATGTGAGCTGATCCTCCCAGTGCTCCCAGTGCTCCCTGCTGCACGAGTAAGTTATGAGCAGAAGGAACCATACATTAATAACCTGTTTTGTTTGGATCCCCCTTCGATAATGGAATGCTTTTTTATTTATTTGTATGAATGCATTTCTCATCCCCCAGCTACTCCACTACCAAACAGCAACAATGGAGGAGGGACTTGACAAGCGCTTTTCAGAGATGGAGCTTTCCTCCTCTCCGAGCTGATGGACGACCCGCTGCCTTCACGGTCCTCGGAAGAAAGAAAACAGCCGATGAAAATAAGCTCAACAGTGCAATTTAGAGGGCCTTATAAATCAATCGTGGTGAGTACACATATTTCCGCGTGGGGAGAATTTATATGTTTAATTACCGAGCGCAGGTGCCGGGGCCCCGGCTCCACTCATTACAGTAAGATATATGAAGGCGGCGAGGGCGCCGGGTAAGCAGGACAAAAGGGAGGACAAAGTAATTAGCCGGCTCTTATTTAATGGGACCCTTCCTCAAGTCGTTCCACGGCTCCCGCCGCGGCTCCTCGCCCATATGCTTCAATTCCAAAAGTCATTTCATAAAGGACCACTGGTGGCAGGCGGCGCAGCAGCAATTAACACCGGGCGGCGGGACGGGAACGGCGGGGATTGAAAAAGAAGTGTTAAACACTGTGTAATGTTTGATTGTCCAGCTTTTTCATAGCACAACCCCCACCACCATCTCACCCTCTCTCTCTCTCTCTCTCTCTCTCTCTCTCCATCCCCCCCCCTCTCCCTCTTAGATGGATTTTCCCAGAGAGAGACGGAGAGCCAAGCGCTGGGATTCCCTGCGGAGTGGGACGGGGCCGTAAATGCCTTTGGCCACAAAGTGGTCGAGGTTGGTTTTGGCCCCATGCGTGTGTGTGTGTGTGTGTGTGTGTGTGTGTGTGTGTGTGTGTGTGTGTGTGTGTGTGTGTGTGTGTGTGTGTGTGTGTGTCGAAGGAAATTAATAAAAAGGAAACAATAAAGACTGGCAATGAACTGAAGAAAACAAATAAATAAAGTAAAATAAATAATTCCACAGACAAATGTTTAAAAAGACAAAAGAGACAATTATCTGTCACAATGCTAACGTTGAAGCGAGTAAAGTGCTGTCATGAAGAAACAGACTCTGAATCAAAAGGAGAGTTGAAGACCTCAGACACGCGCCCCAAAAACATGACTCGACAGATTAGATAAATAAACATTTTAAGAGACAAAAATGTGAAAGCAAACTAATTATGAAATGAATTATGACGATCTTTGTCTCCAATATTCAGTCATCCTTTATCTTTTCTAGTCGACGATCTCATTGTAAACAATCCGTTTAAAGATGACAGATATAGGTGTACAAGATGTGTTTCAATCCATAAAAATACAATATTCTGTTTCCTTATTATTTTAACTGTGTTTTTATGAAGAAAAACAAACAGGATAAATGACTATAGCGAAGTAAAAGGCTGGTTTGATGTTCACTGACTCAGGTGAACACACACTGTGCATCTCAGTTAAAAGAACAAGGGCCCACAAAACAACAACACAAATGTGAGATCATAAACATCCAGCTGGACCTCCGAGGGACTCGTCTCCTCCCGCCGGCCGGCGAGCAGCAGAGTCTCCTCCCTCTGTCTGCAGCGTGGTGAGTCAGGCCGGCTGGCCCGCGGCGTTGTTTGGCCAGCGTGAGCCGGGGTATCCCTCACCGGACGCCACTTGGCTGCTCCTGACCCTGCATGCTCGCCGTCTGGCCACAGGCTTGTAGCAGTTGGCAGGCCGCCGTGTCTCTGGCTCAGGCCCACTCTGAGTTCACAGCTTTTGACCCGGTGCTTTGGCTGCTGCTCAGACGTACAAACATTAGAGCGAGTAGCCGAGGGCCGGTTTGGCCGAGCAGCCGTGTTTAACAGGCTGACAGCGCTGGAACTGAAGCACCTGATGTTCTCAATCTGTCTCAGAGCCGGTTACAGCCGCTGTCCTTCGGCGGTCTGGCTGCTGCAGACGAGGAGCAGCATTAGTGATACACAGAGTGCCTTTATGGAGGCAACACATGCTGCTGAAGTGCTTCATAGTCCACTTCCTGGTTGGGAATCACTGCTCAGGGTCCGGCCACATTAAACCCTCGTAAACTAAACATACATCCTGCTTATGTTGGTTTCCACCTTCCGTCCACACTAACAAGGCCTTTTTTCACAACCAAAAAATGAAGCTTCTAAAACTTTCCCCAGGTTGGATACATCTGAAAATATGATGTGTTTTATTGAGATTAAGAACCAATGTGCATGCAGAACACAACTTCCTGTTGAATCTTAAAGCTCGGGGTTGTAGAATGAGTTGAAATCCTCATAACATCCCGACAGCAATCAAATCAAATGCCGTCCGAATTCATTGGTTGCAGAAAAACAAGATGGCGAGATGGCGATGGCCGAAACGCCAAACTGGAGCCTCCAAAACGACCACAAACCAACGGGCGACGTCACTGTCTCTGGACCTTTAGCGTTAGCGCTGCTAGCTTTACATTGGTCTCTTGCTTGTTCCTGGAGATAAGTAACCAGAGGTAACATTTATGTCATCACTGTTTTGATATGTCAACAGTATCTGACTTGTTTAATCAACATGTACTGAATACATGTTGTGGGCCCTTCAGTAGGTCGGGTGGTCTTCAGTTAGTCTGAGGGGTCTTCTAGGTGAAGACGTTAGCTGTGTAGTTCCTAGACTTTTTCAAATCTAGTCAACCTCTAAGAAAACATATATTTTAGCATAACATAATAATAATAATAATAATAATAATAATAATAATAATAATACAGCTTCAATGAAGAGCTGGAACAACCCATGTTGTACACAATACCAGATGTACACTTTGCTGTAAACAAGCACCAACAAACTCACATCGTTTAAAATGATTTTCTATCCTGATTCATTCTCTTTATACTGAGCAAATTAGGAAAATATGGAACGGCCATGACACAAAAAAGTCCCAGATGAATGTTATTATGGAAGAAGAAGAAGAAGAAGAAGAAGAAGAAGAAGAAGAAGAAGAAGAAGAAGAGGGAATGCAGGAAGGGGAGAGGGGGTAAAACTCAGGAGCAGGAGTCGTGAATTCCCCAAACTAATCTGAGTATATAATCAGGGCACTGCCCCAGTGTCCTAACCCCATCTACACACACACACACACACACACACACACACACACACACACACACACACACACACACACAACACAACGCTTCTGCCTACCCATAACCCCCAGTGTGTGGGCGGTGGTGTTCCCATGACCCACTTAGCACATCTGGGTCAGCTGTATTCAACCACCAGCTTACACACACACACACACACACACATTATAACCAGGTACATTAAGACAAATCAACACACACACACACACACACACACACACACACACACACACACACACACACACACACACACACACACACACACACACACACACACACACACACAGGTTCATAGGAGACACTACTGGTCTTATGGAGATATAATCTCTGCTCATGGCTGCAGGAAGCAGTTTGTGACACATGGAGCTGTTACACGATAAGCCCAGAGTGCACCAGTGGGTTCCTGTGAGCCTTCACCCAGGTGATCCGACTCCCAGGCTGCGGGTGAAAAGTCCAAGAATGACCTCCTAGACACTTTTCCTAACAACTTTTCCTAACAACCTTTCCTAACAACCTTTCCTTGACCTCGATGGAAAACGTCATGAGGTCAAGGAAAGACGTGAAGGAGAGAAAAGAGAATCCGACTCCACTTTCACTAAGCTAAGCAAATATGATGCGACGGCGGGACGTAGCAAAAAAAAACTGCAAAGCCTTACAAGAGCATATAGGTCCATTTTAAATGTTTATGACACAATTCAACCATAAATATGAACATAAACCATAAATGTGAAAGGACTCAAAAGTGACTCAAGAAAGCTCCCCAAGTTATGGAAATATCAATTTTCATATCCCTGGCTTGATGCTACACATGATTAGGGCACCTTTCTGGAAAGTTTAGGACCTACAGAATCCGTCAATACCACCAAATCCTTTGTGAGACAAAGCCTCAGACGATATCAACCACATTCCAGCCAGAAAACTGAAATATGACTTACTTATGGAAGAAACGATATTCCACACGGCCTTGCTTGGTATGTTTTGGTGCATCTGCTTGAGCAGAACCCCTCTGTTGTGGAACCAGAGGCGTTCAAGGTCCAGGAAGAAAGTTAGGGCATTTTTGCTCTCAGCGGATCTAAAACTATGGTTCATGAAATCTGTGCTAAATGAATAAGTCAAACTTTGCAGAGATACTGTTAACACATAGTGCTATTTTTATAGTAGGAAAAAAAATGATGATATGCATAATTAAAAAGAGAAAATACATCCTGGAATGTTTAACACATATACTGCTATATGAACCTCTTAACTATTCTCACAAATGTTTTCTGTATATTAGTGAAGCTCCTTTCCTTTGGTAAAGGAAGGTCCAGTGTTTCCTCAGCTAAAGGAGTTAAGTAAGGAAGCATTGAAGCTCCTTTCCTTTGGTAAAGGAAGGTCCAGTGTTTCCCCAGCTAAAGGAGCTAATAAAGGAAGCATTGAAGCTACTTTCCTTTGGTAAAGGAAGGTCCAGTGTTTCCTCAGCTAAAGGAGTTAAGTAAGGAAGCATTGAAGCTCCTTTCCTTTGGTAAAGGAAGGTCCAGTGTTTCCCCAGCTAAAGGAGCTAATAAAGGAAGCATTGAAGCTACTTTCCTTTGGTAAAGGAAGGTCCAGTGTTTCCTCAGCTAAAGGAGTTAAGTAAGGAAGCATTGAAGCTCCTTTCCTTTGGTAAAGGAAGGTCCAGTGTTTCCCCAGCTAAAGGAGCTAATAAAGGAAGCATTGAAGCTCCTTTCCTTTGGTAAAGCAAGGTCCAGTGTTTCCCCAGCTAAAGGAGCTAATAAAGGAAGCATTGAAGCTCCCTTCCTTTGGTAAAGGAAGGTCCAGTGTTTCCTCAGCTAAAGGAGCTAATAAAGGAAGCATTGAAGCTCCTTTCCTTTGGTAAAGGAAGGTCCAGTGTTTCCCCAGCTAAAGGAGCTAATAAAGGAAGCATTGAAGCTACTTTCCTTTGGTAAAGGAAGGTCCAGTGTTTCCTCAGCTAAAGGAGTTAAGTAAGGAAGCATTGAAGCTCCTTTCCTTTGGTAAAGGAAGGTCCAGTGTTTCCCCAGCTAAAGGAGCTAATAAAGGAAGCATTGAAGCTCCTTTCCTTTGGTAAAGCAAGGTCCAGTGTTTCCCCAGCTAAAGGAGCTAATAAAGGAAGCATTGAAGCTCCCTTCCTTTGGTAAAGGAAGGTCCAGTGTTTCCTCAGCTAAAGGAGCTAATAAAGGAAGCATTGAAGCTCCTTTCCTTTGGTAAAGGAAGGTCCAGTATTTCCCCAGCTAAAGGAGCTAATAAAGGAAGCATTGAAGCTCCTTTCCTTTGGTAAAGCAAGGTCCAGTGTTTCCCCAGCTAAAGGAGCTAATAAAGGAAGCATTGAAGCTCCCTTCCTTTGGTAAAGGAAGGTCCAGTGTTTCCTCAGCTAAAGGAGCTAATAAAGGAAGCATTGAAGCTCCTTTCCTTTGGTAAAGGAAGGTCCAGTGTTTCCCCAGCTAAAGGAGCTAATAAAGGAAGCATTGAAGCTCCCTTCCTTTGGTAAAGGAAGGTCCAGTGATTCCTCAGCTAAAGGAGCTAATAAAGGAAGCATTGAAGCTCCTTTCCTTTGGTAAAGGAAGGTCCAGTGTTTCCCCAGCTAAAGGAGCTAATAAAGGAAGCATTGAAGCTCCCTCAGTTAGAACCTTCCTCAGCAAAGAGGAGTTGGGCCGCAGCCTCGTCAGACCCCTGGAGGTGGAGCAGACAGAGCCGTGAGACGAGCGCCTCGCATGTGAACCACCACTCTGTTCTGTGGGGCTTCTTTTATTTATTTTTTGCCGAGGCAGGAAGCTAGAAAAGGGCACATAAAGAGAGCGTTAGGCTCTTTCAACGGAGGGGCAGCACCGCCTGCATCGCTTCCAGAAAATAATAAAATAATACAAAATAAAAAAAACTTTTGAAGTGTGTTTGCGTTTGAGGCGAAGGAGCAAAGGTGTGCTTCTGTGTTTGAGGCGAAACGGCAGGAGTATCTCCGGTGTGTGTGTGTGTGTGTGTGTGTGTGTGAGAGTATGAGAAGTCCCTCTTGCCAGTTTAAAACCATCCGTAGCCCAGGTAAATGGCACGCTGTCCTCTTCACATGCCCGGTGGCTTTTCTCTTTCTCTTCACAGGGAGGAGTTCACAGGGCCAGTTAGCACCGTTCACAGCGGACCCCGAGGCTCCACTCTCACACACACACACACACACACACACACACTGAAACTCATGCACATGAGATTTTCTTTGAGCGCACACACACACACACACACACACACACACACACACACAGTTGGCCTGTGGCTACAGTGTTCAAACAGGCGTGATATTGAAATCCAGCAGTAGGGAGAACAGTGGGTTTCGCTGAGGTCCATAGCAGGTTATTGATCAAGGTTAGTTTACTGTGAAAACTCTGCCTGTGGCCAAGGGCCATTCACACCAGAGGTGTGTGTGTGTGTGTGTGTGTGTGTGTGTGTGTGTGTGTGTGTGTGTGTGTGTGTGTGTGTGTGTGTGAACTCTCTGTACGGGCACAGGAGTAAGAAGTCAGTGTGAGAAAGTGTGTAGGTGTGTGCGTGTCTCTGAGTGTATATTTGTAAAGAGGTGTTGTATGTTACCTGTAACGTGTAACATGTAACATGTAACGTGCTTCAGTGCAGCTCACAGAATAGTGTCATGCAGAAGCTGGTTCCTTCTTCTCACAGCTGAGCTGGTTTCTTCATCCCAGGTATTATTTCTTTACCTTCTATGGGAAACGTTTCTTCCAGCAGAAGAAGGGACTGACGGAGACGTCTTCAGAACTTGTGCTCGTCACGCCGAAGAGAACAAGACGTCTTGTTATAAATCAACAGGCAATTTCAATTTCACCCACAGCTTCCAGTATCTCCTAGCAGGCCTCTGATTGGTCCGGACCACTGTCGGCGGACACAAACCATCACGGGCTGACGGGATGGATTCTTCATGTGATCTCCTGATGCTGTGATCCTCCTCCAACAAGGGCCAAACTACGGAGGGAGCTCCGCCTCCAGGCCTCTAGAAAGCAAGTACGACTTAATGGAGTCTTCCAGACCAACAGGGTCTGCTGTTTGGCTTCTCACAAGCTCAGAACTACTTGTGAACTTGGTCGTCTGTGTTTGTGATGGGTCTCTTCCGCTCCCGGAGTGTAATTAACCTTGAAAACCGTGGAGCCCATATGGGCTCTATGGCAGATATTGCTATAAAAACTGTAAAATTAACTTCTTCATTTACTCATAACCAGTAACATATAGACTGTTATGTACACACCTGAACACACAACTCACATTATACTCTTTTATTATAACACCAACATTATTCAAACAGCCCTAGTGGTTGCAGAGATGCACCTTTCTTAGTTTGGGTATGCAATCTTCGAGCAGAGGCCTAAGCGTAGGTGGGTTTTCAAAAGGTTTTAAAGACGAACGTCATTTCCAAACACGTTGTTGTTTATAAGAGGCGTGAGATGCATTTTCCGTGCTTAGTCTTCCGGGAATTAAAGAAAGGAGAAAAATGTGGCGTCAAAACAACGTAGACTCGTTTGACGCACGATGAAATACCACGATGGGACAAAGCCGGCTCACCAACGACCACCAACTGGAGATGTGAAGAAAAAGACGTTCCCGCTGCGTCCTTGTCGGGGGACGCAGACATGTGGTCAAAGCCTCCCAGTGTGAGTGGTTTGAGTGGTCTGATCCCAGTGTGCATTGGTGGTCCTTGACACGTCTATTCATGGCTGTTCACTTGTGATTGGATCACCTCCAGTGGGAGAGGTAAGGGGTTGTTTCGGTGGGGCGGCTCAATTGCATAACATCATAAGAAAATGATTTGTCCCTGAATAGGATAATTGGTCCGCTTGTTAAGTCTCAGTGAAGTCTTGGTGCTGGTCGACTCCAGAGCTCAGATGTGCTTCACCAGCAGGAGGCGCTCCTGCCGGCCGTGTGGGACCGCTCTGGGTTTTTCATGTTCTGTAAAACTTCGAAACTTGGCTACTACTCTGGTAATCTCTCTGACACATAGAGAAACACACACACACACACACACACACACACACACACACACACACACACAGACGTGTCGAAGTTTCTCTGGCGCCAGCAAAAGCAGATGTGTGAAATGTGTCTGTTACTCCATTCGGGGTCTAAGAGGCCCGGCATCAAACGACCTTCATATGGAGATTCGACACAAACACCCACTCACACCTATACGCACATCCAGACAAGAGTGTGAAGCACAGTCAAAATATGGTAAAAGTTTACCACACACACACACACACACACACACACACACTCATACATACGCATGCATGGCTTCACAGGAAGGCATATATATATATGTATGCAGCATTCTTTTTTCCTCTTTATAAAATAGCAGAGATGTCAGAGGAGAGAAAAGTTGTGACCTCTTTTATCTCTCCTTTTTTTCTACTTCAACTCTTCCCTCGCTCCGTCTTTCTAACACCCTGTTGCCCGCCCGCTCTCTTTATTCCAGCTCTTCACTGCATAGATCCATTTTAATGTGGAGGCAGACGACACATTCTGGCCTGTACAATGTAACTATTCTGGACTTCCCAGAGAACACAGATGTGAGGGATGTTTTTCAATGTGAAGCATAAATGTTTCTGAAACACATATGAGCTATTAGTCCAGAGGTAACGGCATTAATTAGAAGGAATTGCGTTTGTCATTGAGGTGAAAAGGTGCCACAAGGGCATTAAAGACGCCAAGAGAGGAATCAGCCGAGTACATCATGCCGACAGGTGTGTTGACTCAGCGGAGATAACGTTAAATGAGAAGAGTTGATCTCCGGGAGAATACATATTTGAAAGCAATACGGAGTGCTTGAGAGCCTTACTGCATTATCTTCCTTTAGATTTGTTTAATTGTCACCTGGTGCCTGAATTTATTGTTTTATTTTACATAAATAAGGACTTTTCCACCATAAATTGGTGCAGACAAATTCACCAGAATGCAGGAGATTAAGTGTTTGATGCTTCAAATGTTCTGGAGGATGATCATGGAGCCCCTATCTGTTAATGCTAAAGAGTTAGCATAGAGCCCCCTATCTGTGAATGCTAAAGAGTTAGCATAGAGCCCCCTATCTGTGAATTCTAAAAAGTTAGCATGGAGCCCCCTATCTCTGAATGCTAAAGAGTTAGCATGGAACCCCTATCTATGAATGCTATATAGTTAGCATGAAGCCCCCTATCTGTGAATGCTAAATAGTTAGCATGGAGCCCCCTATCTGTGAATGCTAAATAGTTAGCATGGAACCCCCTATCTGTGAATGCTTTATAGTTAGCATGAAGCCCCCTATCTGTGAATGCTAAAGAGTTAGCATGGAACCCCTATCTGTGAATGCTAAATAGTTAGCATGGAACCCCTATCTGTGCATGCTATATAGTTAGCATAGAGCCCCCTATCTGTGAATGTTAAAGAGTTAGCATAGAGTCCCCTATCTGTGAATGCTAAAGAGTTAGCATGGAGCCCCCTATCTGTGAATGTTAAAGAGTTAGCATAGAGTCCCCTATCTGTGAATGCTAAAGAGTTAGCATGGATCCCCCTATCTGTGAATGCTAAAGAGTTAGCATATAGCCCCCTATCTGTGAATGTTAAAGAGTTAGCATGGATCCCCCTATCTGTGAATGTTAAAGAGTTTGCAGGGAGCCCCCTGTGAATGCTAAAGAGTTAGCATAGAGCCCCATATCTGTGAATGTTAAAGAGTTAGCATCCAGCCCCTATCTGTTAATGCTAAATAGTTAGCATAGAGCCCCATATCTGTGAATGTTAAAGAGTTAGCATCCAGCCCCTATCTGTTAATGGTAAAGAGTTAGCATATAGCCCCCGATCTGTGAATGCTAAATAGTTAGCATGGAGCCCCCTATCTGTGAATGCTAAAGAGTTAGCATAAATCTTGTTTTTAGTGCATGTTAAAGGGCATAGAGCAAACTAGCAGTGAATGTGAAGTACTTAGCATTGAGTTGGTTTCCACAGGGATGGCACATAGTAGTTCAACATGTTCTAATTTGCAATGAGAGCCTTTTGCATGTAACTCTAAATCACTTATGGCTGCAACGTTTTCTTCCTTTTTTCAATTCAATTCAGTTTATTTTATATAGCCCAACATCACAAATACAAGTTTGCCTCGGAGGGCTTTACAATCTGTACACATAACATCCCTGTCCCGGGACCTCACATCGGATCAGGAAAAACTCCCCTAGAAAGATAGTAAAAACCCTTTCACAGGGAAAAAAGGGAAGAAACCTGAGGGAGAGCAACAGAGGAGGATCCCTCTCCCCGGATGGACAGAAGCAATAGATGTCATGTGGCCAGAATGAATAGCGTAGTTACAGCACATTCAATGAATATGACAGAAATTATTCATATAATGAGTATTAGGCATGGTCCATGATCCTGATAATCCATGAAGCAGAAGGCGGTAGAGAGGAGGGGGGCATCAGCAGGGCCATGGCAGCAGGCAGGACCGGTTCCAGGCAGCCATGGATCCATGGCAGGAGGGGTGGGTGGGGGGGCGGCAGGACCCGGGCCAGGACCCGGGGTAGGACCCGGGGCAGGACCGGTTCCAGGCAGCCATGAATCCATGGAAAAGGAAAGTAGAGTTAGTAATGTGCATTGAAGAGACAATAGTTTATCCAGATGGAGAGAAAGAAGAGGAGAGGAGGAGTGAAAGAGGAAGAGAAGAGGAGCGAAAGAGGAAGAGAAGAGGAGCTCAGTGTATCCTAAGATGTCCCCCAGCAGTCTAGGCCTATAGCAGCATATCTAGGGGCTGGACCAGGGCAAACCTGAGCCAGCCCTAACTATAAGCCTGAAACAGCCCTAAGTATAAGCGCTATTAAAGAGGAAAGTCTTAAGTCTACTCTTAAATGAGGTGACTGTGTCTGCCCCCCGGACTGAAAGTGGAAGCTGATTCCACAGAAGAGGAGCACGATAACTGAAAGCTCTAGCCCCCAACCTACTTTTTAAGACTCTGGGAACCACAAGTAACCCTGCATTCAGTGAGCGTAACGCTCTGGTGGGGTAATATGGCACTATAAGCTCTTTAAGATATGATGGTGCATCACCAGCTAAGGCTTTATAGGTGAGGAGGAGGATTTTAAATATGATTCTCGATCTTACAGGAAGCCAGTGGAGAGCAGCTAGTACAGGAGTAATGTGATCTCTCTTCCGAGTCCTTGTTAGTACACGAGCTGCAGCATTCTGGATCAGCTGGAGAGACCCAAGGGACTTTCCGGAGCAGCCTGATAATACGGAGTTACAGTAATCCAGTCTTGAAGTAACAAATGCGTGGATCAATGTTTCTGCATCGCTTTGAGACAGGATGTGCCGGATCTTTGAGATGTTCCGTAGGTGAAAAAAGGCAGTCCTTGAGATCTGTTTCACGTGGGAGCCAAAGGATAGGTCCTGGTCAAAAATAACTCCGAGATTCCTTACGGTGGTGGTGGATGCCAGAGCGATGCCATCCAGGGAAACCATATCGTCAGATAGTTGATTTCTGAGGTGTTCTGGGCCGAGTAGAATAACTTCAGTCTTGTCAGAGTTCAGCAACAGGAAGTTGCAGGTCATCCAGGTTTTGATGTCTTTAAGACACGCTTGAAGTTTAGTGACCTGGTGGATTTCATCTGGCTTGATTGACAGATATAGTTGAGTATCATCGGCATAACAGTGAAAGTTTATGGAGTGTTTTCTGATAATATTGCCTAAAGGAAGCATATACAAGGTGAATAAAATTGGTCCAAGCACAGAACCTTGTGGAACTCCATGACGAACGGCGGTGGTCATCGAGGCCTCATCGTTTACAAATACAAACTGAGATCTATCTGATAAATACGACTTAAACCAGCTTAATGCTGTACCTTTAATACCAATTGACTGGTCTAGTCTCTGTAATAAGATGCCATGGTCAATGGTGTCAAATGCTGCACTAAGGTCTAACAGGACAAGTACAGAGACAAGTCCCCTATCTGATGCAACTAGAAGGTCATTAGTAATTGTCACTAGTGCTGTCTCTGTGCTATGATGCTTTCTAAATCCTGACTGAAATTCCTCAAATAAACTATTGTTATGTAAAAAGTCGCACAACTGATTTGCGACTACCTTCTCCAGTATCTTAGAGAGGAAGGGAAGGTTAGAGATAGGTCTGTAGTTAGCCAACACCTCTGGATCCAGGGTGGGCTTTTTAAGAAGAGGTTTAATTACAGCTACTTTAAAAGACTGTGGTACATGACCCATTAGTAAAGACCCATTGATAATATCTAGTACAGAGGCACAAATTAAGGGTAAAACTTCTTTAAACAGCTTTGTCGGAACAGGGTCTAGGAGACAGGTAGAAGATTTAGAAGTAGAAACCATTGAAGACAGTTGGTCGAGGTTGATGGTAAAAAATCCATCCAGACGCACAACAGGGCCCACAGCCTCCTCCATGGTCATCCCACCTGAGGATGGACCGGCAGTAGTCGAGGGCAGGAGATCACCGATCCTGTCTCTAATGGCCATAATCTTATCATTGAAGAAGTTCATAAAGTCATTACTACTGAGGTCTATAGGAATACACGGATCCACCGAGCTATGACTCTCAGCCAGCCTGGCCACAGTGCTAAAGAGAAACCTAGGGTTGCTCTTGTTTTTCTCTATTAGTGATGAGTAGTAGGCTCCTCTGGCATTACGGAGGGCCTTCTTATATGTTCTCAGACTATCCCGCCAAACCAACCGGGACTCCTCCAGACCGTTGGAGCGCCATATGCCCTCAAGCTTCCGTGATGCTTGCTTCAATATGCGGGTCTGAGGGTTGTACCATGGAGCGAGCCTCCTTTGCTTAATGATCCTCTTTTTTAGAGGGGCTATCGAGTCCAGCGTCACTCTCAGTGAGCCAGTAGCACCATCGACGAGCTGATCAATCTGGGAGGGAGTAAAGTTAGCACAGGAGTCATCTGTTATATTGAGACATGGTAATGAATTAAATACAGAAGGAATCGCTTCCTTAACTCTAGCAACAGCACCGTCAGTTAGACATCTGGTGTAAAAACTCTTGCCTAACGCTGTACAATCTGGTAGCATAAACTCAAAAGTTATAAGGCAATGGTCTGATAAAAGAGGGTTCTGTGGAAACACTACTAAATGCTCCACATCAATGCCATATGTAAGAACAAGGTCGAGGGTGTGGTTAAAGCAGTGAGTCGGTTCCTGTACTCTCTGACAGAAGCCAATCGAATCTAACAATAAGCTAAATGCAACACTAAGGCTATCATTGCTAACATCCACATGAATATTAAAATCACCTACAATAATAACCTTATCAGCCTTAAGGACCAAACTTGACAAAAACTCAGAAAATTCAGATATAAATTCGGAGTACAAACCTGGTGCTCGGTATACCACGACAAACAGAATCGGCTGTACTGTTTTCCAGGTTGGATGTGAAATACTAAGAACGAGGCTTTCAAATGAGTTGCAGCTCAATCCAGGTTTAGGACCCATCAGCAGACCCGAGTCAAAGATGGCAGCTACTCCACCTCCTCGGCCGGTGTCTCGAGGAATGTGCATATTAACATGACTTGGAGGAGTAGATTCATTTAGGCTGACATATTCCTCATGTCTCAGCCAGGTTTCAGTAAGACAAAATACATCAATATGGTTGTCAGATATTAATTCATTTACTAATACAGCTTTAGAAGACAAAGATCTAATATTTAGGAGTCCACATTTAATTATCCTATCGTGTTGCACTATTGCAGTAGTGGTGTTAACCTTTATGAGGTTGTTTTCTATAACTCCTCTTTTGGTTACTTTTGATTTAATTAATTTAAGTGGCCGTGGGACAGACACAGTCTCTATAGAGTTAAAGATGGGCAGCTGCCCTAAAGAAAATGCAGGAAGTGCAGAGAAGGGTGTAAGACTACAACTCTGCTTCTGCTTCCTGGTCTGTCATGCACGAAGTCGACCAATAAGCTTGGTCATGTTTGCAGAAAGGAGATCCGCTCCATCCGAAGTGGGATGGATGCCGTCACCCCTAATCAGACCTGGGTTTCCCCGGAAAGACCGCCAGTTATCTACGAAGCCCACATTGTTTGCTGGACACCACCGTGACAACCAACGGTGGAAAGTTGACATGCGGCTATACATCTCATCAGTCACCGTGTTTGGGAGCGGGCCAGAGAAGACTACCGAGTCCGCCATTGTTTTGGCGTAAGCACACACCGACTCCACGCCGATTTTAGTGACTTCCGAGTGGCGAAGCCGGGAGTCATTAAAGCCGACGTGTATTACAATCTCACTGTATTTACGTTTGTCTTTAGCCAACAGTTTTAAATAGGACTCAACGTCGCCCGCCCTGGCCCCAGAAATACATTTGACTGTGGTCCCTGGTTTCGCAATCTTCACGTTTCTAACAATTGAGCTCCCGACAACCAAGGTTGGTTTCTCAGTGCCGCTGAGTGGCGAGAGGCTAGAACCGGGAAGAGGGTGGCGGTGTCCAGAGGACTGCTTAGATCCCGGCTTCTGCCTCCTTCGTACAGTCACCCAGTCCCCCGGCTGCTCGGGGGCTGCCGGGGAACAGTTAACGTTATCAGAAGCTAAAGCTAGTTGGTCCGCACCGACTATGGGAGTTGGGATGGCTAACGTAGCTAACGTCTGAGCTTCAATGGTGCGGAGCCGTGCATCTAACCCACTGAGACCTGCCTCCAACCTAGCAAATAAACTACACTTCTTACATGTATCGTTATCATTAAAGAAGGCAGGGGAATAGCTAAACATGTGACACGCTGAGCAGGAGAGAGCAGAAGAGGGAGAGGAGGAAGACATCGCTAGCTGCTAGGCTAAGTGAGGTAGCTAACGATTAGCAGAACAAGCAAAGTGAAAACAGGACAGTTAGATGCAGGCGGTGAGCCGCTAAAAGAAGAAGAGAGTTGAGTGTTTAGATGTGAAAGGTGTACAACAGGTGATCAGGCGCTTGTACTGGAGAATATCACACAATTAGCTCGGTTTAGCTGGAGCTGAGACAAGTACGTTATCAACACACACGGTGGAACCGGAAGTGACGCAATACGCTTACCGTCGGAAGGGATGGTTGAAGCCTCAAGCTCTGCATTTTGGACATCACTGTCTTGGATTTTGGCCATCTCCATGTGTTTTTGTTTTTTTGCAACCAGTGAACAGAAGTGACTGCGGGGAGTAACGTAGAGACTCCTTCATTACTTTGTTTTGGAAATGAAAACAACGTTTTTGCCCACTGAAAAACACACATGTCTTCCTATATATTAATGGGAAGTAGGAGCAGCAGTCCTGCAGAGAAAAGTGAAGAAAAAAAAACACATGGCTCAAGTGCAGAATCTCTGCAGTCTCAATACTCCATACAAGCAATACACTATCAATCAACACTGAGCCCTATTTTTTCATTTTTCTTAACACGTCAGTTAACCATTGGGCCAATTCTCCAAAACCTTGGTGGATTTCCTGAACCCTGAAACCACAACTCAAACACCAAACTACTTGTGCAAATGACAAAAAAAGCTAAAAATGTCCTCACTTCCCGAAAAAGAAAGAAAAACACCCTCCCTCTGAAGGTCTAAAATGTGAAAACTGCTCTCACGAGGACGGGAGACGCATGAACACACAGACACACAGACGCACAAGCACTCCCTCCACCCCTCCTCTGTCCGGTCAGTGTAATGGATGGTGAATCTGTTGCTTACTCATGCATACAGCTGACAAATTGTCCCTCTCCGAGCCCGGCCCCCGCCGCTGTGTGATTTGTGAAAGACGGGACGCGACAGGATGAGTCGGCAGCTCAGAATTGAAAAAGGGCACCGAGGATACGGACACACCAGTCTGAAAAGGTGCATTTTGAAGAAAATTATATATCTGAGGGGCTTACAGGCCGCCGGGGTGTGGATGAGCTGCTTCTGTGCGTGAGCGTGTATGTCTGGCTGAGATTACAAATATGTGAGACACGTTTTTAGCAATGACCTTGCTGTGTGGCGGAGTATGAAAATGTTCCTCCAGTATATGTGGCGGTATATGAATAGACACAAGAAGCTTCACCAACAAAGGCAGAATGTGTATAGTATAGGCTCAAATCTGACTTCATTTTACTGGATTTGACTGTGAGATAGCCCACATAATGTGCACCAGTCCCCATTTAAAGCGAATAATATGACCCACATACAGTCCAGCGGTCCCTGCTTACAGTATAATTTAACCCACATACTACTCACTGCTCCCTGGACCTATTATTATGATATAACCCATATTCTCTCTAGCAGTTATCTCTGTCACTGAGTTTAGTTTGTATACCACCAACCTGCAATTCCCATTGATATCTCATGAAAACTACTTTGAAGTCTGTATGCACATTAAACACAATGCAACGACGTCAACCGGCTCAACCAAGAGTGCTGTGGGTCACTACAGGTTCCAGAACAGAACTGAGATGATGAGTTATGGTGTTTTATAAAACATAGTTTGGGAACTGAAGAGACGGCCACCACTCACGAGTCTCCACCCCTCCAACCTTCTTTCCACGACCCCCTCTACCCTTCTTGTTCCTGCTCCCTTCATCCCTCGTCTCCTTTCCGCTTCCTTAATCCAACCCTCTCGTTCCATCTCGCGATAAAACATCCGTAAACTCATATCGCTATTGGCGTGGTCGTTGTTAGTGTACAGCTCATTGTGTGGTAACAAAATCCGTTTTTCAAAGCAGGAAAATGGGTCACGGGTGTTTGGCGTTTCTGGGAACTTAAGAAACAGGCGACCCGAGAAGAACATCGGGGGCAAAGGAGGAAGTCAGGTGACAAAGTCCACGTAAGGAAAGGGTCGGGTGGATGGATGGGTCAACAAAACCAACCAGCAGTTTGTTTTTTAAGCACAGCCACGATCAATTCAAAGTTTTCTTTCATAGATTTTAAATAAATGGAAAATGGACTCTACTTGGATATATCTTTTCTTGTGCAATGACCACTGAACTCGCTTTACCACTCCATGTAATCATTCACCCGTTCACACCCATTCACACACTGATGGAGGAGCTACCATGAAGGTACCACCTGTCCATCAGGACTAACTAACATTCATACACTGATGGGAGGAGCTACCATGAAGGTACCACCTGTCCATCAGGACTAACTAACATTCACACTGATGGAGGAGCTACCATGAAGGTACCACCTGTCCATCAGGACTAACTAACATTCATACTGATGGGAGGAGCTACCATGAAGGTACCACCTGTCCATCAGGACTAACTAACATTCACACTGATGGGAGGAGCTACCATGAAGGTACCACCTGTCCATCAGGACTAACTAACATTCATACTGATGGGAGGAGCTACCATGAAGGTACCACCTGTCCATCAGGACTAACTAACATTCACACACTGATGGGAGGAGCTACCATGAAGGTACCACCTGTCCATCAGGACTAACTAACATTCACACTGATGGGAGGAGCTACCATGAAGGTACCACCTGTCCATCAGGACTAACTAACATTCACACTGATGGAGGAGCTACCATGAAGGTACCACCTGTCCATCAGGACTAACTAACATTCACACTGATGGAGGAGCTACCATGAAGGTACCACCTGTCCATCAGGACTAACTAACATTCACACTGATGGGAGGAGCTACCATGAAGGTACCACCTGTCCATCAGGACTAACTAACATTCACACTGATGGAGGAGCTACCATGAAGGTACCACCTGTCCATCAGGACTAACTAACATTCACACTGATGGAGGAGCTACCATGAAGGTACCACCTGTCCATCAGGACTAACTAACATTCACACTGATGGGAGGAGCTACCATGAAGGTACCACCTGTCCATCAGGACTAACTAACATTCACACTGATGGGAGGAGCTACCATGAAGGTACCACCTGTCCATCAGGACTAACTAACATTCACACTGATGGAGGAGCTACCATGAAGGTACCACCTGTCCATCAGGACTAACTAACATTCACACTGATGGGAGGAGCTACCATGAAGGTACCACCTGTCCATCAGGACTAACTAACATTCACACACTGATGGGAGGAGCTACCATGAAGGTACCACCTGTCCATCAGGACTAACTAACATTCACACACTGATGGGAGGAGCTACCATGAAGGTACCACCTGTCCATCAGGACTAACTAACATTCACACTGATGGGGGAGCTACCATGAAGGTACCACCTGTCCATCAGGACTAACTAACATTCACACTGATGGAGGAGCTACCATGAAGGTACCACCTGTCCATCAGGACTAACTAACATTCACACTGATGGAGGAGCTACCATGAAGGTACCACCTGTCCATCAGGACTAACTAACATTCACACTGATGGAGGAGCTACCATGAAGGTACCACCTGTCCATCAGGACTAACTAACATTCACACTGATGGGAGGAGCTACCATGAAGGTACCACCTGTCCATCAGGACTAACTAACATTCACACACTGATGGGAGGAGCTACCATGAAGGTACCACCTGTCCATCAGGACTAACTAACATTCACACTGATGGGAGGAGCTACCATGAAGGTACCACCTGTCCATCAGGACTAACTAACATTCACACTGATGGAGGAGCTACCATGAAGGTACCACCTGTCCATCAGGACTAACTAACATTCACACTGATGGGAGGAGCTACCATGAAGGTACCACCTGTCCATCAGGACTAACTAACATTCACACTGATGGGAGGAGCTACCATGAAGGTACCACCTGTCCATCAGGACTAACTACTCATTCACACCCATTCATAAACCTGGGGGTCTCAAGGGTCCCAAGCAAAAGTCTTGCGGTGAGAACAAGAATTGTAGAGTTGTGTAAGTGTCTCCTCTCAGGGTAAGATAGGGAGGTCAGCAAGAACACCACTGCCATCCTCCCATTCCTGGTTAAAGTCTAGAACACCAGGAACGTGGATTGGCACACACCATACTAACAATACAGCTCGATAGACCTCCATGGGGGTCTGCACCTCTTCCCCCCGTGTTCCAGTAGTCGTAGGAACCCCAAATGAGTTATAATATTTGTGTTATTTTATATGAATCTTTTCTGAATTTTCTTGGGAATAAAATGTATATTTTCAAAAGAAAATCACTTTTATACCATATTTTGATCATAACTATGAACATCCAGCATGATATGAGCAAGATTCCCAAAAAATGCCTCCTCGAGCGCCCCCTGAGTTTTTTATACTGTATGGTTCAGGGCCTTAACAACAGCCCACATACTAATAAGACAGAGCATTGGCATGTTAGGAAGGAGTTTCAGTCAAAAAACTGTGTTGTTCGGTTCAAAAATGGAAAAAATAACTTATTTTATGGCAAAACATTGTCCGATTTGGGCATGCTGGGTACCGAACTGTTCATCTGCCTCCGCACTTGCTGTATGGTTTTAGAAATGTAGGCGGACCACGAAGGCTTCAGGACTCAGAAGAGTCCGCCGGAAAAAAGAGTCCTGACGTTTTGTGACTTTACAGGTACTAATATGGGGTTTATAAAGATGTGTATCTTTGTTACAAGCCCATAGGGTTACGGGATGTGTCTTTTATTGAAATCAGAAGTTGTAAGGGGTACTTATCAACGTTTTAGTGAAACGTTACGATCGTCGTGGCAAGTTACGGCGTTTACGTAATTAATTAAACTTAACGGTTTCCTTTTAAAATTTGTTTAACCATAGGTCTCTTCTCACAAGGCTTACGGTATTGTAGCAATTCAAATGAAGTTAAACAGCCGGAGATAATTAAGGAAAGTAGAGAGCTTTCATAAATTATCCTTCTTTATGACAAGCCACTAGCCATTAGGAGGAAGTAAGAAAAGAAGAAAAAAAAACACATTAAAGATGAAAAGACTGGTTGAAGGGGTGAAAGGACCCTCCTAATCCAGAACACGAGACGGGGTTTGCGCCAACCCTTTCTCTTTCTCTTTCTCTTTCTCTTTCTCTTTCAGGGAGGCTGCAGCCTCCTCGTCATGAACATCTCGGGTGGGTCGGCACTGGGCCTTTGCCACATTACACATTTGCTTATTTTAGAGTGGAGCAAAAAAAAAAAAGCAGAAAAATAAGCAATTCTGGCACAAACTCTGCTTCTCTCCCTCTTTCTCTCTCCCTCTCTCCCTCTTTCTCCCTCTCTCCCTCCCTCTCTTACTCCCGTCGCTCCTGGAGGCCGGAGTTGAGCTGTGATAGAGATTAGGACCGCAGCGCTACTGACAGGCAGCTGAAGCTACGCCGGCTGCTCAGCAGGAGCGCTGAGAAGAGAAAGGGAGAGAGGCTTTGACTCACAGCGAGGGAGAGAGAGAGAGGAAGGAAGTGGTTGATTGAGGAGACTGATCAGGTACGATGTGTTTGATTGAATGAAGACGACCACGACTCAAAACGGCAGAGCTACAGACCACCGGGTGACGTCACCACGAGAGCTTCCTCCACAGCCTGTGGTCCAGCTAGTGGGAGTGCGATGGGTCAAAGGTCAACCACAACGTCGGCCTTAAACCGTTGTGTGGTTTACAGTTTGGTAACAACTTCATTCTCCTTTCGACTAACGCTTGGACTTTAAAACCAGATGTCCTGACTTCTTCTGCTTTTCGGGCGATGTCCCGTGTTCACAGATCTCCTCAAGTTAACAGTTATTATCACAGTTATTATCACAGTTATTATCACAGTTATTATCAGAATTATTATCATAGTTATTATCACAGTTATTATCATAGTTATTATCATAGTTATTATCACAGTTATTATCACAGTTATTATCATAGTTATTATCACAGTAACTACCACTGCTCTGCAGGGTGGACAGCACTAGCAGAATAAGAACCACGAGGCGAACCTGAAAGACAGACAGTGGCCCTTCAGATAATTTTTCTGCCGACTGACCCAAGGTGTAATGAACAGAAATGACACGTCTAAGTCAAGATAATGTGCTTTGAAAGCATTTATTATCCAATAAAACACAGCAGCAATTTCTGCTGTGTTTTATTTATTTATAATAATGTAATGCAACGCAGAGAATTCAGAAGCAAAGTCGACCACTCTAATAAATGATGTTTCTATTAAACGTAGTTCGGGAACTTTGGACCACGCCCCACAAGCAGCCCGTCCCTCGCACCAGGGTACTTAAACGCAATCAACCTGGCACTTCCGCCCTGACTCTGTCTCTACTGACACGAGCCACGATACGAAGCAACAACAAGCAACCACCACTACGCAATGGAGCTAGACATATCGCTCAACCCCTCGGACGACGACCTGTTTCTAACCCAGCAGTTCCGGTCCGAATCTCCGGAGATCCCGGCGACTCCTACAATCCTCCGCCGCCATCGACAGCGGCCGCGGTCCACCGTCCACGTTCCTCCCGACTCCAGTCTGAGGTCCGCGGACATCTCCGCAGACCACAGCCCCGCACCGGCGAGCAGCCCCGGACCGAGACCCTCGCTCCGGCCCACGCCCACGGGGTCGAGATCCAGCCGCCAGAGCCGCGGGCGAAGCGACCGGGACTCTGCCCCGCTACGCCCACGCCTCGCCAGGCCCCACCCGGCCTGCGGCTGGACCATCGACCAGCTGAAGTACGCGCTCTCCCAGCGCAACATCCCCTTCCGCCATTCTGACAGAAAAGCGGCACTGTTCGCACTCCTGACGGCCGCCCGGAGCGACACCACCTCAACTCCGGAGCTGCAGCGCCGCGCCAGCCGGCAAACCGATGACGTCACCGCGCGCACCATGGGCGCAGAGGCACAGCCACCCCTCGCGGGGCAGGTCGTATTACCCCCCCCCCCCGAAACACCACAGCCTCCCTCCTCCCTGCTGTCTCTCACTTTCCTTTCCCTCCGGCCCCCCCGCCCACGGCCTCCCTCGTTCCAACTGCAGGGACCTCCGGCGGGGCCTACGGCCAAAACCCCCGGTTTCCCCCCTTTCTCGCTCCCCGTCCTCCCCACCCCCACCCCCTCCTCCGCCCCACCCCCCTTCCCTAAAACCCTTACGTATCTAACGCTAACCCTCTTGCCACTTACTGCCCCCCTCAGTCCACAGGTCCACCAGCGCTCACCCCCAGCTTCCTTCCGTCCTACTTCCCTCCGCCCGCCAGCTCCACCCTAGCCACAGCACAACCTCCAACGCGCCCGCCTGCACCCGCCCGACCTTCCCCACTGTCACCAGCGCTCAGGCAGCAGATCCTTGCAGGTAACTACGTCGACCTAGCCCAGCTCATCCTCCCATCCACAGCTAACCCCCACATCCCTAGGGAACTACTCACTTCGGCCCCATCGAGTTAAAACAGCCCCTCCCCACCCGGTCCAAGGACCTCACCACGACAGAGTTCGCGTACGCATTCTCCCTGTATATATAACGCCTACCCCGACCGCAGGCCAGAGTTAGACTCGTACCTCACGCTAATCCTCGACCTGGCCCTGCGTTTTGGCAGCAACGCCTTTTACTCATATCACATCCTGTTCGCCTCCGAAGCCGCCGGTCACGTGCAGCAATTCAACCAGGGCACGTACTGGGGCACACTCGACGCAGAGATTTATTGCAGAGTGTTCGCAGCACGCCGCTCCCTCAACTGCGAGCTCTGCGGCGCACCATCTCACCCGGCCACCACATGCACCCTCACCGCACCCCTGCCCCTCACTCCCGCCCCCCACATGCGTAACCCCGCTGTCTCCCGCAGCCTGCCGTCCGCAGATCCCCCCCTCTCTATCATCCCCAGACCAGTCTCCCCCCAGCGAACCAATGCAGGCCCTCCCTCCAAGAGCGTCGACAGGAGAGGCAGACCCGTCTTCTACCAGGGAGGGAGGATCGTCTGCAATAACTTTAACGACTTAGGCTGCAGTGCCTCCGCCTGCCGTTTCCTCCACACGTGCTCCTTTTGCGGCGGTGCACACAACAGACCAGCCTGCCCCCACAATCCGGTTCAGCAAAACCTCCAAGTTCAGGCGATTAGCATTCCTCGCCGCCTCTAGCCTGCCATTCCCGTCACTTGACGTCCTCACCCTTACGCAGTTCATCACTCACGCCCATTCCCGCCTCAGGATAAAAACCTCCACCATTCGAACCTACTTGAGCGGCGTCAACTTCCTCTCCAAACTGGCATTAGGGGCGCCGTGTCCAGCCTCGTCCCACGCTCACATAGCCATGCTAATTAAAGGCCTCAGCAAGGCCGAACCGCGACCGGCACCTAGTCGCCTGCCCCTCACGTCGGATCTCCTCGCCCGCTGCATCCACACGCTCCGCTCGGGCTACCTGTCCCCCTTCACCGACAAAACTCTAGAGTCTATGTTCCTGCTCGCCTTCTTCGGCTTCCTTCGCTGCTCTGAGTTCACCGCTCCGAGTGCCGACCATCAGCCGTCGCAACACGCAACCCTGTCGGACATCTCAGTCTTCCCTCCCGATACTATCATATACCTTCTCAAGCACAGCAAAAACAACCAACACGGTCCGCCCCAACCCATCCACCTCTTCCGCCTGGACTCGTTCCTCAGCCCGTACGAGCCCATTCGCGAGTACTTAACCCTCCGATCGACCTGCCACACGTCCGGACAAGACCCCCTCTTCGTAACGGAGACCGGGAGGGGAGCCACACGAGCCTGGTTTCACCACCACTTCCGTCTGATCCTGGCAAGGTCCGGAATACCCCCCGAGTCGTACTCGGGCCACTCCTTCCGCATCGGCGCAGCCTCTACCGCAGCAAGACAGGGGATCCCCATCCACACCATCAAACTGCTCGGCCGCTGGTCTTCCCCCGCTTACCTCCCTTACATCCGCGCCAACCTGAACGACATCAGGAACGCTCACCGTCAACTGTCCACTTGAAGCTGTCTTTTGGGGGACTCTGATCTGCAGAGCTTCCAAGAGACGGCCCCCACCCACAGTCTCTACCCCCGACACTACCGGCCGCACGCCGCAACCGCCGCCACCGCCGCCACCGCCGCCACCCGCCGCCACCGCCGCCACCCCGCCGCCACCGCCGCCAGCCACCGCCGCCGCCACCGCCGCCGCCACCGCCGCCACCGCCGCCACCCGCCGCCACCCGCCGCCACCGAACCCGCCTCTTTCTCCCAATCCCTCTCCCCTCATCCATCACTCCCTTCCCTCATCCCTTACCCCTCTTCCCTCATCCCTAACCCTTACCCCCATCTCTTACATCCATTACCCTCGACCCTCACCCCTCATCCCGCATCCCTCACCCCTCGACCCTCGACCCTCACCCCTCATCCCGCATCCCTCACCCCTCGACCCTCGACCCTCACCCCTCACCCCTCATCCCGCATCCCTCACCCCTCGACCCTCGACCCTCACCCCTCATCCCGCATCCCTCACCCCTCGACCCTCGACCCTCACCCCTCATCCCGCATCCCTCGACCCTCGACCCTCACCCCTCATCCCGCATCCCTCACCCCTCGACCCTCGACCCTCACCCCTCATCCCGCATCCCTCACCCCTCGACCCTCGACCCTCATCCCACATCCCACATCCCTCACCCCTCGACCCTCGACCCTCACCCCTCATCCCGCATCCCTCACCCCTCGACCCTCGACCCTCATCCCACATCCCACATCCCTCACCCCTCGACCCTCGACCCTCATCCCACATCCCTCACCCTCGACCCTCTTCCCTCACCCCTCATCCCACATCCCGTTTCCTTCTCCTGTTCAAGAACCTAACAGGTTCTAAATAAACCATTTAAGAACGCCTGTTACGAGTAGCGTGGTCCTTGTTAGTGAATTATTCTGTGTGTGTGTGTGTGTGTGTGCGTATGTGTGTGTGTGTATATGTGTGTGTGTGTGTGTGTGTGTATGTGTGTGTGTGTGTGTGTGTATGTGTGTGTGTGTGTGTGTGTGTGTGTGTGTGTGTGTGTGTGTGTGTGTGTGTGTGTATGTGTGTGTGTGTGTGTGTGTGTGTGTGTGTGTGTGTGTGTGCTCTCAACTCGGCCTCCCTGTCTCTCTGCCGCTCCTCACAGATTCGGGCGCTTAGCGTTCACCACGGGGCGAACTAATCACCAAGGAAGGCAAGGGCTGGGAGAGAGAGAGAGAGAGGGGAGTGGTGCTCAACTGCCCCCCCCCCCCCCCCCTCCCCCCATCCAACCAAACGACCCCCGCCAAGTCCGCCCCCGTGCTGCCCGCGGGGCGTCGTCACGGTGACAGCAGTGTGACAGTAATCTCCCAGTGACACTTTTCTGTTTTTCCTTTCTTTCTGTTTTTATTTTTTTAATGGGAGGTGGGGTGAGGGGAGGAGGAGGGGGGGTATTGTCAACCTCCTCCCCCCTCACCCCACCCAGAGGTACCGTGACACGTACACGATTGCCCCCGGAGACGGGAACAACAGCGCGGTGCCGAGCCTCCAGGAGCAGAAGCCTCGCTCTAAAAATACTTCCACACAAAGCTTCTGATAATCGGTTTATGAGATGATGATGAACCAGCAGCCCCCAACACACACACACACACACACACACACACTGTGGACGAAGACGAAGGGCAAACATCTGATTGGCGTGATGAAGACGCAGTAGAGGCCAGACCTCAGGTCTGTTTGAGATGAGTCTGCTCCCCTCCATCTTTTCTTCCCTTGTTCAACCTGATCAGAGCATGAAGGCTCACTGTGGCCTGGTAATGAAATACTCTTCCATGCCAGTAGGTAGCGCAATACCTACATATCTGCTGTGTTATGCTACAATGTGACCTTTTGTAACTTTTAGAACAAGCATCACTCAAACAGGAGCGTTTGTTGGGACTACAGCTGCAGATTTATTCACCGAAGACAAAATGTTCTGTGTGAAGAAGGATGGAGCGCCTCCCTCCATCCCTCTATCCCTCCCTCCATCCCTCTATCCCTCCATCCCTCCATCCTTCCATCCCTCTATCCCTCCATCCCTCTACTGGACAGAAGTGAGGCCACAGTATCAGTGGGGTTATGGTCGCCACACACACACACACAACCTGAGCACGACTGGAGAGCGTCACAGCTGTCAATCATTACGTCACGCCTGTTGTTTCGGGGATGACATCACTTTTAATCTTTTCCTGGACAGAAGATCCCAAACACTTTAACAGCAACCGCTGTGTGAAGGTGAGCAATGCGTCTCCTCATGAGGAGCAATGCGTCTCCTCATGAGGAGCAATGCGTCTCCT
>JBAMJR010000426.1:200000-334528 GCA_038501785.1 Myoxocephalus aenaeus | reverse complement strand
AGACAGGCAGAGAGAGAGAGAGAGAGAGAGAGAGAGAGAGAGAGAGAGAGAGGCAGAGAGAGAGAGAGAGAGAGAGAGAGATGGTCTAGTATCTTTATTACTAAATCAATTCCGTTTACATGTTTACTGCTTCTTAAAACAAAACACAAAGAATAGTAAAGACAACAACAGGTCCAGTTCAGAACCAGAGCATCGAGTCTGACTGAACACAGAACATCTTCAGAGTCTCTTCTGTCAGCAGCAGCTCACTCTGACCCTTCACCCCTCACGGCTTCTCCTGGGTTACAAATTCATAGTTTGGCCAGTCCTGAAAGGACGGTCATTAGTGTGTGTCTTTGTTTTTAGTAGTTTGGAGCGCAGATAACTAGACAGAAAGAAAAGTGTCCTCCTAAGCCTGAAAGCACACCTCCAGGCGGCTGCAGAGTCTGACCGGCTGGAGCACTCAAAGACGGTAATGTGGGGTCTCCAACAAACGCTCTGAGGGCTCCAGACCTCCTCCTGCAGCCGGGGCACGCTGGTCCTGCTGGACCGGATGTTAGTCAGCTCCGCCAGATGAGAGATGGACGTCTTCATCAGATGACCCAGCTTCACACGGCCGCCTCTCTCAGTCTGGACCTCAGGCGGACCGACGCCAGGACCCGGTGGACCGGAAGAACCTGACTGGTAGAACGGTGTCAGACCCCTTAAATCCACTGCCTGGAGCTGGAGTAGTCCAGCCCTCCTCAGCAGCACACAGGCAGTATCCGTCCACCAGGCCCTGCCCTCCCTCCTGGACCGGCAGGTACAGCACCGCAGCTCTCAGCCAGTGCAGCCCGGACCAGAAGAAGTCCACCACTGCCCTCTGGATTCCCTCAAGCAGGCCCTGTGGTGGAGGCAGGACCACCAGTCTGTGCCAAAGGGTCGAGGCAACCAAGTTATTGACAATTAGGACCCTCCCCCGGTAAGAGAGCTGAGGTAGCAGCCTGGTGCCCTCTCCCCATAGCACCCTCCCAGTTCAGTGTTTCCCCCACCGTTAGAACAGGGGGGCGGGGCTCCCCCTGAAGAAACCCCCCACCCCCCTGTAATCTTCTCGATAGCGCCAGATCACAAGTCGTCATTTAAGTTTCTCTTTCCTATCGAACCGGTAAAAAAACGGCAGTATGTTATTATCTTATCCACACACAGCTTGTCATTTCTGTCTCTACATGGTCGTGTTAACACTTCTCTGCTCTGCATCGCGCACAGCGGAGTTCTGCCCGATGCGCGCACACACACACACACACACACACACACACACACACACACACACACACACACGTGAGCACTGAGCACACAGCAGCGGAAAGCAGACCTATATCTGCGTTTTAAACGCTCCCAGAGTGAAGATGGCAACAGCAGCTCTCATGTGAGGAACACAGAGCAGCTCTCTGAACACAGAGCAGCTCTCTGATCACAGAGCAGCTCTCTGATCACAGAGCAGCTCTCTGAACACAGAGCAGCTCTCTGAACCCAGAGCAGCTCTCTGATCACAGAGCAGCTCTCTGAACACAGAGCAGCTCTCTGAACACAGAGCAGCTCTCTGATCACAGAGCAGCTCTCTGATCACAGAGCAGCTCTCTGAACACAGAGCAGCTCTCTGAACACAGAGCAGCTCTCTGAACACAGAGCAGCTCTCTGATCACAGAGCAGCTCTCTGATCACAGAGCAGCTCTCTGATCACAGAGCAGCTCTCTGATCACAGAGCAGCTCTCTGATCACAGAGCAGCTCTCTGATCACAGAGCAGCTCTCTGATCAGGTGAAAGAGACAAAGTGCTCGTGTCTTCTACCAACAAAGATCTGCTGGCTTCACATATTACAGAAGTACAAAGTACACGGATATAAAACTAAGTCATTAATAAATACATGGAGACATGCTGTACTTTCTGGTAAATGTTTACGTTATAGTTAACAGGTCACGCTGCTCATGCGCATAGCGACTCGCCGACTTGTGTCTCTTTGCCAGAAGTCTCCGTCGTCCTTCCTGCTGCTGTGTCTCAAAACAGAAAACAGATCTCAGATCAACGTTGAACATGAATTGTATTAAATCTACAACCCGTTCATAAAGATGTGTAGAGGCTCACTGCTCCACTGATACTGATGCAACCTGATGCTCACATCTCTCACTCATTCTGTTTTGTTTGGCAAAAAAATAAATAGCTTATTGTTTTCCACAATGAGCTATTTAGTAGTAACTAAATATTAGTTATTTTTTTGCACAGATATAACTTCATTTTCATGTTCTAAGTGATTGCAATTTAAAAATAAAAAAATGTCTGATGGAGCAATCTGATTTACTTGAAAGTGATTGCAATTTTCTTTATTCTGTTACTTATAAAAGCACAGATGGAGTCACAAAATGAAGTTATTTACAGAAAACGTTTGAGAACCACTGCTTTAAGTGTTTGTGTCGTCGCCCCTTAAGCTGTAAACCTGGGGGAAACACTGCAGTTCTGTTTTTGAAACTCCTCTGGTCCCAAAGAAACACCCAAATCTTCACGCCCTGCCTTCCCCACCTGATGTTTCCTGGCAGCTTTGGTGTTTCCTTGCTTAACCAGTGCCCAACCTGCAAAGCTTCACTCTTCCCCCAGTTTACCTTTGCTGAGGATGCCCTCTCAAACAAAACTAGACTGATAACTAGGACATCAACATCCTCCTGGTCCTTGAACACATTAATGTCATCGGCATATGCTGAGGCAGCCCAGGGAACATGAGTCCTGACAGACGGGATCTCAACCTGCTAAGAAGAGGCTCGATGACAATGGAATATAGCTGTCCAGAGATAGGACATCCCTGTCTGATGCCCCTCTGGACCTGAACTGGACAGCTCAGCGCCCCACCTTCAGAAGACAAGAAGCTTCCTTGTACATCAAACCTAACAGTGACACAAACCCTTCACCAAAACCAAGCGCCCTTAAAGTGGAAAAAAGAAAACCGTGATCAACCCTATCAAAAGCTTTCTCTTGATCTAATGATATAACACCAACATCAATATTGTGCAGTTTGCAAAGGTCCAACAAGTCTCTCATGAGAAAGATGTTATCCATGATGATCTATCCGGTACGCAGTACGACGTCTCTGTGGATTATAGTCTCTAGAAAATGCTTACGCCGGTTGGCGAGCACCTTGGAAAGAAGTTTATAGTCTGTGCATAACAACGCCACCGGCCTCCAGTTGTTCAATAAGGATAAGTCTCCTTTTTTGGGTAACAGGGAAAGCACTGCATGCCGACATGTTGTCGGTAATAGGCCTGTCTGTGAACACTCTAGCAGCACCTCCCATAGGTCGGCTCCCAAACAGTTCCAGAAACGTTTAGAAAAGCCTGCAGCCCGTCCAGTAAAGAGCTCTACCAGCAGCCATCTGGCCCACAGCGGTCAGCTGCTCCAGGGACATGTTGGCGTCCAGGACAGCTCTGTCCTCGGGGCCCAGCTGAGGAAGGTCCTGAAGCAGCTCGTCCACACTCCCTTTGTGGCTGTCCTCCTTCCTGAAGAGGGCGCTGTAGAAACTTACAGCATGTTGCCTCATGTCCATCGGGTCAGTCGTCATCTTGTCATCAGGGAGGCGGAGAGACACCATTTGCTTGGCCCGAGAGACGGACTTCTCTAGATTGAATAGGCGGTAGGAGCATCCATGTCCCTCACACTGGTGAACCTCGACCTGACCAAAGCTCCCTCAGCCTGTTCTCCTAAAAAATAACCTCGATGTTCCTTCTTCTGCTGAAGCCTGAGTGTCTGTCCTGGTGTGTGTGAGTAGACTGTGCTCCAAATCCCTGATTTCCTTTCCTAAAACCTAATGAGCTTTTTGATTTGACCCGTGGAGTGACTCGTAAACTGTTGTACAAAGACACGTATTTGTGCCTTTCCTACGTCCCACCACTGACTCAGGGACTCAAAGTCGCATTTCTTTTCTCTCCAGATCCCCGAGAAAACCTCAAACTTTTGACAGAAATCACTGTCCTGAAGCACCTTGATGTTAAAGTGCCAGTAAGAGCTGCACTTGGTGGTTGGTGAGATGTGCACATCTAAAGTGACTAAGTGATGGTCGGTGAATCCAACAGGATAAATGTGACTGTTCAATAACCGGTTGCTAAAACTCTGAGATAAGTAAATCCTGTCCAGCCTGGCTGCCCTAATGCTCCCATCCACCACCTTCACCCACGTGTACTGCCTAGCCCGGGGATGTTTAACCCTCCATACGTCCACCACACCGGACTCTGCAATCACCTGTGATAAGGTGGCAGATGACTGTAGGTGAGGTTCCTCTCCTGTCCACTAAGGAGTCTATGGTGCAGTTCCAGTCCCCCCCCACCACTACACACTCGCTCTGGTCACACTGCTGCAGGACATCCCTGAGTTTGTGGAAAATGTCCATCCTGTGTGAGCCCTGGTTTGGAGCATAGATGTTAATAAAAACATATGTAATGTTTTGTATGGATGCTCTAACCAACAGAGCCCTGCCTGTTACTATCTCTGTGGAGGAGATGATGTCAACATCCAGCCCAGGTGCGAACAGAACAGCTACACCTGCAGACCGGTTGGTCCCATGAGACAGGACACACCGGCCCCTCCACCACAAACCCCATTCCACCTCATGATGTTTCCTGCAGGAATACTGTGTCCAGTTGTTTCTGGTTAATCACATCTGCAGTGACCACTCTCTTCTCCTGGTCCCTCCCTCCGTTAATATTTAACGAACCAACCCTCACCTTGTGCATTGAGAACAGAAAAAGAGCGGTGACGTAAACAACCAACAGTACCAGACAAAGTGCATCACATCCATCACAGCCTCACTTGGGCCTTGACCTTTGGAACCTTCGTTCCTCTGCATTGTCTTCCTGAGAGTCGTCCGGTGTTTCCTCAGACGGAAACCTTTCTTCTCATCTAATTTCCACCCCAACCCCTTTCTGTACAGCTAAGACACTCTTTACACATTTATCTGCATCAGGGAAATGGTCCAAAACTTTAACTGTTTTACCGAACGTTTCATGCAGGAAGTCATTAATCTCCTCTAGCTTATACAGTTCTCCACTGTAAGCCTGGGAGCCTGCGAGGGAGACAGAGTCAGAGTCAGACTCGTACTCCATCTCCTCCTCCACAATACAAGCTTCACTGACTCTGGACCAGCAGCCTGACTCTGGTCAGCTTCAGCAGCCTGACTCTGGACCAGCAGCCTGACTCTGGACCAGCAGCCTGACTCTGGACCAGCAGCCTGGCTCTGGACCAGCAGCCTGGCTCTGGACCAGCAGCCTGACTCTGGACCAGCAGCCTGACTCTGGACCAGCAGCCTGACTCTGGACCAGCAGCCTGACTCTGGACCAGCAGCCTGACTCTGGTCAGCTCCAGCAGTCGACTCTTTACTGCTTCCTGCTGCACTTCCCCTCATCCTCTACTCCGCTCTCTGTTCCCCCGACCTGACCGTCTGGTGTCTCTCTACCTGTCTGTCTCTCTACCTGTCTGTCTCTCTACCTGTCTGTCTCTCTACCTATCTGTCTCTCTACCTGTCTGTCTCTCTACCTGTCTGTCTCTCTACCTGTCTGTCTCTCTACCTATCTGTCTCTCTACCTATCTGTCTCTCTACCTGTCTGTCTCTCTACCTGTCTGTCTCTCTACCTGTCTGCCTCTCTACCTATCTGTCTCTCTACCTATCTGTCTCTCTACCTATCTGTCTCTCTACCTGTCTGTCTCTCTACCTATCTGTCTCTCTACCTGTCTGTCTCTCTACCTGTCTGTCTCTCTACCTATCTGTCTCTCTACCTATCTGTCTCTCTACCTGTCTGTCTCTCTACCTGTCTGTCTGCCCGCTGGTCCCCTGCTCGGGGCCGGTGGGCGGGGCTTCAGGGTCAGTGGGCGGGGCTTCACCTCCTTGCGGAGCAGCGACCTCCGCCGTCTCACTACCCAGCGGAGCCCCGCCGTCAGTCTGCTCCTCCGCCGCTGTGGCCCCCGGCTCGGGACGCCCCCCCCGGCTCGGGACGCCCCCCCCCGGCTCGGGACGCCCCCCCCCGGCTCGGGACGGCCCCCCCGGCTCGGGACGCCCCCCCCGGCTCGGGACGCCCCCGGCCGGTCTGTGCGGACAAGCGGCTAGCATCCACCACGTAGTGTCCCTCCCCGTGGTTCACCCTAAACGAGACCTCCAGCGTCTGAGACGGACAGGTGAGGAACATGAACAGCTGTCTCCTGAAGGACTGGACATGACCTCCACCCGGGTCCGGCGACCCGGGTGGAGGTCACCGGACACGGTGACCCGGGTGGAGGTCACCGCCAGCGGGGAAACCTGCAGGTACACGCCGTTCAGCGAGACGCCGCTTGCTATTAACTGCGCCACGTAGCGCTCCTCTTTTAAAAACACCACCACCCCTCGGTTCACCCTGAGGCGTAGCTCAGGTTAGCGTGACCCACCTGGTCCCCCACAGCCAGGAGAACCGCCTCCACCGGGACACACGGGTCGGGCTGAACCCGAACGCCATGCCTCAAAGACAGGGACGACGTCTCAGAGGACAAGAGACACGGGTCTCTGTCTGCAAAACACCAACACACACCCCAAAATACACAACACAACAACACAACAACACAACAACTCAATCACACTGAACTATGAAAGAAACAAGAAGAAACGTTTGAGAAAAATCATCAAACATTTAGCGCTGCTCACCACGCTCTCCACCAGAGAGAGAGGTGAGTCTCACCTGTCACCTGAACGTCTCACGCCGTCCTACAGTCTCACCTGTCACCTGAACGTCTCACGCCGTCCTACAGTCTCACCTGTCACCTGAACGTCTCACGCCGTCCTACAGTCTCACCTGTCACCTGAACGCCTCACGCCGTCCTACAGTCTCACCTGTCACCTGAACGCCTCACGCTGTCCTGCAGTCTCACCTGTCACCTGAACGCCTCACGCCATCCTACAGTCTCACCTCTCCCCTGAACGCCTCACGCCATCCTACAGTCTCACCTCTCCCCTGAACGCCTCACGCCGTCCTACAGTCTCACCTGAACGCCTCACGCCGTCCTACAGTCTCACCTGTCACCTGAACGCCTCACGCCGTCCTACAGTCTCACCTGTCACCTGAACGCCTCACGCCGTCCTACAGTCTCACCTCTCCCCTGAACGCCTCACGCCGTCCAACTGTCTCACCTGTCACCTGAACGCCTCACGCCGTCCTACAGTCTCACCTGTCACCTGAACGCCTCACGCCGTCCAACTGTCTCACCTGTCACCTGAACGCCTCACGCCGTCCTACAGTCTCACCTGAACGCCTCACGCCGTCCTACAGTCTCACCTGTCACCTGAACGCCTCACGCCGTCCTACAGTCTCACCTGTCACCTGAACGCCTCACGCCATCCTACAGTCTCACCTGTCACCTGAACGCCTCACGCCGTCCTACAGTCTCACCTGTCACCTGAACGCCTCACGCCGTCCTACAGTCTCACCTGTCACCTGAACGCCTCACGCTGCCCTACAGTCTCACGTCACCTGAACGCCTCACGCCGTCCTACAGTCTCACCTGTCACCTGAACGCCTCACGCCATCCTACAGTCTCACCTGTCACCTGAACGCCTCACGCCGTCCTACAGTCTCACCTGTCACTTGAATGCCTCACGCCGTCCTACAGTCTCACCTGTCACCTGAACGCCTCACGCCGTCCTACAGTCTCACCTCACACCTGAACGCCTCACGCCATCCTACAGTCTCACCTGTCACCTGAACGCCGTCCTACAGTCTCACCTCACACCTGAACGCCTCACACCATCCTACAGTCTCACCTGTCACCTGAACGCCGTCCTACAGTCTCACCTGTCACTTGAACGCCTCACGCCATCCTACAGTCTCACCTGAACGCCTCACGCCATCCTACAGTCTCACCTGAACGCCTCACGCCATCCTACAGTCTCACCTGAACGCCTCACGCCATCCTACAGTCTCACCTGTCACTTGAATGCCTCACGCCGTCCTACAGTCTCACCTGTCACCTGAACGCCTCACGCCGTCCTACAGTCTCACCTGTCACTTGAACGCCTCACGCCGTCCTACAGTCTCACCTGTCACTTGAACGCCTCACGCCGTCCTACAGTCTCACCTGTCACCTGAACGCCTCACGCTGCCCTACAGTCTCACCTGTCACTTGAATGCCTCACGCCGTCCTACAGTCTCACCTCACACCTGAACGCCTCACGCCGTCCTACAGTCTCACCTGTCACCTGAACGCCTCACGCCGTCCTACAGTCTCACCTCACACCTGAACGCCTCACGCCGTCCTACAGTCTCACCTGTCACCTGAACGCCTCACGCCGTCCTACAGTCTCACCTGTCACCTGAACGCCTCACGCCGTCCTACAGTCTCACCTGTCACCTGAACGCCTCACGCCGTCCTACAGTCTCACCTGTCACCTGAACGCCTCACGCCGTCATACAGTCTCACCTGTCACCTGAACGCCTCATGGACTCACCTCACACCTGACGCTGCCGCTGGCGTCCGTCAGCCTCCACTCTCCGGCCCGCCCCTCTCTCAGGCAGCCAATCAGCAGCAGGTTGACCCGCGGCAGAGCCAGGTGACCCGGCAGAGAAAGCTCCCCCTCTTTTGCCCACGCTCGCTGCTGATTGGTGCTCCAGGACGGGTTGCTGACACAGGCCAGGTGCTGCAGGGAGAGCAGCCCCGAGACGGACACCGGCCTGGAGGCGGGGCCAGAGAGGTCAAAGGTCAAAGGAAACAAAGGACAGAGGTAGCTACATGTAGCTCATGATAAAGAAGATGGTGGTCTACCTGTGGCTCATAATAAAGAAGATGGTGGTCTACATTTAGCTCATGATAAAGAAGATGGTGGTCTACCTGTGGCTCATAATAAAGAAGATGGTGGTCTACATTTAGCTCATGATAAAGAAGATGGTGGTCTACATTTAGCTCATGATAAAGAAGATGGTGGTCTACATGCAGCTCATAATAAAGATGAGGGTGGTCTACATTTAGCTCATAATAAAGAATATGGTGGTTTACATGTAGCTCATGATAAAGAAGATGGTGGTCTACATGTAGCTCATGATAAAGATGGTGGTCTACATTGAGCTCATAAAGAAGATGGTGGTTTACATTTAGCTCATAATAAAGAAGATGGTGGTCTACATTTAGCTCATAATAAAGAAGATGGTGGTCTACATGTAGCTCATAATAAAGAAGATGGTAGTCTACATTTAGCTCATAATAAAGAAGATGGTGGTCTACATGTAGCTCATAATAAAGATGGTGGTCTACATTTAGCTCATAAAGAAGATGGTGGTTTACATTTAGCTCATGATAAAGAAGATGGTGGTCTACATGTAGCTCATGATAAAGAAGATGGTGGTCTACATTTAGCTCATAATAAAGAAGATGGTGGTCTACATGTGGCTCATAATAAAGAAGATGGTGGTCTACCTGTAGCTCATAATAAAGAAGATGGTGGTCTACCTGTAGCTCATAATAGAGAAGATGGTGGTCAACATGTAGCTCATAATAAAGATGGTGGTCTACCTGTAGCTCATAATAAAGATGGTGGTCTACATGTAGCTCATAATAAAGAAGATGGTGGTCTACATGTAGCTCATAATAAAGATGGTGGTCTACCTGTAGCTCATAATAAAGAAGATGGTTGTCTACATGTAGGTCATGATAAAGAAGATGGTGGTCTACCTGTAGCTCATAATAAAGAAGATGGTGGTCTACATGTAGCTCATGATAAAGAAGATGGTGGTCTACATGTAGGTCATGATAAAGAAGATGGTGGTCTACCTGTAGCTCATAATAAAGAAGATGGTGGTCTACCTGTAGCTCATAATAAAGAAGATGGACTACATGTAGCTCATGATAAAGAAGATGGTTGTCTACATGTAGCTCATGATAAAGAAGATGGTGGTCTACATGTAGCTCATGATAAAGAAGATGGTGGTCTACCTGTAGCTCATGATAAAGAAGATGGTGGTCTACATGTTGCTCGTAATAAAGAAGATGGTGGTCTACCTGTGGCTCATAATAAAGAAGATGGTGGTCTACATGTAGCTCATGATAAAGAAGATGGTGGTCTACCTGTAGCTCATGATGAAGAAGATGGTGGTCTACATGTTGCTCATAATAAAGAAGATGGTGGTCTACCTGTGGCTCATAATAAAGAAGATGGTTGTCTACATGTTGCTCATAATAAAGAAGATGGTGGTCTACATGTTGCTCATAATAAAGAAGATGGTGATCTACCTGTAGCTCATGATAAAGAAGATGGTGGTCTACATGTTGCTCGCAATAAAGAAGATGGTGGTCTACATGTAGCTCATGATAAAGAAGATAGTGGTCTACCTGTAGCTCATAATAAAGAAGATGGTGGTCTACATGTTGCTCATAATAAAGAAGATGGTGGTCTACCTGTAGCTCATGATACAGATGGTGGTCTACCTGTGGCTCATAATAAAGAAGATGGTGGTCTACCTGTTGCTCATAATAAAGAAGATGGTGGTCTACATGTTGCTCATAATAAAGAAGATGGTGGTCTACATGTAGCTCATAATAAAGAAGATGGTGGTCTACATGTAGCTCATGATAAAGAAGATGGTGGTCTACATGTTGCTCATAATAAAGATGGTGGTCTACCTGTGGCTCATAATAAAGAAGATGGTGGTCTATTTGTGGCTCATAATAAAGAAGATGGTGGTCTACATGTAGCTCATGATAAAGAAGATGGTGGTCTACCTGTAGCTCATGATGAAGAAGATGGTGGTCTACATGTTGCTCATAATAAAGAAGATGGTGGTCTACCTGTGGCTCATAATAAAGAAGATGGTGGTCTACATGTTGCTCATAATAAAGAAGATGGTGGTCTACATGTTGCTCATAATAAAGAAGATGGTGATCTACCTGTAGCTCATGATAAAGAAGATGGTGGTCTACATGTTGCTCGCAATAAAGAAGATGGTGGTCTACATGTAGCTCATGATAAAGAAGATAGTGGTCTACCTGTAGCTCATGATAAAGAAAATGGTGGTCTACATGTAGCTCATGATAAAGAAGATGGTGGTCTACCTGTAGCTCATGATAAAGAAGATGGTGGTCTACATGTTGCTCATAATAAAGAAGATGGTGGTCTACATGTTGCTCATAATAAAGAAGATGGTGATCTACCTGTAGCTCATGATAAAGAAGATGGTGGTCTACATGTTGCTCGCAATAAAGAAGATGGTGGTCTACATGTAGCTCATGATAAAGAAGATGGTAGTCTACATGTTGCTCATAATAAAGAAGATGGTGGTCTACCTGTAGCTCATGATAGAGATGGTGGTCTACCTGTGGCTCATAATAAAGAAGATGGTGGTCTACCTGTTGCTCATAATAAAGAAGATGGTGGTCTACATGTTGCTCATAATAAAGAAGATGGTGGTCTACATGTAGCTCATAATAAAGAAGATGGTGGTCTACATGTAGCTCATGATAAAGAAGATGGTGGTCTACATGTTGCTCATAATAAAGATGGTGGTCTACCTGTGGCTCATAATAAAGAAGATGGTGGTCTACATGTTGCTCATAATAAAGAAGATGGTGGTCTACATGTAGCTCATAATAAAGAAGATGGTGGTCTACCTGTAGCTCATGATACAGATGGTGGTCTACATGTTGCTCATAATAAAGATGGTGGTCTACCTGTGGCTCATAATAAAGAAGATGGTGGTCTACCTGTGGCTCATAATAAAGAAGATGGTGGTCTACATGTAGCTCATAATAAAGAAGATGGTGGTCTACATTTAGCTCATAATAAAGAAGATGGTGGTCTACATTTAGCTCATAATAAAGAAGATGGTGGTCTACATGTAGCTCATAATAAAGAAGATGGTGGTCTACCTGTAGCTCATGATACAGATGGTGGTCTACATGTTGCTCATAATAAAGATGGTGGTCTAGCTGTGGCTCATAATAAAGAAGATGGTGGTCTACCTGTGGCTCATAATAAAGAAGATGGTGGTCAACATGTAGCTCATAATAAAGAAGATGGTGGTCTACATGTAGCTCATAATAAAGAAGATGGTGGTCTACATTTAGCTCATAATAAAGAAGATGGTGGTCTACATTTAGCTCATAATAAAGAAGATGGTGGTCTACCTGTAGCTCATAATAAAGAAGATGGTGGTCTACATGTAGCTCATGATAAAGAAGATGGTGGTCTACATGTAGCTCATGATAAAGAAGATGGTGGTCTACCTGTAGCTCATGATAAAGAAGATGGTGGTCTACATGTTGCTCGTAATAAAGAAGATGGTGGTCTACCTGTGGCTCATAATAAAGAAGATGGTGGTCTACATGTAGCTCATGATAAAGAAGATGGTGGTCTACCTGTAGCTCATGATGAAGAAGATGGTGGTCTACATGTTGCTCATAATAAAGAAGATGGTGGTCTACCTGTGGCTCATAATAAAGAAGATGGTTGTCTACATGTTGCTCATAATAAAGAAGATGGTGGTCTACATGTTGCTCATAATAAAGAAGATGGTGATCTACCTGTAGCTCATGATGAAGAAGATGGTGGTCTACATGTTGCTCATAATAAAGAAGATGGTGGTCTACCTGTGGCTCATAATAAAGAAGATGGTGGTCTACATGTTGCTCATAATAAAGAAGATGGTGGTCTACATGTTGCTCATAATAAAGAAGATGGTGATCTACCTGTAGCTCATGATAAAGAAGATGGTGGTCTACATGTTGCTCGCAATAAAGAAGATGGTGGTCTACATGTAGCTCATGATAAAGAAGATAGTGGTCTACCTGTAGCTCATGATAAAGAAGATGGTGGTCTACATGTAGCTCATGATAAAGAAGATGGTGGTCTACCTGTAGCTCATGATAAAGAAGATGGTGGTCTACATGTTGCTCATAATAAAGAAGATGGTGGTCTACATGTTGCTCATAATAAAGAAGATGGTGATCTACCTGTAGCTCATGATAAAGAAGATGGTGGTCTACATGTTGCTCGCAATAAAGAAGATGGTGGTCTACATGTAGCTCATGATAAAGAAGATAGTGGTCTACCTGTAGCTCATAATAAAGAAGATGGTGGTCTTCCTGTAGCTCATGATACAGATGGTGGTCTACCTGTGGCTCATAATAAAGAAGATGGTGGTCTACCTGTTGCTCATAATAAAGAAGATGGTGGTCTACATGTTGCTCATAATAAAGAAGATGGTGGTCTACATGTAGCTCATAATAAAGAAGATGGTGGTCTACATGTAGCTCATGATAAAGAAGATGGTGGTCTACATGTTGCTCATAATAAAGATGGTGGTCTACCTGTGGCTCATAATAAAGAAGATGGTGGTCTACATGTTGCTCATAATAAAGAAGATGGTGGTCTACATGTAGCTCATAATAAAGAAGATGGTGGTCTACCTGTAGCTCATGATACAGATGGTGGTCTACATGTTGCTCATAATAAAGATGGTGGTCTACCTGTGGCTCATAATAAAGAAGATGGTGGTCTACCTGTGGCTCATAATAAAGAAGATGGTGGTCTACATGTAGCTCATAATAAAGAAGATGGTGGTCTACATTTAGCTCATAATAAAGAAGATGGTGGTCTACATTTAGCTCATAATAAAGAAGATGGTGGTCTACATGTAGCTCATAATAAAGAAGATGGTGGTCTACATGTTGCTCGCAATAAAGAAGATGGTGGTCTACATGTAGCTCATGATAAAGAAGATAGTGGTCTACCTGTAGCTCATAATAAAGAAGATGGTAGTCTACATGTTGCTCATAATAAAGAAGATGGTGGTCTACCTGTAGCTCATGATACAGATGGTGGTCTACCTGTGGCTCATAATAAAGAAGATGGTGGTCTACCTGTTGCTCATAATAAAGAAGATGGTGGTCTACATGTTGCTCATAATAAAGAAGATGGTGGTCTACATGTAGCTCATAATAAAGAAGATGGTGGTCTACATGTAGCTCATGATAAAGAAGATGGTGGTCTACATGTTGCTCATAATAAAGATGGTGGTCTACCTGTGGCTCATAATAAAGAAGATGGTGGTCTATTTGTGGCTCATAATAAAGAAGATGGTGGTCTACCTGTGGCTCATAATAAAGAAGATGGTGGTCTACATGTTGCTCATAATAAAGAAGATGGTGGTCTACATGTAGCTCATAATAAAGAAGATGGTGGTCTACCTGTAGCTCATGATACAGATGGTGGTCTACATGTTGCTCATAATAAAGATGGTGGTCTACCTGTGGCTCATAATAAAGAAGATGGTGGTCTACCTGTGGCTCATAATAAAGAAGATGGTGGTCTACATGTAGCTCATAATAAAGAAGATGGTGGTCTACATTTAGCTCATAATAAAGAAGATGGTGGTCTACATTTAGCTCATAATAAAGAAGATGGTGGTCTACATGTAGCTCATAATAAAGAAGATGGTGGTCTACCTGTAGCTCATGATACAGATGGTGGTCTACATGTTGCTCATAATAAAGATGGTGGTCTAGCTGTGGCTCATAATAAAGAAGATGGTGGTCTACATGTAGCTCATAATAAAGAAGATGGTGGTCTACATGTAGCTCATAATAAAGAAGATGGTGGTCTACATTTAGCTCATAATAAAGAAGATGGTGGTCTACATTTAGCTCATAATAAAGAAGATGGTGGTCTACAGTTAGCTCATAATAAAGAAGATGGTGGTCTACCTGTAGCTCATAATAAAGAAGATGGTGGTCTACATGTAGCTCATGATGAAGAAGATGGTGGTCTACATGTTGCTCATAATAAAGAAGATGGTGGTCTACCTGTAGCTCATAATAAAGAAGATGGTGGTCTACATGTAGCTCATGATGAAGAAGATGGTGGTCTACATGTTGCTCATAATAAAGAAGATGGTGGTCTACCTGTTGCTCATAATAAAGAAGATGGTGGTCTACATGTTGCTCATAATAAAGAAGATGTTGGCCGGGTTTAGGAGTTCCTCAAAGTGCTCTTTCCACCGCCCGACGATGTCCACAGTCCGGGTCAGCAGTTCCCCCCCCACGCTGAGAACAGCCTGGGGTAGGCCCTGCTTTCCCTTCCTGAGCCGTCGGATGGTTTGCCAGAACTTCCTTGAGGCCAACCGAAAGTCCTTCTCCATGGCCTCCCCAAACTCCTCCCATGCCCGAGTTTTAGCATCCGCGACCTTCGCAGCTGCAGCCCTTCTGGCTTGCCGGTACCTGTCAGCTGCTTCAGGAGACCCCTGGGCCAGCCAGGCCCGAAAGGCCTCCTTCTTCAGTTTGACGGCTTCCCTCACCCCCGGTGTCCACCACCGGGTTCTCGGGTTGCCGCCACGACAGGCACCGATGACCTTCCGACCACAGCTCCTAACGGCCGCGTCCACAATAGAGGCTTTGAACATGGTCCACTCGGATTCCATGTCCCCAGCCTCCCTCGGGATCTGTGAGAAGCTCTTCCGGAGGTGGGAGTTGAAGACCTCCCGGACAGGATCCTCTGCCAGACGTTCCCAGTTCACCCTCACTACACGTTTGGGCTTGCCAGGTCTTTCTAGCCGACTCCCCCGCCATCTGATCCAACTCACCACCAGATGGTGATCAGTTGACAGCTCTGCTCCTCTCTTCACCCGAGTGTCCAAGACATACGGCCGCAGATCAGATGATACGACTACAAAGTCGATCATTGATCTCCGGCCTAAGGTGTTCTGGTACCAGGTACACTTATGAGCCACCTTATGCTCGAACATGGTGTTTGTTATGGACAAACTGTGGCTAGCACAGAAGTCCAACAACAAAGCACCGTTCGGGTTCAGATCGGGCAAGCCGTTCCTCCCAATCACGCCCCGCCAGGTTTCTCTGTCATTGCCCACGTGAGCGTTGAAGTCTCCCAGGAGAACTATGGAGTCGGCAGGCGGGGCCCTTTCCAGTACCCCTCCCACCGACTCCAAGAAGGCCGGATACTCTGAAATGCTGTTCGGTGCATAAGCACAAACAACAGTCAGAGCCTTACTCCCCGCAACCCGTAGGCGCAGGGAGGCGACCCTCTCGTTCTCCGGGGAAAACTCCAACATAGCGGCGCTCAGCCGGGGGCTCGTGAGTATCCCCACTCCCGCCCGGCGCCTCTCACCCTGGGCAACTCCAGAAAAGGACAAAGTCCAACCCTTCTCCAGGAGCTTGGTTCCAGAGCCCGTGCTGTGCGTGGAGGTGAGCCCAACTATATCTAGCTGGTACCGCTCCACCTCCTGCACCAGCTCCGGCTCTTTCCCCGCTAGCGAGGTGACGTTCCACGTCCCTAGAGCTAGTCTATGCTGCCGGCGATCGGCTCGCCCAGGTCTCCTGCCTGGCCCGCCGCCCGGTCTGCATAGCACCCGACCCCGATGCTTCCCCCTGCGGGTGGTGAGTCCACAGGGTTGCTGGTCCATGATCTTTTTTCGGGCTGAGCCCGACCGGGCCCCATGGGCGAAAGCCCGGCCACCAGACGCTCGCTGACGAGCTCCCCTCCTGGGTCTGGCTCCGGGAGGGTGCCCCGGTTTCCCTTGTCCGGGCGAGGTTGCTACAATCCGGTGGTCTATTTGTGGCTCATAATAAAGAAGATGGTGGTCTACCTGTGGCTCATAATAAAGAAGATGGTGGTCTACATGTTGCTCATAATAAAGAAGATGGTGGTCTACATGTAGCTCATAATAAAGAAGATGGTGGTCTACCTGTAGCTCATGATACAGATGGTGGTCTACATGTTGCTCATAATAAAGATGGTGGTCTACCTGTGGCTCATAATAAAGAAGATGGTGGTCTACCTGTGGCTCATAATAAAGAAGATGGTGGTCTACATGTAGCTCATAATAAAGAAGATGGTGGTCTACATTTAGCTCATAATAAAGAAGATGGTGGTCTACATTTAGCTCATAATAAAGAAGATGGTGGTCTACATGTTGCTCGCAATAAAGAAGATGGTGGTCTACATGTAGCTCATGATAAAGAAGATAGTGGTCTACCTGTAGCTCATAATAAAGAAGATGGTAGTCTACATGTTGCTCATAATAAAGAAGATGGTGGTCTACCTGTAGCTCATGATACAGATGGTGGTCTACCTGTGGCTCATAATAAAGAAGATGGTGGTCTACCTGTTGCTCATAATAAAGAAGATGGTGGTCTACATGTTGCTCATAATAAAGAAGATGGTGGTCTACATGTAGCTCATAATAAAGAAGATGGTGGTCTACATGTAGCTCATGATAAAGAAGATGGTGGTCTACATGTTGCTCATAATAAAGATGGTGGTCTACCTGTGGCTCATAATAAAGAAGATGGTGGTCTATTTGTGGCTCATAATAAAGAAGATGGTGGTCTACCTGTGGCTCATAATAAAGAAGATGGTGGTCTACATGTTGCTCATAATAAAGAAGATGGTGGTCTACATGTAGCTCATAATAAAGAAGATGGTGGTCTACCTGTAGCTCATGATACAGATGGTGGTCTACATGTTGCTCATAATAAAGATGGTGGTCTACCTGTGGCTCATAATAAAGAAGATGGTGGTCTACCTGTGGCTCATAATAAAGAAGATGGTGGTCTACATGTAGCTCATAATAAAGAAGATGGTGGTCTACATTTAGCTCATAATAAAGAAGATGGTGGTCTACATTTAGCTCATAATAAAGAAGATGGTGGTCTACATGTAGCTCATAATAAAGAAGATGGTGGTCTACCTGTAGCTCATGATACAGATGGTGGTCTACATGTTGCTCATAATAAAGATGGTGGTCTAGCTGTGGCTCATAATAAAGAAGATGGTGGTCTACATGTAGCTCATAATAAAGAAGATGGTGGTCTACATGTAGCTCATAATAAAGAAGATGGTGGTCTACATTTAGCTCATAATAAAGAAGATGGTGGTCTACATTTAGCTCATAATAAAGAAGATGGTGGTCTACAGTTAGCTCATAATAAAGAAGATGGTGGTCTACCTGTAGCTCATAATAAAGAAGATGGTGGTCTACATGTAGCTCATGATGAAGAAGATGGTGGTCTACATGTTGCTCATAATAAAGAAGATGGTGGTCTACCTGTAGCTCATAATAAAGAAGATGGTGGTCTACATGTAGCTCATGATGAAGAAGATGGTGGTCTACATGTTGCTCATAATAAAGAAGATGGTGGTCTACCTGTTGCTCATAATAAAGAAGATGGTGGTCTACATGTTGCTCATAATAAAGAAGATGGTGGTCTACATGTAGCTCATAATAAAGAAGATGGTGGTCTACATGTAGCTCATGATAAAGAAGATGGTGGTCTACATGTTGCTCATAATAAAGATGGTGGTCTACCTGTGGCTCATAATAAAGAAGATGGTGGTCTATTTGTGGCTCATAATAAAGAAGATGGTGGTCTATTTGTGGCTCATAATAAAGAAGATGGTGGTCTACCTGTGGCTCATAATAAAGAAGATGGTGGTCTACATGTTGCTCATAATAAAGAAGATGGTGATCTACCTGTAGCTCATGATAAAGAAGATGGTGGTCTACATGTTGCTCGCAATAAAGAAGATGGTGGTCTACATGTAGCTCATGATAAAGAAGATAGTGGTCTACCTGTAGCTCATGATGAAGAAGATGGTGGTCTACATGTTGCTCATAATAAAGAAGATGGTGGTCTACCTGTGGCTCATAATAAAGAAGATGGTGGTCTACATGTTGCTCATAATAAAGAAGATGGTAGTCTACATGTTGCTCATAATAAAGAAGATGGTGATCTACCTGTAGCTCATGATAAAGAAGATGGTGGTCTACATGTTGCTCGCAATAAAGAAGATGGTGGTCTACATGTAGCTCATGATAAAGAAGATAGTGGTCTACCTGTAGCTCATGATAAAGAAGATGGTGGTCTACATGTAGCTCATGATAAAGAAGATGGTGGTCTACCTGTAGCTCATGATAAAGAAGATGGTAGTCTACATGTTGCTCATAATAAAGAAGATGGTGGTCTACATGTTGCTCATAATAAAGAAGATGGTGATCTACCTGTAGCTCATGATAAAGAAGATGGTGGTCTACATGTTGCTCGCAATAAAGAAGATGGTGGTCTACATGTAGCTCATGATAAAGAAGATAGTGGTCTACCTGTAGCTCATAATAAAGAAGATGGTAGTCTACATGTTGCTCATAATAAAGAAGATGGTGGTCTACCTGTAGCTCATGATACAGATGGTGGTCTACCTGTGGCTCATAATAAAGAAGATGGTGGTCTACCTGTGGCTCATAATAAAGAAGATGGTGGTCTACATGTTGCTCATAATAAAGAAGATGGTGGTCTACATGTAGCTCATAATAAAGAAGATGGTGGTCTACATGTAGCTCATGATAAAGAAGATGGTGGTCTACATGTTGCTCATAATAAAGATGGTGGTCTACCTGTGGCTCATAATAAAGAAGATGGTGGTCTATTTGTGGCTCATAATAAAGAAGATGGTGGTCTACCTGTGGCTCATAATAAAGAAGATGGTGGTCTACATGTTGCTCATAATAAAGAAGATGGTGGTCTACATGTAGCTCATAATAAAGAAGATGGTGGTCTACCTGTAGCTCATGATACAGATGGTGGTCTACATGTTGCTCATAATAAAGATGGTGGTCTACCTGTGGCTCATAATAAAGAAGATGGTGGTCTACCTGTGGCTCATAATAAAGAAGATGGTGGTCTACATGTAGCTCATAATAAAGAAGATGGTGGTCTACATTTAGCTCATAATAAAGAAGATGGTGGTCTACATTTAGCTCATAATAAAGAAGATGGTGGTCTACATGTAGCTCATAATAAAGAAGATGGTGGTCTACCTGTAGCTCATGATACAGATGGTGGTCTACATGTTGCTCATAATAAAGATGGTGGTCTAGCTGTGGCTCATAATAAAGAAGATGGTGGTCTACCTGTAGCTCATAATAAAGAAGATGGTGGTCTACCTGTAGCTCATGATACAGATGGTGGTCTACATGTTGCTCATAATAAAGATGGTGGTCTAGCTGTGGCTCATAATAAAGAAGATGGTGGTCTACCTGTGGCTCATAATAAAGAAGATGGTGGTCTACATGTAGCTCATAATAAAGAAGATGGTGGTCTACATGTAGCTCATAATAAAGAAGATGGTGTTCTACATTTAGCTCATAATAAAGAAGATGGTGGTCTACATGTAGCTCATAATAAAGAAGATGGTGGTCTACCTGTAGCTCATGATACAGATGGTGGTCTACATGTTGCTCATAATAAAGATGGTGGTCTAGCTGTGGCTCATAATAAAGAAGATGGTGGTCTACATGTAGCTCATAATAAAGAAGATGGTATTCTACATGTAGCTCATAATAAAGAAGATGGTGGTCTACATGTAGCTCATAATAAAGAAGATGGTGGTCTACATTTAGCTCATAATAAAGAAGATGGTGGTCTACATTTAGCTCATAATAAAGAAGATGGTGGTCTACCTGTAGCTCATAATAAAGAAGATGGTGGTCTACATGTAGCTCATGATAAGGAAGATGGTGGTCTACATGTAGCTCATGATAAAGAAGATGGTGGTCTACATGTAGCTCATAATAAAGAAGATGGTGGTCTACATTTAGCTCATGATAAAGAAGATGGTGGTCTACATTTAGTTCATAATAAAGAAGATGGTGGTCTACATTTAGCTCATGATAAAGAAGATGGTGGTCTACATTTAGTTCATAATAAAGAAGATGGTGGTCTACATTTAGCTCATGATAAAGAAGATGGTGGTCTACCTGTAGCTCACAGGTAAGCAGTGAGGTGCCGCCATGTTCTCCTGGATCTTCTTCACCACAGACACACCTGGACCAGAGGAAGAGAGATGACCTCTGACCCCGAAGACACAAGTCCTGAGTCCTAGACTGAGTCCTGTGTCCTTCACTGAGTCATGTGTCCTTCACTGAGTCCTTCACTGAGTCATGTGTCCTTCACTGAGTCCTTCACTGAGTCCTGTGTCCTACACTGTGTCCTACACTGTGTCCTACACTGTGTCCTGAGTCCTACACTGAGTCCTGAGTCCTACACTGAGTCCTGTGTCCTTCACTGAGTCCTGTGTCCTACACTGAGTCCTACACTGTGTCCTGTGTCCTACACTGAGTCCTACACTGTGTCCTACACTGAGTCCTGTGTCCTACACTGAGTCCTTCACTGAGTCCTGTGTCCTACACTGAGTCCTGTGTCCTACACTGAGTCCTACACTGAGTCCTGTGTCCTACACTGAGTCCTACACTGAGTCCTGTGTCCTACACTGAGTCCTACACTGAGTCCTACACTGAGTCCTTCACTGAGTCCTGTGTCCTACACTGAGTCCTACACTGAGTCCTGTGTCCTTCACTGAGTCCTACACTGAGTCCTGTGTCCTTCACTGAGTCCTGTGTCCTACACTGAGTCCTGTGTCCTTCACTGAGTCCTACACTGAGTCCTGTGTCCTACACTGAGTCCTGTGTCCTACACTGAGTCATACACTGAGTCCTGAGTCCTACACTGAGTCCTTCACTGAGTCCTGAGTGCTACACTGTGTCCTGTGTCCTACACTGAGGCCTGTGTCCTTCACTGAGTCCTACACTGAGTCCTGTGTCCTTCACTGAGTCCTACACTGAGTCCTGTGTCCTTCACTGAGTCCTGTGTCCTACACTGAGTCCTACACTGAGTCCTGTGTCCTTCACTGAGTCCTACACTGAGTCCTGTGTCCTACACTGAGTCCTGTGTCCTACACTGAGTCCTACACTGAGTCCTGTGTCCTACACTGAGTCCTGTGTCCTACACTGAGTCCTACACTGAGTCCTGTGTCCTACACTGAGTCCTACACTGAGTCCTGAGTCCTACACTGAGTCCTTCACTGAGTCCTGAGTGCTACACTGTGTCCTACACTGAGTCCTGTGTCCTACACTGAGTCCTTCACTGAGTCCTTCACTGAGTCCTATGTCCTACACTGAGTCCTTCACTGAGTCCTGTGTCCTACACTGAGTCCTGTGTCCTTCACTGAGTCCTGTGTCCTTCACTGAGTCCTGTGTCCTTCACTGAGTCCTTCACTGAGTCCTGTGTCCTACACTGAGTCCTGTGTCCTACACTGAGTCCTGTGTCCTACACTGAGGCCTGTGTCCTTCACTGAGGCCTGTGTCCTTCACTGAGTCCTACACTGAGTCCTGAGTCCTACACTGAGTCCTGAGTCCTTCACTGAGTCCTGTGTCCTTCACTGAGTCCTGTGTCCTTCACTGAGTCCTACACTGAGTCCTGAGTCCTACACTGAGTCCTGTGTCCTTCACTGAGTCCTACACTGAGTCCTGAGTCCTTCACTGAGTCCTGTGTCCTTCACTGAGTCCTGTGTCCTTCACTGAGTCCTGTGTCCTTCACTGAGTCCTACACTGAGTCCTGTGTCCTTCACTGAGTCCTGTGTCCTTCACTGAGTCCTGTGTCCTTCACTGAGTCCTACACTGAGTCCTGAGTCCTTCACTGAGGCCTGTGTCCTTCACTGAGTCCTTCACTGAGTCCTGAGTCCTTCACTGAGTCCTTCACTGAGTCATGTGTCCTACACTGAGTCCTGTGTCCTACACTGAGTCCTACACTGAGTCCTGAGTCCTTCACTGAGTCCTGTGTCCTTCACTGAGTCCTGTGTCCTTCACTGAGTCCTACACTGAGTCCTGAGTCCTACACTGAGTCCTGTGTCCTTCACTGAGTCCTACACTGAGTCCTGAGTCCTTCACTGAGTCCTGTGTCCTTCACTGAGTCCTGTGTCCTTCACTGAGTCCTGTGTCCTTCACTGAGTCCTACACTGAGTCCTGAGTCCTTCACTGAGTCCTGTGTCCTTCACTGAGTCCTGTGTCCTTCACTGAGTCCTGTGTCCTTCACTGAGTCCTACACTGAGTCCTGAGTCCTTCACTGAGGCCTGTGTCCTTCACTGAGTCCTTCACTGAGTCCTGAGTCCTTCACTGAGTCCTTCACTGAGTCATGTGTCCTACACTGAGTCCTGTGTCCTACACTGAGTCCTACACTGAGTCCTGAGTCCTTCACTGAGTCCTGTGTCCTACACTGAGTCCTACACTGAGTCCTGTGTCCTTCACTGAGTCCTGTGTCCTACACTGAGTCCTGTGTCCTTCACTGAGTCCTGTGTCCTTCACTGAGTCCTACACTGAGTCCTGAGTCCTTCACTGAGTCCTGTGTCCTTCACTGTGTCCTACACTGAGTCCTGTGTCCTACACTGAGTCCTGTGTCCTACTTGAAGACTCTCTCGAAGCTGATTGGCTGACTGACCTGTCAATACGTCATCAGCAGCGTGAGGGGCGGGTCCAGAGAGCTCAGGAGACAAGTGTTCTGAGAGGAAGCTGAACATGTCCTTTAACCAGGTGGTCTCCTACAGGTAATATTATATATATATTAATATACATATAAATACACATCGTTTAACCAGGTGGTCTCCTACAGGTAATATTATATATATATTAATATACATATAAATACACATCCTTTAACCAGGTGGTCTCCTACAGGTAATATTATATATATATTAATATACATATAAATACACATCCTTTAACCAGGTGGTCTCCTACAGGTAATATTATATATATATATTAATATACATATAAATACACATCCTTTAACCAGGTGGTCTCCTACAGGTAATATTATATATATATATTAATATACATATAAATACACATCCTTTAACCAGGTGGTCTCCTACAGGTAATATTATATATATATTAATATACATATAAATACACATCCTTTAACCAGGTGGTCTCCTACAGGTAATATTATATATATATATATATATATATATATATATATATATATATATATATATATATATATATATATATATATATATATATTAATATACATATAAATACACATCCTTTAACCAGGTGGTCTCCTACAGGTAATAATATATATATATATATATTATATGTTAATATACATATAAATAACCAGGTGGTCTCCTACAGGTAATATTATATATTATATGTTAATATACATATAAATAACCAGGTGGTCTCCTACAGGTAATATTATATATTAATATACATATAAATACACATCTGAGATATATATATATATATATATATATATATATATATATATATATCTTGTGAGAGCCTTAGTGAAGTCCGGACTAGGGGAGACCCGGACCGGACCAGGGGAGACCCGGACCGGACCATTGGGAGACCCGGACCGGACTAGGGGAGACCAGGACCGGACCATTAGGAGACCCGGACCGGACCATTAGGAGACCCGCCTCCGGTCCGCCTCTGGTTCGGGTCTGGAGCCGCTCGCGAGCCTACCTTTATAAAAGGCATAACCTGGTCTGAGGTCGGTTCCCCGGCTACTTACCGCGGCCCCTTCGGGCTGGAGCTGACCCAGGAACAGCTGCAGGGAGTCCGTGTCCATCACCGTCACGTCACAGTAAACAAACCGTCCCGCGTAAAGCCTTCAACTCTACTTCCGGTTGAAGTACGGCGTCCGCGGAGGCTCCGAACGCGAAGCGTTTAAGTCATTAAACAACAACAGGCTCGTTCGTTAGAGCTGCGCCTCGCCTGGAGTCCAGAGAGCAGCAGACGGGCTGCCTTCAGTACACACAGGAAGTCACAGAAAACACGACTTCCTGTTAGTTTGAACTGTTGTCTACTTGTAGTTACAGGTCACGTTTGGATTTGGTCCGTGTACGTTTTGTTCGTTTGTTTTTTCGTTCATTCGAATATATGGAAATACAGAAATACCATATTCGAATGAACGAAAAAACAAACGAACAAAACGTACACGGACCCACTTCCGGTCCTCGTTCCTGGTCTGAACCCAAAAACCAGAAAACCAGAAAACCAAACTCTGAATACGAGCCGATTCTTTTCATGTCAAAATAAAAGCCTGTACAAAACATTCTTATTTACAGTCTTCTATGATGCAAACACGTAGAAAGGTAACGTTAGAAGAACATGAATTAATCAATATAAATAAATAAACCTGGATATGTTAGTTTGTCCCCACCCTCCAGGTGGGGACAAACTGCCTACCCCAAGCGAAGGAGTTCAAGTATCTCGGGGTCTTGTTCACGAGTGAGGGTAAGGTGGAGCGTGAGATCGATAGGCGGATCGGTGCGGCTGCAGCAGTAAAACAGGCGCTGTACCGGTCCGTCTTGGTGAAGAGGAGCTGAGCCGGAAGGCGAAGCTCTCCATTTACTGGTCGGTCTACGTTCCAACCCTCACCTATGGTCACGAACTCTGGGTCGTGACCGAAAGAACGAGGTCTCGGATACAAGCGGCCGAAATGAGCTTCCTCCGTAGGGTGGCCGGGCTCAGCCTTAGAGATAGGGTAAGGAGATGAGTTTCCTCTGTAGGGCTCAGCCTTAGAGATAGGGTAAGGAGCTCGGACATCAGGGGGGAGCTTGGAGTCGAGTCGCTGCTCCTTCGTGTCGAAAGGAGTCAGCTGAGGTGGTTCGGGCATCTAGTCAGGATGCCTCCTGGACGCCTCCATTAGAGGTTTTCCAGGCACGTCCAACTGGTAGGAGGCCCCGGGGAAGACCGAGGACACGCTGGAGGGATTATATCTCCCGGCTGGCCTTGGAACGCCTCGGGGTCCCCCAGGATGAGCTGGAAAGTGTTGCGGGTGAGAGGGAAGCCTGGGTCGGTCTGCTGGACCTGCTGCCACCGAGACCCGACCCCGGATAAGCGGTCGAAAATGGATGGATGGATGTTAGCAACAGTTGTGACTACAGGCAGTTTAATGTGATGTATATATTACGTACACAGCACCAATCAACTTCTCAATGACTCGTTGCATTGTTTAATGCAACACAGTTCCTCATATAGTTTAATCAAAACAATGTGTGTAGTTGTTGCTGTTAGCATCATATCTATATTTCCACCTCATGGTGCCGTTTCTTGAGTGAACGCAGAGCAGAGCCTCTGAGACCAGAGTGCAGTTCACCTTTCTACCAGCAGGTGGCAGGATACGTGTTTACATTACGTTACATTTACCTGTGTCTTTGTTAATGAACTAGGTTATTGATACAGATGTATTTAACCCTAGAACTCTAACGTCGGGTGAGTGTTGTTACGTTATTTCCATTGTGTTGCACGTGTTCGGGTGATTTTCACCCGACGTTAGTGATGGTGTGAATATTTTTTCCGGATGGGTTTTAACATTGACTTTTTACATTAATGAACTTTTCCTTCACAGGACAATACTCGCATGTCCCATGAACATGTGGACCAAAGAACAAGTTCATAGCTCCTTTATTTATATTTTTAATCATGTTTTATTGACGATTCCCCGTGATACCTGTTTTTGTTCTACAGGGTAAAATAAAAGAAGAGTACTTCAACTTGCCTTGTATTGTTGTGTTTGAATATATTTTGATCAGCAGTATATTTTATCAGGTACATTATATCGGATTAAATTCACCCGACGTGACTATTTTTAACGTTAGTGTTCTGACGTTTATTTCCTCTGATATTTAATGTTACTGTGCAGCATAGTTGTATACTTCATGTATTTACTTGTTCTATTTGTGTCATTTTAGAACCAAACTTTCCTACATGGAACAGCATGTGTTGCTCAGGAGGCAATACATGATGACAATTAAAACATAAAGAGACAGTTGCTTTATTCTTATTAAACGGACCCTGTCGCCGGAGACAAGGAGTAACACGCAAACAGGAAGCAAGACTAAGATGACTGTAACACCTCGGGTGTGTGGGGGAGGGGTGGAGGGAGCAGATCACTGAGAAACATGATGACAATTCAAATACAGTTCTTACTTTTTACACAGTGTTTTAAGCCTTTATAACATATAATAATGACATTTCTCCTGAAAAAGAAGCAAAATAATTTTGCCAAAAGGACATTTCTTTACATATTTGTTGATAAATAAGACAAAAAGGACCAGGAGGACTGTCATCATTACAGATCTAAAGGGTTGCAGCCTTCAGTGGACCTCTCTTGCACCACCTGTGCTTCACATTTTACCTTCATTACTTCATCATCACTGTTACTGTCATCATCATCATCATCATCATCATCATCATCATCATCAACATCTAACCTGTTCTGTTCTGAGTATTTTCTAATTCTGTATGTCAAGCACAAGTTAAATACTCCCTAAAAGCTTAAAGCCTTCAGAATGTTGGTGGCATTGAGATTACATTCCTGTATTTGACTTGTATTGCTGTATCTCAATTCTTCTGATTCTTCTGTCTGCAGTTCATCTGCTGGCATGATTTACATCAAAGGTTTGACTTCCAAGAGCTGTTCCACATCACAGCATCGTCTGTCCACACAGGAAGTCATCAGTGAAGTGTCCATGGTCAGAGAGAGGACTGACTCCATTCTCACTTTGAGTAGATTTCCTTTTCTTCAATAAACTGTCACACGTCATAAAAACTATTGTTGAGGTATTCGCCTTACAGGCAGATTTGAAGGTCTTTTGGGGGATATTAACTTTTGACATTTGAATGTTTGTTTCCTCTCAGATTACAGTCACAGTTCAACAGTTTTAAACAGGCCCCCTCCCAAAGCAGGCTTCTGCATACCAGTGTTATTGGATGGGAACTTCATGTTTATGAGCCAGTGCCATGCTGGTTTGTCCAACATGCTGAAGAGCTGGTAATCTGTTGCATTGGATCCCAACCCAAGTCCAGCCTGACGGTCTGCATCCCCTACAGCTCCAGAGGTCACTCTGAGGTCACGAGACAGTACCATGGTAGCAAAGAAGTAAATATAACCAACTCATCTGGTTTGTGCTCTTGTGAGATTTAGTCAAACGTTTTGTATCTCAATGGCATTTGGACCTCAGCATTTGACCAACATTAGCCCAGAGCAGGGATTCCCAAAGTGTGGTGCGTAGGATTTATTAATTATAAAAATTCCCTTTGTAAGATTTAAATTTAAAATTAAAAACGTACAATTTAATAAATAGATGCACTTCCGGTCCGGCCGCCAGACTGTCTTTTAGTACACACTAGCTAGCCTAGCTTGTGCCCCTAACGTCATTTCATTCATTCAGCAACATCCATGAAAACATGTTAAACTGGCTGAACTCGGGGAAGCTGTCAGGTGGGACATCTGAAGCTATCAGTAATAAAAGAGGAGAGGGACAGAGAGAGAGAGAGGAACCGGAGGCGAGAGAAACGGAGAGGTGCGTTGGGGAGAAACCGGGAGAAGAAACCGACCGGGAGTCGGAGAAAGAGGAGACCGAGAAGGAGGAAGGGATATCACAGACAAACCGGGAGCACAGAGGCCCATCGCGGAGTCAAGGTGGAACAAGAGGAAACGAGAGTGAGCATCAGACTGGGAACAACAGAGGAAATATGATGACAATGATCTGGGTCTGGGCTTCACTTGGATGCAGATTGCTGAAGCCACAGTGGTGTTGTGCAGTGAGGTTCTGGCTAACAGCTGTCTGAAGCCCTCTTATTAGCGCCGCCACCTGAACACCAAGCATGCCAGTGCAAGTCAGAAGCCCCTTACATGTTTTAGATCAAAGTTGGAAGAGTTAGAAAACAGCCCAAAACAATAGCAGTCTCATTCATGTGTTGGGTCTACACAAAACGCACTACGGGCTTCATATCTGCTCAGTTACCGAATAGCAAGGAAGGGTCTACCTCACACAATCGGCGAAGACGTGTGCTTGCCAGCTGCTAAGAGATGGTGGAATGTATGATTGGAGAGAAAGAAGCTAAAACGTTGGACATGACCCCGGTGTCCAACAACACTGTCTCGCGCCGCATCGACGCTTTGTCCGAAGACATCCTGGCAACGTTAGTCGGTCGCGTGAAGAAGAGTGAGCTTTACTCTCTGCAGGTAGACGAGTCTACCGATGTGGCCAATCTTCTGGTGTACGTCCGTTACCTTCTCGAAGGCTCGGTACAGGAAGATTTGTTGTTCTGTCGGCCACCTGCTCCCCGAACAACAGGACAAGAAATCTTCAATTTAATTGACAACTTTATGAGGACCAATGGGATGGACTGGACACGCTGCGTGGGAATCTGCACTGACGGGGAAGCACACAGGGCTTATAGCTCACATCAGGAAAGTCTGTCCATCCATTCTCTGGTTACATTGCAGTGTTCACAGGGAGGCCCTCGCAGCCAGAAACATGCCAGCTGATCTACTCTATCTCTCTTGCTGCAGGCTGAGCCACCTGCGCTGCATGTGAACATCCTCATATGGACTTATATCTGTTTCTGAGCCTATGCATGTGCCTCTCTTTGTTCTTTACGTGGCTTACTGTGTTTAAGTAAATAAATGTGAAATGCAATCTGCCTCTGAGCCTGTGTGTGTCGTCGCCATCCTTATTGCTCTTTAAAAGTGACGCCTTGTGTAACTGAAATTTATACAGCGGACTAAATCTAGTAACACACGCCACGCGCGAGCAAACGATTTTATGCGGCTATAAATAGGCTCTGTTGCGTTTTTTTAGGTGTGGGGGATTGGGGGTGCGTGAACCCGGTCGGGATGTAGAAGGGGGGGCGTGGCCTAAAAAGTTTGGGAACCGCTGAACTAGATCATAGGAAACCTTCAGGGCCTGGTTGTATAGAGACCCTTACTTTTTGAAATTGGCTGCTGATTTTGTTGCAGAGCCACTTGCATATATTTTTAATCTGACAATGAAAAATAACGAAATATCAATGAAATGGAAATCTGCCTTTGTTCTCCCACAGTTCTCCCAGGAGTTCTTGTACATCAATGCCATCGTATCAACCTACCAGTCAGGCTTTAGTTAAAAACATAGCACTATTACAGCTGCACTGAAAGCGGTGAATTACATTTGTGTTGCTCTTGACAAGAAGCAACTCTGTGCGTCTCTGTTTATTGATCTGTCCAAAGCATTTGACCATGATGTTTTAAGGCTGAGGCTCAACTCAGGGCTCTCAGACCAAGCAGTCACTGGGTTCACCAGCTACCGTGAGAATAGGTCTCAGTGCATCAGATATGAGGGTCTATCCTCTGATATTGCTACCGTCTGTAAAGGTGTGCCACAAGGATCTGTATCAGGTCCACTTTTATTTACTATTTATATAAATAATCTGGGCCAAAATGTGGTGGACGCTAACTGTCACTAACTGCCATTGTGGTGGACGCTAACTGTCACAGGCAATTGATCTCCTGCAAAATGCTTTTAATGTTGTTCAAAATACCCTTTTTCAACTGAAACGTGTTCTAGATGAGACAACACGTATGTTGTTTCCAAACAGTCGGAGTAGAGCACAGAATATCCCTTCAGGTCACTCTTGATGAAGTGAATAGAGGTCGTTGACTCTTATAAATATCTGGTATTCTGATTGATGACTCCCTCACTTTTCAGCCACATGTACAGGTGAAAAAGTTGAGGTTAAAACTGGGTTTTTATTTTTGAAATAAGTTGTGCTTTTCAAATAATGTAAAAAAGCGATTAGTTGCTGAAGTGTAAAACATCACAGCCCTGTTTAGTTATGTCACTAACTTCTTCTCTTTGACTCAAAGAGCTCTGACAAGTTTTAGATTTAAGTTAAAACTTAGTTAAACTTACAATAATGACTGTTTTAGATTTGTTAGTGTTAATTGAACTTGGGTCTTTAAGTTATCAGTATAAAAAAGAGAAGAGACTGAAAAAGGCGGAGTGAGGATTTAAAAAAGCAAACGCTGTCATGTTTGTGTTTTAGGTAAACTGTCTTTTTTAAACCATGGCCAGGTTGAAGCCATAATCTACTGGTTAAACACTGCAGATAAGTCATATAGTTCAATTACAATGAACATATAGGCATTTTGTGGTAAACAAGAAAGGACTATTTCCACCGGCGGAGGGATTCTATTAACCTGACAACCTCCAGTGAATCGAGGCGGAGCAATTCACCGTTACTGTCCACTGCAACAAGTAGAGCGGACTGAGCAGAGCTGAGGAGGCTTTTAGCTTTGCTTCAGTACATGAAGGTGAGTTTAAATGATGACTAAGCATGTTTCTTAATTAATAGCACATGAAGGAGAGTTTAAATGATGAAGTATGTTTCTTAATTAATAGCACATGAAGGAGAGTTTAAATGATGACTAAGTATGTTTCTTAATTAATAGCACATGAAGGAGAGTTTAAATGATGACTAAGCATGTTTCTTAATTAATAACACATGAAGGAGAGTTTAAATGATGAAGTATGTTTCTTAATTAATAGCACATGAAGGAGAGTTTAAATGATGACTAAGTATGTTTCTTAATTAATAACACATGAAGGAGAGTTTAAATGATGACTAAGTATGTTTCTTAATTAATAGCACATGAAGGAGAGTTTAAATGATGACTAAGCATGTTTCTTAATTAATAGCACATGAAGGAGAGTTTAAATGATGACTAAGTATGTTTCTTAATTAATATCCTGGGGGATCCCGAGGCGTTCCAAGGCCAGCCGGGAGATATAATCCCTCCAGCGTGTCCTGGGTCTTCCTCTGGGTCTCCTAACAGTTGGACGTGCTGGAAAACCTCTAATGGAGGAATCCAGGAGGCATCCTGACTAGATGCTGAACACCTCAGCTGACTCCTTTAACACGAAGGAGCAGCGACTCGACTCCAAGCTCCTCCTGATGTCCGAGCTCCTTACTCTATCTCTAAGGCTGAGGCCTACAGAGGAAGCTCATCTCCTTACTCTATCTCTAAGAGTCCTACAGAGGAAACTCATCTCCTTACTCTATCTCTAAGAGTCCTACAGAGGAAACTCATCTCCTTACTCTATCTCTAAGAGTCCTACAGAGGAAACTCATCTCCTTACTCTATCTCTAAGAGTCCTACAGAGGAAACTCATCTCCTTACTCTATCTCTAAGAGTCCTACAGAGGAAACTCATCTCCTTATTCTATCTCTAAGAGTCCTACAGAGGAGACTCATCTCCTTACTCTATCTCTAAGACTGAGCCCTACGGAGGAAACTCATCTCCTTACTCTATCTCTAAGAGTCCTACAGAGGAAACTCATCTCCTTACTCTATCTCTAAGAGTCCTACAGAGGAAACTCATCTCCTTACTCTATCTCTAAGAGTCCTACAGAGGAAACTCATCTCCTTACTCTATCTCTAAGAGTCCTACAGAGGAAACTCATCTCCTTACTCTATCTCTAAGAGTCCTACAGAGGAAACTCATCTCCTTACTCTATCTCTAAGAGTCCTACAGAGGAAACTCATCTCCTTACTCTATCTCTAAGGCTGAGACCTACAGAGGAAACTCATCTCCTTAGTCTATCTCTAAGAGACCTACAGAGGAAGCTCATCTCCTTACTCTATCTCTAAGGCTGAGTCCTACAGAGGAAACTCATCTCCTTACTCTATCTCTAAGAGACCTACAGAGGAAGCTCATCTCCTTACTCTATCTCTAAGAGTCCTACAGAGGAAACTCATCTCCTTACTCTATCTCTAAGGCTGAGCCCTACAGAGGAGACTCATCTCCTTACTCTATCTCTAAGAGTCCTACAGAGGAAACTCATCTCCTTACTCTATCTCTAAGAGTCCTACAGAGGAAACTCATCTCCTTACTCTATCTCTAAGACTGAGCCCGACGGAGGAAACTCATCTCCTTACTCTATCTCTAAGAGTCCTACAGAGGAAACTCATCTCCTTACTCTATCTCTAAGAGTCCTACAGAGGAAACTCATCTCCTTACTCTATCTCTAAGAGTCCTACAGAGGAAACTCATCTCCTCATTCTATCTCTAAGTGTCCTACAGAGGAGACTCATCTCCTTACTCTATCTCTAAGAGTCCTACAGAGGAAACTCATCTCCTTACTCTATCTCTAAGGCTGAGCCCTACAGAGGAGACTCATCTCCTTACTCTATCTCTAAGAGTCCTACAGAGGAAACTCATCTCCTTACTCTATCTCTAAGGCTGAGCCCTACAGAGGAAACTCATCTCCTTACTCTATCTCTAAGAGTCCTACAGAGGAAACTCATCTCCTAACTCTATCTCTAAGGCTGAGCCCTACAGAGGAGACTCATCTCCTTACTCTATCTCTAAGAGTCCTACAGAGGAAACTCATCTCCTTACTCTATCTCTAAGAGTCCTACAGAGGAAACTCATCTCCTTACTCTATCTCTAAGAGTCCTACAGAGGAAACTCATCTCCTTACTCTATCTCTAAGAGACCTACAGAGGAAACTCATCTCCTTACTCTATCTCTAAGAGTCGTACAGAGGAAACTCATCTCCTTACTCTGTCTCTAAGAGACCTACAGAGGAAGCTCATCTCCTTACTCTATCTCTAAGAGTCCTACAGAGGAAACTCATCTCCTTACTCTATCTCTAAGGCTGAGCCCTACAGAGGAGACTCATCTCCTTACTCTATCTCTAAGAGTCCTACAGAGGAAACTCATCTCCTTACTCTATCTCTAAGAGTCCTACAGAGGAAACTCATCTCCTTACTCTATCTCTAAGAGACCTACAGAGGACACTCATCTCCTTACTCTATCTCTAAGAGTCCTACAGAGGAAACTCATCTCCTTACTCTGTCTCTAAGAGACCTACAGAGGAAACTCATCTCCTTACTCTATCTCTAAGAGTCCTACAGAGGAAACTCATCTCCTTACTCTATCTCTAAGGCTGAGCCCTACAGAGGAAACTCATCTCCTTACTCTATCTCTAAGAGTCCTACAGAGGAAACTCATCTCCTAACTCTATCTCTAAGGCTGAGCCCTACAGAGGAGACTCATCTCCTTACTCTATCTCTAAGAGTCCTACAGAGGAAACTCATCTCCTTACTCTATCTCTAAGAGTCCTACAGAGGAAACTCATCTCCTTACTCTATCTCTAAGAGTCCTACAGAGGAAACTCATCTCCTTACTCTATCTCTAAGAGACCTACAGAGGAAGCTCATCTCCTTACTCTATCTCTAAGAGTCCTACAGAGGAAACTCATCTCCTTACTCTATCTCTAAGAGTCCTACAGAGGAAACTCATCTCCTTACTCTATCTCTAAGGCTGAGCCCTACAGAGGAGACTCATCTCCTTACTCTATCTCTAAGAGTCCTACAGAGGAAACTCATCTCCTTACTCTATCTCTAAGACTGAGCCCGACGGAGGAAACTCATCTCCTTACTCTATCTCTAAGAGTCCTACAGAGGAAACTCATCTCCTTACTCTATCTCTAAGAGTCCTACAGAGGAAACTCATCTCCTTACTCTATCTCTAAGAGTCCTACAGAGGAAACTCATCTCCTTACTCTATCTCTAAGGCTGAGCCCTACAGAGGAGACTCATCTCCTTACTCTATCTCTAAGAGTCCTACAGAGGAAACTCATCTCCTTACTCTATCTCTAAGAGTCCTACAGAGGAAACTCATCTCCTTACTCTATCTCTAAGACTGAGCCCGACGGAGGAAACTCATCTCCTTACTCTATCTCTAAGGCTGAGCCCTACAGAGGAGACTCATCTCCTTACTCTATCTCTAAGAGTCCTACAGAGGAAACTCATCTCCTTACTCTATCTCTAAGGCTGAGCCCTACAGAGGAAACTCATCTCCTTACTCTATCTCTAAGAGTCCTACAGAGGAAACTCATCTCCTAACTCTATCTCTAAGGCTGAGCCCTACAGAGGAGACTCATCTCCTTACTCTATCTCTAAGAGTCCTACAGAGGAAACTCATCTCCTTACTCTATCTCTAAGAGTCCTACAGAGGAAACTCATCTCCTTACTCTATCTCTAAGAGTCCTACAGAGGAAACTCATCTCCTTACTCTATCTCTAAGAGACCTACAGAGGAAACTCATCTCCTTACTCTATCTCTAAGAGTCGTACAGAGGAAACTCATCTCCTTACTCTGTCTCTAAGAGACCTACAGAGGAAGCTCATCTCCTTACTCTATCTCTAAGAGTCCTACAGAGGAAACTCATCTCCTTACTCTATCTCTAAGGCTGAGCCCTACAGAGGAGACTCATCTCCTTACTCTATCTCTAAGAGTCCTACAGAGGAAACTCATCTCCTTACTCTATCTCTAAGAGTCCTACAGAGGAAACTCATCTCCTTACTCTATCTCTAAGAGACCTACAGAGGACACTCATCTCCTTACTCTATCTCTAAGAGTCCTACAGAGGAAACTCATCTCCTTACTCTGTCTCTAAGAGACCTACAGAGGAAACTCATCTCCTTACTCTATCTCTAAGAGTCCTACAGAGGAAACTCATCTCCTTACTCTATCTCTAAGGCTGAGCCCTACAGAGGAAACTCATCTCCTTACTCTATCTCTAAGAGTCCTACAGAGGAAACTCATCTCCTAACTCTATCTCTAAGGCTGAGCCCTACAGAGGAGACTCATCTCCTTACTCTATCTCTAAGAGTCCTACAGAGGAAACTCATCTCCTTACTCTATCTCTAAGAGTCCTACAGAGGAAACTCATCTCCTTACTCTATCTCTAAGAGTCCTACAGAGGAAACTCATCTCCTTACTCTATCTCTAAGAGACCTACAGAGGAAGCTCATCTCCTTACTCTATCTCTAAGAGTCCTACAGAGGAAACTCATCTCCTTACTCTATCTCTAAGAGTCCTACAGAGGAAACTCATCTCCTTACTCTATCTCTAAGGCTGAGCCCTACAGAGGAGACTCATCTCCTTACTCTATCTCTAAGAGTCCTACAGAGGAAACTCATCTCCTTACTCTATCTCTAAGACTGAGCCCGACGGAGGAAACTCATCTCCTTACTCTATCTCTAAGAGTCCTACAGAGGAAACTCATCTCCTTACTCTATCTCTAAGAGTCCTACAGAGGAAACTCATCTCCTTACTCTATCTCTAAGAGTCCTACAGAGGAAACTCATCTCCTTACTCTATCTCTAAGGCTGAGCCCTACAGAGGAGACTCATCTCCTTACTCTATCTCTAAGAGTCCTACAGAGGAAACTCATCTCCTTACTCTATCTCTAAGAGTCCTACAGAGGAAACTCATCTCCTTACTCTATCTCTAAGACTGAGCCCGACGGAGGAAACTCATCTCCTTACTCTATCTCTAAGAGTCCTACAGAGGAAACTCATCTCCTTACTCTATCTCTAAGAGTCCTACAGAGGAAACTCATCTCCTTACTCTATCTCTAAGAGACCTACAGAGGAAGCTCATCTCCTTACTCTATCTCTAAGGCTGAGTCCTACAGAGGAAACTCATCTCCTTACTCTATCTCTAAGAGACCTACAGAGGAAGCTCATCTCCTTACTCTATCTCTAAGAGTCCTACAGAGGAAACTCATCTCCTTACTCTATCTCTAAGGCTGAGCCCTACAGAGGAGACTCATCTCCTTACTCTATCTCTAAGAGTCCTACAGAGGAAACTCATCTCCTTACTCTATCTCTAAGAGTCCTACAGAGGAAACTCATCTCCTTACTCTATCTCTAAGACTGAGCCCGACGGAGGAAACTCATCTCCTTACTCTATCTCTAAGAGTCCTACAGAGGAAACTCATCTCCTTACTCTATCTCTAAGAGTCCTACAGAGGAAACTCATCTCCTTACTCTATCTCTAAGAGTCCTACAGAGGAAACTCATCTCCTTATTCTATCTCTAAGTGTCCTACAGAGGAGACTCATCTCCTTACTCTATCTCTAAGAGTCCTACAGAGGAAACTCATCTCCTTACTCTATCTCTAAGACTGAGCCCTACGGAGGAAACTCATCTCCTTACTCTATCTCTAAGGCTGAGCCCTACAGAGGAAGCTCATCTCCTTACTCTATCTCTAAGAGTCCTACAGAGGAAACTCATCTCCTTACTCTATCTCTAAGAGTCCTACAGAGGAAACTCATCTCCTTACTCTATCTCTAAGAGTCCTACAGAGGAAACTCATCTCCTTACTCTATCTCTAAGACTGAGCCCGGCGGAGGAAACTCATCTCCTTACTCTATCTCTAAGAGTCCTACAGAGGAAACTCATCTCCTTACTCTATCTCTAAGAGACCTACAGAGGAAGCTCATCTCCTTACTCTATCTCTAAGAGTCCTACAGAGGAAACTCATCTCCTTACTCTATCTCTAAGAGTCCTACAGAGGAAACTCATCTCCTTACTCTATCTCTAAGAGTCCTACAGAGGAATCTCATCTCCTTACTCTATCTCTAAGGCTGAGCCCTACAGAGGAGACTCATCTCCTTACTCTATCTCTAAGAGTCCTACAGAGGAAACTCATCTCCTTACTCTATCTCTAAGAGTCCTACAGAGGAAACTCATCTCCTTACTCTATCTCTAAGACTGAGCCCTACGGAGGAAACTCATCTCCTTACTCTATCTCTAAGGCTGAGCCCTACAGAGGAAGCTCATCTCCTTACTCTATCTCTAAGAGTCCTACAGAGGAAACTCATCTCCTTACTCTATCTCTAAGAGTCCTACAGAGGAAACTCATCTCCTTACTCTATCTCTAAGACTGAGCCCGACGGAGGAAACTCATCTCCTTACTCTATCTCTAAGAGACCTACAGAGGAAGCTCATCTCCTTACTCTATCTCTAAGAGTCCTACAGAGGAAACTCATCTCCTTACTCTATCTCTAAGAGTCCTACAGAGGAAACTCATCTCCTTACTCTATCTCTAAGGCTGAGCCCTACAGAGGAGACTCATCTCCTTACTCTATCTCTAAGAGTCCTACAGAGGAAACTCATCTCCTTACTCTATCTCTAAGAGTCCTACAGAGGAAACTCATCTCCTTACTCTATCTCTAAGGCCGAGCCCTACAGAGGAAACTCATCTCCTTACTGTATCTCTAAGGCCGAGTCCTACAGAGGAAACTCATCTCCTTACTCTATCTCTAAGAGTCCTACAGAGGAAACTCATCTCCTTACTCTATCTCTAAGAGTCCTACAGAGGAAACTCATCTCCTTACTCTATCTCTAAGAGACCTACAGAGGAAGCTCATCTCCTTACTCTATCTCTAAGAGTCCTACAGAGGAAACTCATCTCCTTACTCTATCTCTAAGAGTCCTACAGAGGAAACTCATCTCCTTACTCTATCTCTAAGGCTGAGCCCTACAGAGGAGACTCATCTCCTTACTCTATCTCTAAGGCTGAGCCCTACAGAGGAAGCTCATCTCCTTACTCTATCTCTAAGAGTCCTACAGAGGAAACTCATCTCCTTACTCTATCTCTAAGGCTGAGCCCTACAGAGGAAGCTCATCTCCTTACTCTATCTCTAAGAGTCCTACAGAGGAAACTCATCTCCTTACTCTATCTATAAGAGTCCTACAGAGGAAACTCATCTCCTTATTCTATCTCTAAGAGTCCTACAGAGGAGACTCATCTCCTTACTCTATCTCTAAGAGTCCTACAGAGGAAACTCATCTCCTTACTCTATCTCTAAGACTGAGCCCTACGGAGGAAACTCATCTCCTTACTCTATCTCTAAGGCTGAGCCCTACAGAGGAAGCTCATCTCCTTACTCTATCTCTAAGAGTCCTACAGAGGAAACTCATCTCCTTACTCTATCTCTAAGAGACCTACAGAGGAAGCTCATCTCCTTACTCTATCTCTAAGAGTCCTACAGAGGAAACTCATCTCCTTACTCTATCTCTAAGGCTGAGCCCTACAGAGGAAGCTCATCTCCTTACTCTATCTCTAAGAGTCCTACAGAGGAAACTCATCTCCTTACTCTATCTCTAAGAGTCCTACAGAGGAAACTCATCTCATTATTCTATCTCTAAGAGTCCTACAGAGGAGACTCATCTCCTTACTCTATCTCTAAGAGTCCTACAGAGGAAACTCATCTCCTTACTCTATCTCTAAGAGTCCTACAGAGGAAACTCATCTCCTTACTCTATCTCTAAGGCTGAGCCCTACAGAGGAGACTCATCTCCTTACTCTATCTCTAAGGCTGAGCCCTACAGAGGAAGCTCATCTCCTTACTCTATCTCTAAGAGTCCTACAGAGGAAACTCATCTCCTTACTCTATCTCTAAGGCTGAGCCCTACAGAGGAAGCTCATCTCCTTACTCTATCTCTAAGAGTCCTACAGAGGAAACTCATCTCCTTACTCTATCTATAAGAGTCCTACAGAGGAAACTCATCTCCTTATTCTATCTCTAAGAGTCCTACAGAGGAGACTCATCTCCTTACTCTATCTCTAAGAGTCCTACAGAGGAAACTCATCTCCTTACTCTATCTCTAAGACTGAGCCCTACGGAGGAAACTCATCTCCTTACTCTATCTCTAAGGCTGAGCCCTACAGAGGAAGCTCATCTCCTTACTCTATCTCTAAGAGTCCTACAGAGGAAACTCATCTCCTTACTCTATCTCTAAGAGTCCTACAGAGGAAACTCATCTCCTTACTCTATCTCTAAGAGTCCTACAGAGGAATCTCATCTCCTTACTCTATCTCTAAGGCTGAGCCCTACAGAGGAGACTCATCTCCTTACTCTAGCTCTAAGAGTCCTACAGAGGAAACTCATCTCCTTACTCTATCTCTAAGAGTCCTACAGAGGAAACTCATCTCCTTACTCTATCTCTAAGGCTGAGCCCTACAGAGGAAACTCATCTCCTTACTCTATCTCTAAGAGTCCTACAGAGGAAACTCATCTCCTTACTCTATCTCTAAGAGACCTACAGAGGAAGCTCATCTCCTTACTCTATCTCTAAGAGTCCTACAGAGGAAACTCATCTCCTTACTCTATCTCTAAGAGTCCTACAGAGGAAACTCATCTCCTTACTCTATCTCTAAGAGACCTACAGAGGAAACTCATCTCCTTACTCTATCTCTAAGAGTCCTACAGAGGAAACTCATCTCCTTACTCTGTCTCTAAGAGACCTACAGAGGAAGCTCATCTCCTTACTCTATCTCTAAGAGACCTACAGAGGAAACTCATCTCCTTACTCTATCTCTAAGGCTGAGCCCTACAGAGGAGACTCATCTCCTTACTCTATCTCTAAGAGTCCTACAGAGGAAACTCATCTCCTTACTCTATCTCTAAGAGTCCTACAGAGGAAACTCATCTCCTTACTCTATCTCTAAGGCCGAGCCCTACAGAGGAAACTCATCTCCTTACTGTATCTCTAAGGCCGAGTCCTACAGAGGAAACTCATCTCCTTACTCTATCTCTAAGAGTCCTACAGAGGAAACTCATCTCCTTACTCTATCTCTAAGAGTCCTACAGAGGAAACTCATCTCCTTACTCTATCTCTAAGAGACCTACAGAGGAAGCTCATCTCCTTACTCTATCTCTAAGAGTCCTACAGAGGAAACTCATCTCCTTACTCTATCTCTAAGAGTCCTACAGAGGAAACTCATCTCCTTACTCTATCTCTAAGGCTGAGCCCTACAGAGGAGACTCATCTCCTTACTCTATCTCTAAGGCTGAGCCCTACAGAGGAAGCTCATCTCCTTACTCTATCTCTAAGAGTCCTACAGAGGAAACTCATCTCCTTACTCTATCTCTAAGGCTGAGCCCTACAGAGGAAGCTCATCTCCTTACTCTATCTCTAAGAGTCCTACAGAGGAAACTCATCTCCTTACTCTATCTCTAAGAGTCCTACAGAGGAAACTCATCTCCTTATTCTATCTCTAAGAGTCCTACAGAGGAGACTCATCTCCTTACTCTATCTCTAAGAGTCCTACAGAGGAAACTCATCTCCTTACTCTATCTCTAAGACTGAGCCCTACGGAGGAAACTCATCTCCTTACTCTATCTCTAAGGCTGAGCCCTACAGAGGAAGCTCATCTCCTTACTCTATCTCTAAGAGTCCTACTGAGGAAACTCATCTCCTTACTCTATCTCTAAGAGACCTACAGAGGAAGCTCATCTCCTTACTCTATCTCTAAGAGTCCTACAGAGGAAACTCATCTCCTTACTCTATCTCTAAGGCTGAGCCCTACAGAGGAAGCTCATCTCCTTACTCTATCTCTAAGAGTCCTACAGAGGAAACTCATCTCCTTACTCTATCTCTAAGAGTCCTACAGAGGAAACTCATCTCCTTATTCTATCTCTAAGAGTCCTACAGAGGAGACTCATCTCCTTACTCTATCTCTAAGAGTCCTACAGAGGAAACTCATCTCCTTACTCTATCTCTAAGACTGAGCCCTACGGAGGAAACTCATCTCCTTACTCTATCTCTAAGGCTGAGCCCTACAGAGGAAGCTCATCTCCTTACTCTATCTCTAAGAGTCCTACAGAGGAAACTCATCTCCTTACTCTATCTCTAAGAGACCTACAGAGGAAGCTCATCTCCTTACTCTATCTCTAAGAGTCCTACAGAGGAAACTCATCTCCTTACTCTATCTCTAAGGCTGAGCCCTACAGAGGAGACTCATCTCCTTACTCTATCTCTAAGAGTCCTACAGAGGAAACTCATCTCCTTACTCTATCTCTAAGAGTCCTACAGAGGAAACTCATCTCCTTACTCTATCTCTAAGGCTGAGCCCTACAGAGGAAGCTCATCTCCTTACTCTATCTCTAAGAGTCCTACAGAGGAAACTCATCTCCTTACTCTATCTCTAAGAGACCTACAGAGGAAGCTCATCTCCTTACTCTATCTCTAAGAGTCCTACAGAGGAAACTCATCTCCTTACTCTATCTCTAAGGCTGAGCCCTACAGAGGAGACTCATCTCCTTACTCTATCTCTAAGAGTCCTACAGAGGAAACTCATCTCCTTACTCTATCTCTAAGAGTCCTACAGAGGAAACTCATCTCCTTACTCTATCTCTAAGACTGAGCCCGACGGAGGAAACTCATCTCCTTACTCTATCTCTAAGAGTCCTACAGAGGAAACTCATCTCCTTACTCTATCTCTAAGAGTCCTACAGAGGAAACTCATCTCCTTACTCTATCTCTAAGGCTGAGCCCTACAGAGGAAGCTCATCTCCTTACTCTATCTCTAAGAGTCCTACAGAGGAAACTCATCTCCTTACTCTATCTCTAAGAGTCCTACAGAGGAAACTCATCTCCTTACTCTATCTCTAAGAGTCCTACAGAGGAAACTCATCTCCTTACTCTATCTCTAAGAGTCCTACAGAGGAATCTCATCTCCTTACTCTATCTCTAAGGCTGAGCCCTACAGAGGAGACTCATCTCCTTACTCTATCTCTAAGAGTCCTACAGAGGAAACTCATCTCCTTACTCTATCTCTAAGGCTGAGCCCTACAGAGGAAACTCATCTCCTTACTCTATCTCTAAGAGTCCTACAGAGGAAACTCATCTCCTTACTCTATCTCTAAGAGACCTACAGAGGAAGCTCATCTCCTTACTCTATCTCTAAGAGTCCTACAGAGGAAACTCATCTCCTTACTCTATCTCTAAGAGTCCTACAGAGGAAACTCATCTCCTTACTCTATCTCTAAGAGACCTACAGAGGAAACTCATCTCCTTACTCTATCTCTAAGAGTCCTACAGAGGAAACTCATCTCCTTACTCTGTCTCTAAGAGACCTACAGAGGAAGCTCATCTCCTTACTCTATCTCTAAGAGTCCTACAGAGGAAACTCATCTCCTTACTCTATCTCTAAGAGTCCTACAGAGGAAACTCATCTCCTTACTCTATCTCTAAGGCTGAGCCCTACAGAGGAAGCTCATCTCCTTACTCTATCTCTAAGAGTCCTACAGAGGAAACTCATCTCCTTACTCTATCTCTAAGAGACCTACAGAGGAAGCTCATCTCCTTACTCTATCTCTAAGAGTCCTACAGAGGAAACTCATCTCCTTACTCTATCTCTAAGGCTGAGCCCTACAGAGGAGACTCATCTCCTTACTCTATCTCTAAGAGTCCTACAGAGGAAACTCATCTCCTTACTCTATCTCTAAGAGTCCTACAGAGGAAACTCATCTCCTTACTCTATCTCTAAGACTGAGCCCGACGGAGGAAACTCATCTCCTTACTCTATCTCTAAGAGTCCTACAGAGGAAACTCATCTCCTTACTCTATCTCTAAGAGTCCTACAGAGGAAACTCATCTCCTTACTCTATCTCTAAGGCTGAGCCCTACAGAGGAAGCTCATCTCCTTACTCTATCTCTAAGAGTCCTACAGAGGAAACTCATCTCCTTACTCTATCTCTAAGAGTCCTACAGAGGAAACTCATCTCCTTACTCTATCTCTAAGAGTCCTACAGAGGAAACTCATCTCCTTACTCTATCTCTAAGAGTCCTACAGAGGAATCTCATCTCCTTACTCTATCTCTAAGGCTGAGCCCTACAGAGGAGACTCATCTCCTTACTCTATCTCTAAGAGTCCTACAGAGGAAACTCATCTCCTTACTCTATCTCTAAGAGTCCTACAGAGGAAACTCATCTCCTTACTCTATCTCTAAGGCTGAGCCCTACAGAGGAAACTCATCTCCTTACTCTATCTCTAAGAGTCCTACAGAGGAAACTCATCTCCTTACTCTATCTCTAAGAGACCTACAGAGGAAGCTCATCTCCTTACTCTATCTCTAAGAGTCCTACAGAGGAAACTCATCTCCTTACTCTATCTCTAAGAGTCCTACAGAGGAAACTCATCTCCTTACTCTATCTCTAAGAGACCTACAGAGGAAACTCATCTCCTTACTCTATCTCTAAGAGTCCTACAGAGGAAACTCATCTCCTTACTCTGTCTCTAAGAGACCTACAGAGGAAGCTCATCTCCTTACTCTATCTCTAAGAGTCCTACAGAGGAAACTCATCTCCTTACTCTATCTCTAAGGCTGAGCCCTACAGAGGAGACTCATCTCCTTACTCTATCTCTAAGAGTCCTACAGAGGAAACTCATCTCCTTACTCTATCTCTAAGAGTCCTACAGAGGAAACTCATCTCCTTACTCTATCTCTAAGGCCGAGCCCTACAGAGGAAACTCATCTCCTTACTGTATCTCTAAGGCCGAGTCCTACAGAGGAAACTCATCTCCTTACTCTATCTCTAAGAGTCCTACAGAGGAAACTCATCTCCTTACTCTATCTCTAAGAGTCCTACAGAGGAAACTCATCTCCTTACTCTATCTCTAAGAGACCTACAGAGGAAGCTCATCTCCTTACTCTATCTCTAAGAGTCCTACAGAGGAAACTCATCTCCTTACTCTATCTCTAAGGCTGAGCCCTACAGAGGAGACTCATCTCCTTACTCTATCTCTAAGAGTCCTACAGAGGAAACTCATCTCCTTACTCTATCTCTAAGAGTCCTACAGAGGAAACTCATCTCCTTACTCTATCTCTAAGACTGAGCCCGACGGAGGAAACTCATCTCCTTACTCTATCTCTAAGAGTCCTACAGAGGAAACTCATCTCCTTACTCTATCTCTAAGAGTCCTACAGAGGAAACTCATCTCCTTACTCTATCTCTAAGGCTGAGCCCTACAGAGGAAGCTCATCTCCTTACTCTATCTCTAAGAGTCCTACAGAGGAAACTCATCTCCTTACTCTATCTCTAAGAATCCTACAGAGGAAACTCATCTCCTTACTCTATCTCTAAGAGTCCTACAGAGGAAACTCATCTCCTTACTCTATCTCTAAGAGTCCTACAGAGGAAACTCATCTCCTTACTCTATCTCTAAGAGTCCTACAGAGGAATCTCATCTCCTTACTCTATCTCTAAGGCTGAGCCCTACAGAGGAGACTCATCTCCTTACTCTATCTCTAAGAGTCCTACAGAGGAAACTCATCTCCTTACTCTATCTCTAAGAGTCCTACAGAGGAAACTCATCTCCTTACTCTATCTCTAAGGCTGAGCCCTACAGAGGAAACTCATCTCCTTACTCTATCTCCAAGAGTCCTACAGAGGAAACTCATCTCCTTACTCTATCTCTAAGAGTCCTACAGAGGAGACTCATCTCCTTACTCTATCTCTAAGACTGAGCCCTACGGAGGAAACTCATCTCCTTACTCTATCTCTAAGAGTCCTACAGAGGAAACTCATCTCCTTACTCTATCTCTAAGAGTCCTACAGAGGAAACTCATCTCCTTACTCTATCTCTAAGAGTCCTACAGAGGAAACTCATCTCATTACTCCATCTCTAAGAGTCCTACAGAGGAGACTCATCTCATTACTTTATCTCTAAGACTGAGCCCTATGGAGGAAACTCATCTCCTTACTCTATCTCTAAGAGTCCTACAGAGGAAACTCATCTCCTTACTCTATCTCTAAGAGTCCTACAGAGGAAACTCATCTCCTTACTCTATCTCTAAGAGACCTACAGAGGAAGCTCATCTCCTTACTCTATCTCTAAGAGTCCTACAGAGGAAACTCATCTCCTTACTCTATCTCTAAGACTGAGCCCTACGGAGGAAACTCATCTCCTTACTCTATCTCTAAGGCTGAGCCCTACAGAGGAAGCTCATCTCCTTACTCTATCTCTAAGAGTCCTACAGAGGAAACTCATCTCCTTACTCTATCTCTAAGAGACCTACAGAGGAAGCTCATCTCCTTACTCTATCTCTAAGAGTCCTACAGAGGAAACTCATCTCCTTACTCTATCTCTAAGGCTGAGCCCTACAGAGGAAGCTCATCTCCTTACTCTATCTCTAAGAGTCCTACAGAGGAAACTCATCTCCTTACTCTATCTCTAAGAGTCCTACAGAGGAAACTCATCTCCTTATTCTATCTCTAAGAGTCCTACAGAGGAGACTCATCTCCTTACTCTATCTCTAAGAGTCCTACAGAGGAAACTCATCTCCTTACTCTATCTCTAAGACTGAGCCCTACGGAGGAAACTCATCTCCTTACTCTATCTCTAAGGCTGAGCCCTACAGAGGAAGCTCATCTCCTTACTCTATCTCTAAGAGTCCTACAGAGGAAACTCATCTCCTTACTCTATCTCTAAGAGACCTACAGAGGAAGCTCATCTCCTTACTCTATCTCTAAGAGTCCTACAGAGGAAACTCATCTCCTTACTCTATCTCTAAGGCTGAGCCCTACAGAGGAGACTCATCTCCTTACTCTATCTCTAAGAGTCCTACAGAGGAAACTCATCTCCTTACTCTATCTCTAAGAGTCCTACAGAGGAAACTCATCTCCTTACTCTATCTCTAAGGCTGAGCCCTACAGAGGAAGCTCATCTCCTTACTCTATCTCTAAGAGTCCTACAGAGGAAACTCATCTCCTTACTCTATCTCTAAGAGACCTACAGAGGAAGCTCATCTCCTTACTCTATCTCTAAGAGTCCTACAGAGGAAACTCATCTCCTTACTCTATCTCTAAGGCTGAGCCCTACAGAGGAGACTCATCTCCTTACTCTATCTCTAAGAGTCCTACAGAGGAAACTCATCTCCTTACTCTATCTCTAAGAGTCCTACAGAGGAAACTCATCTCCTTACTCTATCTCTAAGACTGAGCCCGACGGAGGAAACTCATCTCCTTACTCTATCTCTAAGAGTCCTACAGAGGAAACTCATCTCCTTACTCTATCTCTAAGAGTCCTACAGAGGAAACTCATCTCCTTACTCTATCTCTAAGGCTGAGCCCTACAGAGGAAGCTCATCTCCTTACTCTATCTCTAAGAGTCCTACAGAGGAAACTCATCTCCTTACTCTATCTCTAAGAATCCTACAGAGGAAACTCATCTCCTTACTCTATCTCTAAGAGTCCTACAGAGGAAACTCATCTCCTTACTCTATCTCTAAGAGTCCTACAGAGGAAACTCATCTCCTTACTCTATCTCTAAGAGTCCTACAGAGGAATCTCATCTCCTTACTCTATCTCTAAGGCTGAGCCCTACAGAGGAGACTCATCTCCTTACTCTATCTCTAAGAGTCCTACAGAGGAAACTCATCTCCTTACTCTATCTCTAAGAGTCCTACAGAGGAAACTCATCTCCTTACTCTATCTCTAAGGCTGAGCCCTACAGAGGAAACTCATCTCCTTACTCTATCTCTAAGAGTCCTACAGAGGAAACTCATCTCCTTACTCTATCTCTAAGAGACCTACAGAGGAAGCTCATCTCCTTACTCTATCTCTAAGAGTCCTACAGAGGAAACTCATCTCCTTACTCTATCTCTAAGAGTCCTACAGAGGAAACTCATCTCCTTACTCTATCTCTAAGAGTCTTACAGAGGAAACTCATCTCCTTACTCTATCTCTAAGAGACCTACAGAGGAAGCTCATCTCCTTACTCTATCTCTAAGAGTCCTACAGAGGAAACTCATCTCCTTACTCTATCTCTAAGGCTGAGCCCTACAGAGGAGACTCATCTCCTTACTCTATCTCTAAGAGTCCTACAGAGGAAACTCATCTCCTTACTCTATCTCTAAGAGTCCTACAGAGGAAACTCATCTCCTTACTCTATCTCTAAGGCTGAGCCCTACAGAGGAAGCTCATCTCCTTACTCTATCTCTAAGAGTCCTACAGAGGAAACTCATCTCCTTACTCTATCTCTAAGAGACCTACAGAGGAAGCTCATCTCCTTACTCTATCTCTAAGAGTCCTACAGAGGAAACTCATCTCCTTACTCTATCTCTAAGGCTGAGCCCTACAGAGGAGACTCATCTCCTTACTCTATCTCTAAGAGTCCTACAAAGGAAACTCATCTCCTTACTCTATCTCTAAGAGTCCTACAGAGGAAACTCATCTCCTTACTCTATCTCTAAGACTGAGCCCGACGGAGGAAACTCATCTCCTTACTCTATCTCTAAGAGTCCTACAGAGGAAACTCATCTCCTTACTCTATCTCTAAGAGTCCTACAGAGGAAACTCATCTCCTTACTCTATCTCTAAGGCTGAGCCCTACAGAGGAAGCTCATCTCCTTACTCTATCTCTAAGAGTCCTACAGAGGAAACTCATCTCCTTACTCTATCTCTAAGAATCCTACAGAGGAAACTCATCTCCTTACTCTATCTCTAAGAGTCCTACAGAGGAAACTCATCTCCTTACTCTATCTCTAAGAGTCCTACAGAGGAAACTCATCTCCTTACTCTATCTCTAAGAGTCCTACAGAGGAATCTCATCTCCTTACTCTATCTCTAAGGCTGAGCCCTACAGAGGAGACTCATCTCCTTACTCTATCTCTAAGAGTCCTACAGAGGAAACTCATCTCCTTACTCTATCTCTAAGAGTCCTACAGAGGAAACTCATCTCCTTACTCTATCTCTAAGGCTGAGCCCTACAGAGGAAACTCATCTCCTTACTCTATCTCTAAGAGTCCTACAGAGGAAACTCATCTCCTTACTCTATCTCTAAGAGACCTACAGAGGAAGCTCATCTCCTTACTCTATCTCTAAGAGTCCTACAGAGGAAACTCATCTCCTTACTCTATCTCTAAGAGTCCTACAGAGGAAACTCATCTCCTTACTCTATCTCTAAGAGACCTACAGAGGAAACTCATCTCCTTACTCTATCTCTAAGAGTCCTACAGAGGAAACTCATCTCCTTACTCTGTCTCTAAGAGACCTACAGAGGAAGCTCATCTCCTTACTCTATCTCTAAGAGTCCTACAGAGGAAACTCATCTCCTTACTCTATCTCTAAGGCTGAGCCCTACAGAGGAGACTCATCTCCTTACTCTATCTCTAAGAGTCCTACAGAGGAAACTCATCTCCTTACTCTATCTCTAAGAGTCCTACAGAGGAAACTCATCTCCTTACTCTATCTCTAAGGCCGAGCCCTACAGAGGAAACTCATCTCCTTACTGTATCTCTAAGGCCGAGTCCTACAGAGGAAACTCATCTCCTTACTCTATCTCTAAGAGTCCTACAGAGGAAACTCATCTCCTTACTCTATCTCTAAGAGTCCTACAGAGGAAACTCATCTCCTTACTCTATCTCTAAGAGACCTACAGAGGAAGCTCATCTCCTTACTCTATCTCTAAGAGTCCTACAGAGGAAACTCATCTCCTTACTCTATCTCTAAGAGTCCTACAGAGGAAACTCATCTCCTTACTCTATCTCTAAGGCTGAGCCCTACAGAGGAGACTCATCTCCTTACTCTATCTCTAAGGCTGAGCCCTACAGAGGAAGCTCATCTCCTTACTCTATCTCTAAGAGTCCTACAGAGGAAACTCATCTCCTTACTCTATCTCTAAGGCTGAGCCCTACAGAGGAAGCTCATCTCCTTACTCTATCTCTAAGAGTCCTACAGAGGAAACTCATCTCCTTACTCTATCTCTAAGAGTCCTACAGAGGAAACTCATCTCCTTATTCTATCTCTAAGAGTCCTACAGAGGAGACTCATCTCCTTACTCTATCTCTAAGAGTCCTACAGAGGAAACTCATCTCCTTACTCTATCTCTAAGACTGAGCCCTACGGAGGAAACTCATCTCCTTACTCTATCTCTAAGGCTGAGCCCTACAGAGGAAGCTCATCTCCTTACTCTATCTCTAAGAGTCCTACAGAGGAAACTCATCTCCTTACTCTATCTCTAAGAGACCTACAGAGGAAGCTCATCTCCTTACTCTATCTCTAAGAGTCCTACAGAGGAAACTCATCTCCTTACTCTATCTCTAAGGCTGAGCCCTACAGAGGAAGCTCATCTCCTTACTCTATCTCTAAGAGTCCTACAGAGGAAACTCATCTCCTTACTCTATCTCTAAGAGTCCTACAGAGGAAACTCATCTCATTATTCTATCTCTAAGAGTCCTACAGAGGAGACTCATCTCCTTACTCTATCTCTAAGAGTCCTACAGAGGAAACTCATCTCCTTACTCTATCTCTAAGACTGAGCCCTACGGAGGAAACTCATCTCCTTACTCTATCTCTAAGGCTGAGCCCTACAGAGGAAGCTCATCTCCTTACTCTATCTCTAAGAGTCCTACAGAGGAAACTCATCTCCTTACTCTATCTCTAAGAGACCTACAGAGGAAGCTCATCTCCTTACTCTATCTCTAAGAGTCCTACAGAGGAAACTCATCTCCTTACTCTATCTCTAAGGCTGAGCCCTACAGAGGAGACTCATCTCCTTACTCTATCTCTAAGAGTCCTCCAGAGGAAACTCATCTCCTTACTCTATCTCTAAGAGTCCTACAGAGGAAACTCATCTCCTTACTCTATCTCTAAGGCTGAGCCCTACAGAGGAAGCTCATCTCCTTACTCTATCTCTAAGAGTCCTACAGAGGAAACTCATCTCCTTACTCTATCTCTAAGAGACCTACAGAGGAAGCTCATCTCCTTACTCTATCTCTAAGAGTCCTACAGAGGAAACTCATCTCCTTACTCTATCTCTAAGGCTGAGCCCTACAGAGGAGACTCATCTCCTTACTCTATCTCTAAGAGTCCTACAGAGGAAACTCATCTCCTTACTCTATCTCTAAGAGTCCTACAGAGGAAACTCATCTCCTTACTCTATCTCTAAGACTGAGCCCGACGGAGGAAACTCATCTCCTTACTCTATCTCTAAGAGTCCTACAGAGGAAACTCATCTCCTTACTCTATCTCTAAGAGTCCTACAGAGGAAACTCATCTCCTTACTCTATCTCTAAGGCTGAGCCCTACAGAGGAAGCTCATCTCCTTACTCTATCTCTAAGAGTCCTACAGAGGAAACTCATCTCCTTACTCTATCTCTAAGAGTCCTACAGAGGAAACTCATCTCCTTACTCTATCTCTAAGAGTCCTACAGAGGAAACTCATCTCCTTACTCTATCTCTAAGAGTCCTACAGAGGAATCTCATCTCCTTACTCTATCTCTAAGGCTGAGCCCTACAGAGGAGACTCATCTCCTTACTCTAGCTCTAAGAGTCCTACAGAGGAAACTCATCTCCTTACTCTATCTCTAAGAGTCCTACAGAGGAAACTCATCTCCTTACTCTATCTCTAAGGCTGAGCCCTACAGAGGAAACTCATCTCCTTACTCTATCTCTAAGAGTCCTACAGAGGAAACTCATCTCCTTACTCTATCTCTAAGAGACCTACAGAGGAAGCTCATCTCCTTACTCTATCTCTAAGAGTCCTACAGAGGAAACTCATCTCCTTACTCTATCTCTAAGAGTCCTACAGAGGAAACTCATCTCCTTACTCTATCTCTAAGAGACCTACAGAGGAAACTCATCTCCTTACTCTATCTCTAAGAGTCCTACAGAGGAAACTCATCTCCTTACTCTGTCTCTAAGAGACCTACAGAGGAAGCTCATCTCCTTACTCTATCTCTAAGAGACCTACAGAGGAAACTCATCTCCTTACTCTATCTCTAAGGCTGAGCCCTACAGAGGAGACTCATCTCCTTACTCTATCTCTAAGAGTCCTACAGAGGAAACTCATCTCCTTACTCTATCTCTAAGAGTCCTACAGAGGAAACTCATCTCCTTACTCTATCTCTAAGGCCGAGCCCTACAGAGGAAACTCATCTCCTTACTGTATCTCTAAGGCCGAGTCCTACAGAGGAAACTCATCTCCTTACTCTATCTCTAAGAGTCCTACAGAGGAAACTCATCTCCTTACTCTATCTCTAAGAGTCCTACAGAGGAAACTCATCTCCTTACTCTATCTCTAAGAGACCTACAGAGGAAGCTCATCTCCTTACTCTATCTCTAAGAGTCCTACAGAGGAAACTCATCTCCTTACTCTATCTCTAAGAGTCCTACAGAGGAAACTCATCTCCTTACTCTATCTCTAAGGCTGAGCCCTACAGAGGAGACTCATCTCCTTACTCTATCTCTAAGGCTGAGCCCTACAGAGGAAGCTCATCTCCTTACTCTATCTCTAAGAGTCCTACAGAGGAAACTCATCTCCTTACTCTATCTCTAAGGCTGAGCCCTACAGAGGAAGCTCATCTCCTTACTCTATCTCTAAGAGTCCTACAGAGGAAACTCATCTCCTTACTCTATCTCTAAGAGTCCTACAGAGGAAACTCATCTCCTTATTCTATCTCTAAGAGTCCTACAGAGGAGACTCATCTCCTTACTCTATCTCTAAGAGTCCTACAGAGGAAACTCATCTCCTTACTCTATCTCTAAGACTGAGCCCTACGGAGGAAACTCATCTCCTTACTCTATCTCTAAGGCTGAGCCCTACAGAGGAAGCTCATCTCCTTACTCTATCTCTAAGAGTCCTACTGAGGAAACTCATCTCCTTACTCTATCTCTAAGAGACCTACAGAGGAAGCTCATCTCCTTACTCTATCTCTAAGAGTCCTACAGAGGAAACTCATCTCCTTACTCTATCTCTAAGGCTGAGCCCTACAGAGGAAGCTCATCTCCTTACTCTATCTCTAAGAGTCCTACAGAGGAAACTCATCTCCTTACTCTATCTCTAAGAGTCCTACAGAGGAAACTCATCTCCTTATTCTATCTCTAAGAGTCCTACAGAGGAGACTCATCTCCTTACTCTATCTCTAAGAGTCCTACAGAGGAAACTCATCTCCTTACTCTATCTCTAAGACTGAGCCCTACGGAGGAAACTCATCTCCTTACTCTATCTCTAAGGCTGAGCCCTACAGAGGAAGCTCATCTCCTTACTCTATCTCTAAGAGTCCTACAGAGGAAACTCATCTCCTTACTCTATCTCTAAGAGACCTACAGAGGAAGCTCATCTCCTTACTCTATCTCTAAGAGTCCTACAGAGGAAACTCATCTCCTTACTCTATCTCTAAGGCTGAGCCCTACAGAGGAGACTCATCTCCTTACTCTATCTCTAAGAGTCCTACAGAGGAAACTCATCTCCTTACTCTATCTCTAAGAGTCCTACAGAGGAAACTCATCTCCTTACTCTATCTCTAAGGCTGAGCCCTACAGAGGAAGCTCATCTCCTTACTCTATCTCTAAGAGTCCTACAGAGGAAACTCATCTCCTTACTCTATCTCTAAGAGACCTACAGAGGAAGCTCATCTCCTTACTCTATCTCTAAGAGTCCTACAGAGGAAACTCATCTCCTTACTCTATCTCTAAGGCTGAGCCCTACAGAGGAGACTCATCTCCTTACTCTATCTCTAAGAGTCCTACAGAGGAAACTCATCTCCTTACTCTATCTCTAAGAGTCCTACAGAGGAAACTCATCTCCTTACTCTATCTCTAAGACTGAGCCCGACGGAGGAAACTCATCTCCTTACTCTATCTCTAAGAGTCCTACAGAGGAAACTCATCTCCTTACTCTATCTCTAAGAGTCCTACAGAGGAAACTCATCTCCTTACTCTATCTCTAAGGCTGAGCCCTACAGAGGAAGCTCATCTCCTTACTCTATCTCTAAGAGTCCTACAGAGGAAACTCATCTCCTTACTCTATCTCTAAGAGTCCTACAGAGGAAACTCATCTCCTTACTCTATCTCTAAGAGTCCTACAGAGGAAACTCATCTCCTTACTCTATCTCTAAGAGTCCTACAGAGGAATCTCATCTCCTTACTCTATCTCTAAGGCTGAGCCCTACAGAGGAGACTCATCTCCTTACTCTATCTCTAAGAGTCCTACAGAGGAAACTCATCTCCTTACTCTATCTCTAAGAGTCCTACAGAGGAAACTCATCTCCTTACTCTATCTCTAAGGCTGAGCCCTACAGAGGAAACTCATCTCCTTACTCTATCTCTAAGAGTCCTACAGAGGAAACTCATCTCCTTACTCTATCTCTAAGAGACCTACAGAGGAAGCTCATCTCCTTACTCTATCTCTAAGAGTCCTACAGAGGAAACTCATCTCCTTACTCTATCTCTAAGAGTCCTACAGAGGAAACTCATCTCCTTACTCTATCTCTAAGAGACCTACAGAGGAAACTCATCTCCTTACTCTATCTCTAAGAGTCCTACAGAGGAAACTCATCTCCTTACTCTGTCTCTAAGAGACCTACAGAGGAAGCTCATCTCCTTACTCTATCTCTAAGAGTCCTACAGAGGAAACTCATCTCCTTACTCTATCTCTAAGAGTCCTACAGAGGAAACTCATCTCCTTACTCTATCTCTAAGGCTGAGCCCTACAGAGGAAGCTCATCTCCTTACTCTATCTCTAAGAGTCCTACAGAGGAAACTCATCTCCTTACTCTATCTCTAAGAGACCTACAGAGGAAGCTCATCTCCTTACTCTATCTCTAAGAGTCCTACAGAGGAAACTCATCTCCTTACTCTATCTCTAAGGCTGAGCCCTACAGAGGAGACTCATCTCCTTACTCTATCTCTAAGAGTCCTACAGAGGAAACTCATCTCCTTACTCTATCTCTAAGAGTCCTACAGAGGAAACTCATCTCCTTACTCTATCTCTAAGACTGAGCCCGACGGAGGAAACTCATCTCCTTACTCTATCTCTAAGAGTCCTACAGAGGAAACTCATCTCCTTACTCTATCTCTAAGAGTCCTACAGAGGAAACTCATCTCCTTACTCTATCTCTAAGGCTGAGCCCTACAGAGGAAGCTCATCTCCTTACTCTATCTCTAAGAGTCCTACAGAGGAAACTCATCTCCTTACTCTATCTCTAAGAGTCCTACAGAGGAAACTCATCTCCTTACTCTATCTCTAAGAGTCCTACAGAGGAAACTCATCTCCTTACTCTATCTCTAAGAGTCCTACAGAGGAATCTCATCTCCTTACTCTATCTCTAAGGCTGAGCCCTACAGAGGAGACTCATCTCCTTACTCTATCTCTAAGAGTCCTACAGAGGAAACTCATCTCCTTACTCTATCTCTAAGAGTCCTACAGAGGAAACTCATCTCCTTACTCTATCTCTAAGGCTGAGCCCTACAGAGGAAACTCATCTCCTTACTCTATCTCTAAGAGTCCTACAGAGGAAACTCATCTCCTTACTCTATCTCTAAGAGACCTACAGAGGAAGCTCATCTCCTTACTCTATCTCTAAGAGTCCTACAGAGGAAACTCATCTCCTTACTCTATCTCTAAGAGTCCTACAGAGGAAACTCATCTCCTTACTCTATCTCTAAGAGACCTACAGAGGAAACTCATCTCCTTACTCTATCTCTAAGAGTCCTACAGAGGAAACTCATCTCCTTACTCTGTCTCTAAGAGACCTTCAGAGGAAGCTCATCTCCTTACTCTATCTCTAAGAGTCCTACAGAGGAAACTCATCTCCTTACTCTATCTCTAAGGCTGAGCCCTACAGAGGAGACTCATCTCCTTACTCTATCTCTAAGAGTCCTACAGAGGAAACTCATCTCCTTACTCTATCTCTAAGAGTCCTACAGAGGAAACTCATCTCCTTACTCTATCTCTAAGGCCGAGCCCTACAGAGGAAACTCATCTCCTTACTGTATCTCTAAGGCCGAGTCCTACAGAGGAAACTCATCTCCTTACTCTATCTCTAAGAGTCCTACAGAGGAAACTCATCTCCTTACTCTATCTCTAAGAGTCCTACAGAGGAAACTCATCTCCTTACTCTATCTCTAAGAGACCTACAGAGGAAGCTCATCTCCTTACTCTATCTCTAAGAGTCCTACAGAGGAAACTCATCTCCTTACTCTATCTCTAAGAGTCATACAGAGGAAACTCATCTCCTTACTCTATCTCTAAGGCTGAGCCCTACAGAGGAGACTCATCTCCTTACTCTATCTCTAAGAGTCCTACAGAGGAAACTCATCTCCTTACTCTATCTCTAAGAGTCCTACAGAGGAAACTCATCTCCTTACTCTATCTCTAAGACTGAGCCCGACGGAGGAAACTCATCTCCTTACTCTATCTCTAAGAGTCCTACAGAGGAAACTCATCTCCTTACTCTATCTCTAAGAGTCCTACAGAGGAAACTCATCTCCTTACTCTATCTCTAAGAGTCCTACAGAGGAAACTCATCTCCTTACTCTATCTCTAAGGCTGAGCCCTACAGAGGAAACTCATCTCCTTACTCTATCTCTAAGGCTGAGCCCTACAGAGGAAGCTCATCTCCTTACTCTATCTCTAAGAGTCCTACAGAGGAAACTCATCTCCTTACTCTATCTCTAAGAGACCTACAGAGGAAGCTCATCTCCTTACTCTATCTCTAAGAGTCCTACAGAGGAAACTCATCTCCTTACTCTATCTCTAAGGCTGAGCCCTACAGAGGAGACTCATCTCCTTACTCTATCTCTAAGAGTCCTACAGAGGAAACTCATCTCCTTACTCTATCTCTAAGAGTCCTACAGAGGAAACTCATCTCCTTACTCTATCTCTAAGACTGAGCCCTACGGAGGAAACTCATCTCCTTACTCTATCTCTAAGGCTGAGCCCTACAGAGGAGACTCATCTCCTTACTCTATCTCTAAGAGTCCTACAGAGGAAACTCATCTCCTTACTCTATCTCTAAGAGTCCTACAGAGGAAACTCATCTCCTTACTCTATCTCTAAGAGTCCTACAGAGGAAACTCATCTCCTTACTCTATCTCTAAGGCCGAGCCCTACAGAGGAAACTCATCTCCTTACTGTATCTCTAAGGCCGAGTCCTACAGAGGAAACTCATCTCCTTACTCTATCTCTAAGGCTGAGCCCTACAGAGGAAACTCATCTCCTTACTCTATCTCTAAGAGTCCTACAGAGGAAACTCATCTCCTTACTCTATCTCTAAGAGACCTACAGAGGAAGCTCATCTCCTTACTCTATCTCTAAGAGTCCTACAGAGGAAACTCATCTCCTTACTCTATCTCTAAGAGTCCTACAGAGGAAACTCATCTCCTTACTCTATCTCTAAGAGACCTACAGAGGAAACTCATCTCCTTACTCTATCTCTAAGAGTCCTACAGAGGAAACTCATCTCCTTACTCTGTCTCTAAGAGACCTACAGAGGAAGCTCATCTCCTTACTCTATCTCTAAGAGTCCTACAGAGGAAACTCATCTCCTTACTCTATCTCTAAGGCTGAGCCCTACAGAGGAGACTCATCTCCTTACTCTATCTCTAAGAGTCCTACAGAGGAAACTCATCTCCTTACTCTATCTCTAAGAGTCCTACAGAGGAAACTCATCTCCTTACTCTATCTCTAAGGCCGAGCCCTACAGAGGAAACTCATCTCCTTACTGTATCTCTAAGGCCGAGTCCTAAAGAGGAAACTCATCTCCTTACTCTATCTCTAAGAGTCCTACAGAGGAAACTCATCTCCTTACTCTATCTCTAAGAGTCCTACAGAGGAAACTCATCTCCTTACTCTATCTCTAAGAGACCTACAGAGGAAGCTCATCTCCTTACTCTATCTCTAAGAGTCCTACAGAGGAAACTCATCTCCTTACTCTATCTCTAAGAGTCCTACAGAGGAAACTCATCTCCTTACTCTATCTCTAAGGCTGAGCCCTACAGAGGAGACTCATCTCCTTACTCTATCTCTAAGAGTCCTACAGAGGAAACTCATCTCCTTACTCTATCTCTAAGAGTCCTACAGAGGAAACTCATCTCCTTACTCTATCTCTAAGACTGAGCCCGACGGAGGAAACTCATCTCCTTACTCTATCTCTAAGAGTCCTACAGAGGAAACTCATCTCCTTACTCTATCTCTAAGGCTGAGCCCTACAGAGGAAGCTCATCTCCTTACTCTATCTCTAAGAGTCCTACAGAGGAAACTCATCTCCATACTCTATCTCTAAGAGTCCTACAGAGGAAACTCATCTCCTTACTCTGTCTCTAAGAGACCTACAGAGGAAGCTCATCTCCTTACTCTATCTCTAAGAGTCCTACAGAGGAAACTCATCTCCTTACTCTATCTCTAAGGCTGAGCCCTACAGAGGAAGCTCATCTCCTTACTCTATCTCTAAGAGTCCTACAGAGGAAACTCATCTCCTTACTCTTTCTCTAAGAGACCTACAGAGGAAGCTCATCTCCTTACTCTATCTCTAAGAGTCCTACAGAGGAAACTCATCTCCTTACTCTATCTCTAAGAGTCCTACAGAGGAATCTCATCTCCTTACTCTATCTCTAAGGCTGAGCCCTACAGAGGAGACTCATCTCCTTACTCTATCTCTAAGAGTCCTACAGAGGAAATTCATCTCCTTACTCTATCTCTAAGAGTCCTACAGAGGAAACTCATCTCCTTACTCTATCTCTAAGGCTGAGCCCTACAGAGGAAACTCATCTCCTTACTCTATCTCTAAGAGTCCTACAGAGGAAACTCATCTCCTTACTCTATCTCTAAGAGTCCTACAGAGGAAACTCATCTCCTTACTCTATCTCTAAGGCTGAGCCCTACAGAGGAAGCTCATCTCCTTACTCTATCTCTAAGAGTCCTACAGAGGAAACTCATCTCCTTACTCTATCTCTAAGAGTCCTACAGAGGAAACTCATCTCCTTATTCTATCTCTAAGAGTCCTACAGAGGAGACTCATCTCCTTACTCTATCTCTAAGAGTCCTACAGAGGAAACTCATCTCCTTACTCTATCTCTAAGACTGAGCCCTACGGAGGAAACTCATCTCCTTACTCTATCTCTAAGGCTGAGCCCTACAGAGGAAGCTCATCTCCTTACTCTATCTCTAAGAGTCCTACAGAGGAAACTCATCTCCTTACTCTATCTCTAAGGCTGAGCCCTACAGAGGAAACTCATCTCCTTACTCTATCTCTAAGAGTCCTACAGAGGAAACTCATCTCCTTACTCTATCTCTAAGAGTCCTACAGAGGAAACTCATCTCCTTACTATATCTCTAAGGCTGAGCCCTACAGAGGAAGCTCATCTCCTTACTCTATCTCTAAGAGTCCTACAGAGGAAACTCATCTCCTTACTCTATCTCTAAGAGTCCTACAGAGGAAACTCATCTCCTTATTCTATCTCTAAGAGTCCTACAGAGGAGACTCATCTCCTTACTCTATCTCTAAGAGTCCTACAGAGGAAACTCATCTCCTTACTCTATCTCCAAGAGTCCTACAGAGGAAACTCATCTCCTTACTCTATCTCTAAGAGTCCTACAGAGGAAACTCATCTCCTTACTCTATCTCCAAGAGTCCTACAGAGGAAACTCATCTCCTTACTCTATCTCTAAGAGTCCTACAGAGGAGACTCATCTCCTTACTCTATCTCTAAGACTGAGCCCTACGGAGGAAACTCATCTCCTTACTCTATCTCTAAGAGTCCTACAGAGGAAACTCATCTCCTTACTCTATCTCTAAGAGTCCTACAGAGGAAACTCATCTCCTTACTCTATCTCTAAGAGTCCTACAGAGGAAACTCATCTCATTACTCCATCTCTAAGAGTCCTACAGAGGAGACTCATCTCATTACTTTATCTCTAAGACTGAGCCCTATGGAGGAAACTCATCTCCTTACTCTATCTCTAAGAGTCCTACAGAGGAAACTCATCTCCTTACTCTATCTCTAAGAGTCCTACAGAGGAAACTCATCTCCTTACTCTATCTCTAAGAGACCTACAGAGGAAGCTCATCTCCTTACTCTATCTCTAAGAGTCCTACAGAGGAAACTCATCTCCTTACTCTATCTCTAAGGCTGAGCCCTACAGAGGAGACTCATCTCCTTACTCTATCTCTAAGAGTCCTACAGAGGAAACTCATCTCCTTACTCTATCTCTAAGAGTCCTACAGAGGAAACTCATCTCCTTACTCTATCTCTAAGACTGAGCCCGACGGAGGAAACTCATCTCCTCACTCTATCTCTAAGAGTCCTACAGAGGAAACTCATCTCCTTACTCTATCTCTAAGGCTGAGCCCTACAGAGGAAGCTCATCTCCTTACTCTATCTCTAAGAGTCCTACAGAGGAAACTCATCTCCATACTCTATCTCTAAGAGTCCTACAGAGGAAACTCATCTCCTTACTCTGTCTCTAAGAGACCTACAGAGGAAGCTCATCTCCTTACTCTATCTCTAAGAGTCCTACAGAGGAAACTCATCTCCTTACTCTATCTCTAAGGCTGAGCCCTACAGAGGAAGCTCATCTCCTTACTCTATCTCTAAGAGTCCTACAGAGGAAACTCATCTCCTTACTCTATCTCTAAGACTGAGCCCTACGGAGGAAACTCATCTCCTTACTCTATCTCTAAGGCTGAGCCCTACAGAGGAAGCTCATCTCCTTATTCTATCTCTAAGAGTCCTACAGAGGAGACTCATCTCCTTACTCTATCTCTAAGAGTCCTACAGAGGAAACTCATCTCCTTACTCTATCTCCAAGAGTCCTACAGAGGAAACTCATCTCCTTACTCTATCTCTAAGAGTCCTACAGAGGAAACTCATCTCCTTACTCTATCTCCAAGAGTCCTACAGAGGAAACTCATCTCCTTACTCTATCTCTAAGAGTCCTACAGAGGAGACTCATCTCCTTACTCTATCTCTAAGACTGAGCCCTACGGAGGAAACTCATCTCCTTACTCTATCTCTAAGAGTCCTACAGAGGAAACTCATCTCCTTACTCTATCTCTAAGAGTCCTACAGAGGAAACTCATCTCCTTACTCTATCTCTAAGAGTCCTACAGAGGAAACTCATCTCATTACTCCATCTCTAAGAGTCCTACAGAGGAGACTCATCTCATTACTTTATCTCTAAGACTGAGCCCTATGGAGGAAACTCATCTCCTTACTCTATCTCTAAGAGTCCTACAGAGGAAACTCATCTCCTTACTCTATCTCTAAGAGTCCTACAGAGGAAACTCATCTCCTTACTCTATCTCTAAGAGACCTACAGAGGAAGCTCATCTCCTTACTCTATCTCTAAGAGTCCTACAGAGGAAACTCATCTCCTTACTCTATCTCTAAGGCTGAGCCCTACAGAGGAGACTCATCTCCTTACTCTATCTCTAAGAGTCCTACAGAGGAAACTCATCTCCTTACTCTATCTCTAAGAGTCCTACAGAGGAAACTCATCTCCTTACTCTATCTCTAAGACTGAGCCCGACGGAGGAAACTCATCTCCTCACTCTATCTCTAAGAGTCCTACAGAGGAAACTCATCTCCTTACTCTATCTCTAAGGCTGAGCCCTACAGAGGAAGCTCATCTCCTTACTCTATCTCTAAGAGTCCTACAGAGGAAACTCATCTCCATACTCTATCTCTAAGAGTCCTACAGAGGAAACTCATCTCCTTACTCTGTCTCTAAGAGACCTACAGAGGAAGCTCATCTCCTTACTCTATCTCTAAGAGTCCTACAGAGGAAACTCATCTCCTTACTCTATCTCTAAGACTGAGCCCTACGGAGGAAACTCATCTCCTTACTCTATCTCTAAGGCTGAGCCCTACAGAGGAAGCTCATCTCCTTACTCTATCTCTAAGAGTCCTACAGAGGAAACTCATCTCCTTACTCTATCTCTAAGAGACCTACAGAGGAAGCTCATCTCCTTACTCTATCTCTAAGAGTCCTACAGAGGAAACTCATCTCCTTACTCTATCTCTAAGGCTGAGCCCTACAGAGGAGACTCATCTCCTTACTCTATCTCTAAGAGTCCTACAGAGGAAACTCATCTCCTTACTCTATCTCTAAGAGTCCTACAGAGGAAACTCATCTCCTTACTCTATCTCTAAGACTGAGCCCGACGGAGGAAACTCATCTCCTTACTCTATCTCTAAGAGTCCTACAGAGGAAACTCATCTCCTTACTCTATCTCTAAGAGTCCTACAGAGGAAACTCATCTCCTTACTCTATCTCTAAGGCTGAGCCCTACAGAGGAAACTCATCTCCTTACTCTATCTCTAAGAGTCCTACAGAGGAAACTCATCTCCTTACTCTATCTCTAAGAGTCCTACAGAGGAAACTCATCTCCTTACTCTATCTCTAAGGCTGAGCCCTACAGAGGAAGCTCATCTCCTTACTCTATCTCTAAGAGTCCTACAGAGGAAACTCATCTCCTTACTCTATCTCTAAGAGTCCTACAGAGGAAACTCATCTCCTTATTCTATCTCTAAGAGTCCTACAGAGGAGACTCATCTCCTTACTCTATCTCTAAGAGTCCTACAGAGGAAACTCATCTCCTTACTCTATCTCTAAGACTGAGCCCTACGGAGGAAACTCATCTCCTTACTCTATCTCTAAGGCTGAGCCCTACAGAGGAAGCTCATCTCCTTACTCTATCTCTAAGAGTCCTACAGAGGAAACTCATCTCCTTACTCTATCTCTAAGGCTGAGCCCTACAGAGGAAACTCATCTCCTTACTCTATCTCTAAGAGTCCTACAGAGGAAACTCATCTCCTTACTCTATCTCTAAGAGTCCTACAGAGGAAACTCATCTCCTTACTATATCTCTAAGGCTGAGCCCTACAGAGGAAGCTCATCTCCTTACTCTATCTCTAAGAGTCCTACAGAGGAAACTCATCTCCTTACTCTATCTCTAAGAGTCCTACAGAGGAAACTCATCTCCTTATTCTATCTCTAAGAGTCCTACAGAGGAGACTCATCTCCTTACTCTATCTCTAAGAGTCCTACAGAGGAAACTCATCTCCTTACTCTATCTCCAAGAGTCCTACAGAGGAAACTCATCTCCTTACTCTATCTCTAAGAGTCCTACAGAGGAAACTCATCTCCTTACTCTATCTCCAAGAGTCCTACAGAGGAAACTCATCTCCTTACTCTATCTCTAAGAGTCCTACAGAGGAGACTCATCTCCTTACTCTATCTCTAAGACTGAGCCCTACGGAGGAAACTCATCTCCTTACTCTATCTCTAAGAGTCCTACAGAGGAAACTCATCTCCTTACTCTATCTCTAAGAGTCCTACAGAGGAAACTCATCTCCTTACTCTATCTCTAAGAGTCCTACAGAGGAAACTCATCTCATTACTCCATCTCTAAGAGTCCTACAGAGGAGACTCATCTCATTACTTTATCTCTAAGACTGAGCCCTATGGAGGAAACTCATCTCCTTACTCTATCTCTAAGAGTCCTACAGAGGAAACTCATCTCCTTACTCTATCTCTAAGAGTCCTACAGAGGAAACTCATCTCCTTACTCTATCTCTAAGAGACCTACAGAGGAAGCTCATCTCCTTACTCTATCTCTAAGAGTCCTACAGAGGAAACTCATCTCCTTACTCTATCTCTAAGGCTGAGCCCTACAGAGGAGACTCATCTCCTTACTCTATCTCTAAGAGTCCTACAGAGGAAACTCATCTCCTTACTCTATCTCTAAGAGTCCTACAGAGGAAACTCATCTCCTTACTCTATCTCTAAGACTGAGCCCGACGGAGGAAACTCATCTCCTCACTCTATCTCTAAGAGTCCTACAGAGGAAACTCATCTCCTTACTCTATCTCTAAGGCTGAGCCCTACAGAGGAAGCTCATCTCCTTACTCTATCTCTAAGAGTCCTACAGAGGAAACTCATCTCCATACTCTATCTCTAAGAGTCCTACAGAGGAAACTCATCTCCTTACTCTGTCTCTAAGAGACCTACAGAGGAAGCTCATCTCCTTACTCTATCTCTAAGAGTCCTACAGAGGAAACTCATCTCCTTACTCTATCTCTAAGGCTGAGCCCTACAGAGGAAGCTCATCTCCTTACTCTATCTCTAAGAGTCCTACAGAGGAAACTCATCTCCTTACTCTATCTCTAAGACTGAGCCCTACGGAGGAAACTCATCTCCTTACTCTATCTCTAAGGCTGAGCCCTACAGAGGAAGCTCATCTCCTTATTCTATCTCTAAGAGTCCTACAGAGGAGACTCATCTCCTTACTCTATCTCTAAGAGTCCTACAGAGGAAACTCATCTCCTTACTCTATCTCCAAGAGTCCTACAGAGGAAACTCATCTCCTTACTCTATCTCTAAGAGTCCTACAGAGGAAACTCATCTCCTTACTCTATCTCCAAGAGTCCTACAGAGGAAACTCATCTCCTTACTCTATCTCTAAGAGTCCTACAGAGGAGACTCATCTCCTTACTCTATCTCTAAGACTGAGCCCTACGGAGGAAACTCATCTCCTTACTCTATCTCTAAGAGTCCTACAGAGGAAACTCATCTCCTTACTCTATCTCTAAGAGTCCTACAGAGGAAACTCATCTCCTTACTCTATCTCTAAGAGTCCTACAGAGGAAACTCATCTCATTACTCCATCTCTAAGAGTCCTACAGAGGAGACTCATCTCATTACTTTATCTCTAAGACTGAGCCCTATGGAGGAAACTCATCTCCTTACTCTATCTCTAAGAGTCCTACAGAGGAAACTCATCTCCTTACTCTATCTCTAAGAGTCCTACAGAGGAAACTCATCTCCTTACTCTATCTCTAAGAGACCTACAGAGGAAGCTCATCTCCTTACTCTATCTCTAAGAGTCCTACAGAGGAAACTCATCTCCTTACTCTATCTCTAAGGCTGAGCCCTACAGAGGAGACTCATCTCCTTACTCTATCTCTAAGAGTCCTACAGAGGAAACTCATCTCCTTACTCTATCTCTAAGAGTCCTACAGAGGAAACTCATCTCCTTACTCTATCTCTAAGACTGAGCCCGACGGAGGAAACTCATCTCCTCACTCTATCTCTAAGAGTCCTACAGAGGAAACTCATCTCCTTACTCTATCTCTAAGGCTGAGCCCTACAGAGGAAGCTCATCTCCTTACTCTATCTCTAAGAGTCCTACAGAGGAAACTCATCTCCATACTCTATCTCTAAGAGTCCTACAGAGGAAACTCATCTCCTTACTCTGTCTCTAAGAGACCTACAGAGGAAGCTCATCTCCTTACTCTATCTCTAAGAGTCCTACAGAGGAAACTCATCTCCTTACTCTATCTCTAAGACTGAGCCCTACGGAGGAAACTCATCTCCTTACTCTATCTCTAAGGCTGAGCCCTACAGAGGAAGCTCATCTCCTTACTCTATCTCTAAGAGTCCTACAGAGGAAACTCATCTCCTTACTCTATCTCTAAGAGACCTACAGAGGAAGCTCATCTCCTTACTCTATCTCTAAGAGTCCTACAGAGGAAACTCATCTCCTTACTCTATCTCTAAGGCTGAGCCCTACAGAGGAGACTCATCTCCTTACTCTATCTCTAAGAGTCCTACAGAGGAAACTCATCTCCTTACTCTATCTCTAAGAGTCCTACAGAGGAAACTCATCTCCTTACTCTATCTCTAAGACTGAGCCCGACGGAGGAAACTCATCTCCTTACTCTATCTCTAAGAGTCCTACAGAGGAAACTCATCTCCTTACTCTATCTCTAAGAGTCCTACAGAGGAAACTCATCTCCTTACTCTATCTCTAAGGCTGAGCCCTACAGAGGAAGCTCATCTCCTTACTCTATCTCTAAGAGTCCTACAGAGGAAACTCATCTCCTTACTCTATCTCTAAGAGTCCTACAGAGGAAACTCATCTCCTTACTCTATCTCTAAGAGTCCTACAGAGGAAACTCATCTCCTTACTCTATCTCTAAGAGTCCTACAGAGGAATCTCATCTCCTTACTCTATCTCTAAGGCTGAGCCCTACAGAGGAGACTCATCTCCTTACTCTATCTCTAAGAGTCCTACAGAGGAAACTCATCTCCTTACTCTATCTCTAAGAGTCCTACAGAGGAAACTCATCTCCTTACTCTATCTCTAAGGCTGAGCCCTACAGAGGAAACTCATCTCCTTACTCTATCTCTAAGAGTCCTACAGAGGAAACTCATCTCCTTACTCTATCTCTAAGAGACATACAGAGGAAACTCATCTCCTTACTCTATCTCTAAGAGTCCTACAGAGGAATCTCATCTCCTTACTCTATCTCTAAGGCTGAGCCCTACAGAGGAGACTCATCTCCTTACTCTATCTCTAAGAGTCCTACAGAGGAAACTCATCTCCTTACTCTATCTCTAAGAGTCCTACAGAGGAAACTCATCTCCTTACTCTATCTCTAAGGCTGAGCCCTACAGAGGAAACTCATCTCCTTACTCTATCTCTAAGAGTCCTACAGAGGAAACTCATCTCCTTACTCTATCTCTAAGAGTCCTACAGAGGAAACTCATCTCCTTACTATATCTCTAAGGCTGAGCCCTACAGAGGAAGCTCATCTCCTTACTCTATCTCTAAGAGTCCTACAGAGGAAACTCATCTCCTTACTCTATCTCTAAGAGTCCTACAGAGGAAACTCATCTCCTTATTCTATCTCTAAGAGTCCTACAGAGGAGACTCATCTCCTTACTCTATCTCTAAGAGTCCTACAGAGGAAACTCATCTCCTTACTCTATCTCCAAGAGTCCTACAGAGGAAACTCATCTCCTTACTCTATCTCTAAGAGTCCTACAGAGGAAACTCATCTCCTTACTCTATCTCCAAGAGTCCTACAGAGGAAACTCATCTCCTTACTCTATCTCTAAGAGTCCTACAGAGGAGACTCATCTCCTTACTCTATCTCTAAGACTGAGCCCTACGGAGGAAACTCATCTCCTTACTCTATCTCTAAGAGTCCTACAGAGGAAACTCATCTCCTTACTCTATCTCTAAGAGTCCTACAGAGGAAACTCATCTCCTTACTCTATCTCTAAGAGTCCTACAGAGGAAACTCATCTCATTACTCCATCTCTAAGAGTCCTACAGAGGAGACTCATCTCATTACTTTATCTCTAAGACTGAGCCCTATGGAGGAAACTCATCTCCTTACTCTATCTCTAAGAGTCCTACAGAGGAAACTCATCTCCTTACTCTATCTCTAAGAGTCCTACAGAGGAAACTCATCTCCTTACTCTATCTCTAAGAGACCTACAGAGGAAGCTCATCTCCTTACTCTATCTCTAAGAGTCCTACAGAGGAAACTCATCTCCTTACTCTATCTCTAAGGCTGAGCCCTACAGAGGAGACTCATCTCCTTACTCTATCTCTAAGAGTCCTACAGAGGAAACTCATCTCCTTACTCTATCTCTAAGAGTCCTACAGAGGAAACTCATCTCCTTACTCTATCTCTAAGACTGAGCCCGACGGAGGAAACTCATCTCCTTACTCTATCTCTAAGAGTCCTACAGAGGAAACTCATCTCCTTACTCTATCTCTAAGGCTGAGCCCTACAGAGGAAGCTCATCTCCTTACTCTATCTCTAAGAGTCCTACAGAGGAAACTCATCTCCATACTCTATCTCTAAGAGTCCTACAGAGGAAACTCATCTCCTTACTCTGTCTCTAAGAGACCTACAGAGGAAGCTCATCTCCTTACTCTATCTCTAAGAGTCCTACAGAGGAAACTCATCTCCTTACTCTATCTCTAAGGCTGAGCCCTACAGAGGAAGCTCATCTCCTTACTCTATCTCTAAGAGTCCTACAGAGGAAACTCATCTCCTTACTCTTTCTCTAAGAGACCTACAGAGGAAGCTCATCTCCTTACTCTATCTCTAAGAGTCCTACAGAGGAAACTCATCTCCTTACTCTATCTCTAAGAGTCCTACAGAGGAATCTCATCTCCTTACTCTATCTCTAAGGCTGAGCCCTACAGAGGAGACTCATCTCCTTACTCTATCTCTAAGAGTCCTACAGAGGAAACTCATCTCCTTACTCTATCTCTAAGAGTCCTACAGAGGAAACTCATCTCCTTACTCTATCTCTAAGGCTGAGCCCTACAGAGGAAACTCATCTCCTTACTCTATCTCTAAGAGTCCTACAGAGGAAACTCATCTCCTTACTCTATCTCTAAGAGTCCTACAGAGGAAACTCATCTCCTTACTCTATCTCTAAGGCTGAGCCCTACAGAGGAAGCTCATCTCCTTACTCTATCTCTAAGAGTCCTACAGAGGAAACTCATCTCCTTACTCTATCTCTAAGAGTCCTACAGAGGAAACTCATCTCCTTATTCTATCTCTAAGAGTCCTACAGAGGAGACTCATCTCCTTACTCTATCTCTAAGAGTCCTACAGAGGAAACTCATCTCCTTACTCTATCTCTAAGACTGAGCCCTACGGAGGAAACTCATCTCCTTACTCTATCTCTAAGGCTGAGCCCTACAGAGGAAGCTCATCTCCTTACTCTATCTCTAAGAGTCCTACAGAGGAAACTCATCTCCTTACTCTATCTCTAAGAGACCTACAGAGGAAGCTCATCTCCTTACTCTATCTCTAAGAGTCCTACAGAGGAAACTCATCTCCTTACTCTATCTCTAAGGCTGAGCCCTACAGAGGAAGCTCATCTCCTTACTCTATCTCTAAGAGTCCTACAGAGGAAACTCATCTCCTTACTCTATCTCTAAGAGTCCTACAGAGGAAACTCATCTCCTTATTCTATCTCTAAGAGTCCTACAGAGGAGACTCATCTCCTTACTCTATCTCTAAGAGTCCTACAGAGGAAACTCATCTCCTTACTCTATCTCTAAGACTGAGCCCTACGGAGGAAACTCATCTCCTTACTCTATCTCTAAGGCTGAGCCCTACAGAGGAAGCTCATCTCCTTACTCTATCTCTAAGAGTCATACAGAGGAAACTCATCTCCTTACTCTATCTCTAAGAGACCTACAGAGGAAGCTCATCTCCTTACTCTATCTCTAAGAGTCCTACAGAGGAAACTCATCTCCTTACTCTATCTCTAAGGCTGAGCCCTACAGAGGAGACTCATCTCCTTACTCTATCTCTAAGAGTCCTACAGAGGAAACTCATCTCCTTACTCTATCTCTAAGAGTCCTACAGAGGAAACTCATCTCCTTACTCTATCTCTAAAGCTGAGCCCTACAGAGGAAGCTCATCTCCTTACTCTATCTCTAAGAGTCCTACAGAGGAAACTCATCTCCTTACTCTATCTCTAAGAGACCTACAGAGGAAGGTCATCTCCTTACTCTATCTCTAAGAGTCCTACAGAGGAAACTCATCTCCTTACTCTATCTCTAAGGCTGAGCCCTACAGAGGAGACTCATCTCCTTACTCTATCTCTAAGAGTCCTACAGAGGAAACTCATCTCCTTACTCTATCTCTAAGAGTCCTACAGAGGAAACTCATCTCCTTACTCTATCTCTAAGACTGAGCCCGACGGAGGAAACTCATCTCCTTACTCTATCTCTAAGAGTCCTACAGAGGAAACTCATCTCCTTACTCTATCTCTAAGAGTCCTACAGAGGAAACTCATCTCCTTACTCTATCTCTAAGGCTGAGCCCTACAGAGGAAGCTCATCTCCTTACTCTATCTCTAAGAGTCCTACAGAGGAAGCTCATCTCCTTACTCTATCTCTAAGAGTCCTACAGAGGAAACTCATCTCCTTACTCTATCTCTAAGAGTCCTACAGAGGAAACTCATCTCCTTACTCTATCTCTAAGAGTCCTACAGAGGAATCTCATCTCCTTACTCTATCTCTAAGGCTGAGCCCTACAGAGGAGACTCATCTCCTTACTCTATCTCTAAGAGTCCTACAGAGGAAACTCATCTCCTTACTCTATCTCTAAGAGTCCTACAGAGGAAACTCATCTCCTTACTCTATCTCTAAGGCTGAGCCCTACAGAGGAAACTCATCTCCTTACTCTATCTCTAAGAGTCCTACAGAGGAAACTCATCTCCTTACTCTATCTCTAAGAGACCTACAGAGGAAGCTCATCTCCTTACTCTATCTCTAAGAGTCCTACAGAGGAAACTCATCTCCTTACTCTATCTCTAAGGCTGAGCCCTACAGAGGAAGCTCATCTCCTTACTCTATCTCTAAGAGTCCTACAGAGGAAACTCATCTCCTTACTCTATCTCTAAGAGTCCTACAGAGGAATCTCATCTCCTTACTCTATCTCTAAGGCTGAGCCCTACAGAGGAGACTCATCTCCTTACTCTATCTCTAAGAGTCCTACAGAGGAAACTCATCTCCTTACTCTATCTCTAAGAGTCCTACAGAGGAAACTCATCTCCTTACTCTATCTCTAAGAGTCCTACAGAGGAAACTCATCTCCTTACTCTATCTCTAAGGCTGAGCCCTACAGAGGAAGCTCATCTCCTTACTCTATCTCTAAGAGTCCTACAGAGGAAGCTCATCTCCTTACTCTATCTCTAAGAGTCCTACAGAGGAAACTCATCTCCTTACTCTATCTCTAAGAGTCCTACAGAGGAAACTCATCTCCTTACTCTATCTCTAAGAGTCCTACAGAGGAATCTCATCTCCTTACTCTATCTCTAAGGCTGAGCCCTACAGAGGAGACTCATCTCCTTACTCTATCTCTAAGAGTCCTACAGAGGAAACTCATCTCCTTACTCTATCTCTAAGAGTCCTACAGAGGAAACTCATCTCCTTACTCTATCTCTAAGGCTGAGCCCTACAGAGGAAACTCATCTCCTTACTCTATCTCTAAGAGTCCTACAGAGGAAACTCATCTCCTTACTCTATCTCTAAGAGACCTACAGAGGAAGCTCATCTCCTTACTCTATCTCTAAGAGTCCTACAGAGGAAACTCATCTCCTTACTCTATCTCTAAGGCTGAGCCCTACAGAGGAAGCTCATCTCCTTACTCTATCTCTAAGAGTCCTACAGAGGAAACTCATCTCCTTACTCTATCTCTAAGAGTCCTACAGAGGAATCTCATCTCCTTACTCTATCTCTAAGGCTGAGCCCTACAGAGGAGACTCATCTCCTTACTCTATCTCTAAGAGTCCTACAGAGGAAACTCATCTCCTTACTCTATCTCTAAGAGTCCTACAGAGGAAACTCATCTCCTTACTCTATCTCTAAGAGTCCTACAGAGGAAACTCATCTCCTTACTCTATCTCTAAGGCTGAGCCCTACAGAGGAAGCTCATCTCCTTACTCTATCTCTAAGAGTCCTACAGAGGAAACTCATCTCCTTACTCTATCTCTAAGAGTCCTACAGAGGAAACTCATCTCCTTATTCTATCTCTAAGAGTCCTACAGAGGAGACTCATCTCCTTACTCTATCTCTAAGAGTCCTACAGAGGAAACTCATCTCCTTACTCTATCTCTAAGACTGAGCCCTACGGAGGAAACTCATCTCCTTACTCTATCTCTAAGGCTGAGCCCTACAGAGGAAGCTCATCTCCTTACTCTATCTCTAAGAGTCCTACAGAGGAAACTCATCTCCTTACTCTATCTCTAAGAGACCTACAGAGGAAGCTCATCTCCTTACTCTATCTCTAAGAGTCCTACAGAGGAAACTCATCTCCTTACTCTATCTCTAAGGCTGAGCCCTACAGAGGAAGCTCATCTCCTTACTCTATCTCTAAGAGTCCTACAGAGGAAACTCATCTCCTTACTCTATCTCTAAGAGTCCTACAGAGGAAACTCATCTCCTTATTCTATCTCTAAGAGTCCTACAGAGGAGACTCATCTCCTTACTCTATCTCTAAGAGTCCTACAGAGGAAACTCATCTCCTTACTCTATCTCTAAGACTGAGCCCTACGGAGGAAACTCATCTCCTTACTCTATCTCTAAGGCTGAGCCCTACAGAGGAAGCTCATCTCCTTACTCTATCTCTAAGAGTCCTACAGAGGAAACTCATCTCCTTACTCTATCTCTAAGAGACCTACAGAGGAAGCTCATCTCCTTACTCTATCTCTAAGAGTCCTACAGAGGAAACTCATCTCCTTACTCTATCTCTAAGGCTGAGCCCTACAGAGGAGACTCATCTCCTTACTCTATCTCTAAGAGTCCTACAGAGGAAACTCATCTCCTTACTCTATCTCTAAGAGTCCTACAGAGGAAACTCATCTCCTTACTCTATCTCTAAAGCTGAGCCCTACAGAGGAAGCTCATCTCCTTACTCTATCTCTAAGAGTCCTACAGAGGAAACTCATCTCCTTACTCTATCTCTAAGAGTCCTACAGAGGAAACTCATCTCCTTACTCTATCTCTAAGGCTGAGCCCTACAGAGGAGACTCATCTCCTTACTCTATCTCTAAGAGTCCTACAGAGGAAACTCATCTCCTTACTCTATCTCTAAGAGTCCTACAGAGGAAACTCATCTCCTTACTCTATCTCTAAGACTGAGCCCGACGGAGGAAACTCATCTCCTTACTCTATCTCTAAGAGTCCTACAGAGGAAACTCATCTCCTTACTCTATCTCTAAGAGTCCTACAGAGGAAACTCATCTCCTTACTCTATCTCTAAGGCTGAGCCCTACAGAGGAAGCTCATCTCCTTACTCTATCTCTAAGAGTCCTACAGAGGAAGCTCATCTCCTTACTCTATCTCTAAGAGTCCTACAGAGGAAACTCATCTCCTTACTCTATCTCTAAGAGTCCTACAGAGGAAACTCATCTCCTTACTCTATCTCTAAGAGTCCTACAGAGGAATCTCATCTCCTTACTCTATCTCTAAGGCTGAGCCCTACAGAGGAGACTCATCTCCTTACTCTATCTCTAAGAGTCCTACAGAGGAAACTCATCTCCTTACTCTATCTCTAAGAGTCCTACAGAGGAAACTCATCTCCTTACTCTATCTCTAAGGCTGAGCCCTACAGAGGAAACTCATCTCCTTACTCTATCTCTAAGAGTCCTACAGAGGAAACTCATCTCCTTACTCTATCTCTAAGAGACCTACAGAGGAAGCTCATCTCCTTACTCTATCTCTAAGAGTCCTACAGAGGAAACTCATCTCCTTACTCTATCTCTAAGAGTCCTACAGAGGAAACTCATCTCCTTACTCTATCTCTAAGAGACCTACAGAGGAAGCTCATCTCCTTACTCTATCTCTAAGAGTCCTACAGAGGAAACTCATCTCCTTACTCTATCTCTAAGAGTCCTACAGAGGAAACTCATCTCCTTACTCTATCTCTAAGAGTCCTACAGAGGAAGCTCATCTCCTTACTCTATCTCTAAGAGTCCTACAGAGGAAACTCATCTCCTTACTCTATCTCTAAGGCTGAGCCCTACAGAGGAGACTCATCTCCTTACTCTATCTCTAAGAGTCCTACAGAGGAAACTCATCTCCTTACTCTATCTCTAAGAGTCCTACAGAGGAAACTCATCTCCTTACTCTATCTCTAAGACTGAGCCCTACGGAGGAAACTCATCTCCTTACTCTATCTCTAAGGCTGAGCCCTACAGAGGAGACTCATCTCCTTACTCTATCTCTAAGAGTCCTACAGAGGAAACTCATCTCCTTACTCTATCTCTAAGAGTCCTACAGAGGAAACTCATCTCCTTACTCTATCTCTAAGAGTCCTACAGAGGAAACTCATCTCCTTATTCTATCTCTAAGGCCGAGCCCTACAGAGGAAACTCATCTCCTTACTGTATCTCTAAGGCCGAGTCCTACAGAGGAAACTCATCTCCTTACTCTATCTCTAAGAGTCCTACAGAGGAAACTCATCTCCTTACTCTATCTCTAAGAGTCCTACAGAGGAAACTCATCTCCTTACTCTATCTCTAAGAGACCTACAGAGGAAGCTCATCTCCTTACTCTATCTCTAAGAGTCCTACAGAGGAAACTCATCTCCTTACTCTATCTCTAAGGCTGAGCCCTACAGAGGAGACTCATCTCCTTACTCTATCTCTAAGAGTCCTACAGAGGAAACTCATCTCCTTACTCTATCTCTAAGAGTCCTACAGAGGAAACTCATCTCCTTACTCTATCTCTAAGACTGAGCCCTACGGAGGAAACTCATCTCCTTACTCTATCTCTAAGGATGAGCCCTACAGAGGAAGCTCATCTCCTTACTCTATCTCTAAGAGTCCTACAGAGGAAACTCATCTCCTTACTCTATCTCTAAGAGTCCTACAGAGGAAACTCATCTCCTTACTCTATCTCTAAGGCTGAGCCCTACAGAGGAGACTCATCTCCTTACTCTATCTCTAAGAGTCCTACAGAGGAAACTCATCTCCTTACTCTATCTCTAAGAGTCCTACAGAGGAAACTCATCTCCTTACTCTATCTCTAAGACTGAGCCCGACGGAGGAAACTCATCTCCTTACTCTATCTCTAAGAGTCCTACAGAGGAAACTCATCTCCTTACTCTATCTCTAAGAGTCCTACAGAGGAAACTCATCTCCTTACTCTATCTCTAAGGCTGAGCCCTACAGAGGAAGCTCATCTCCTTACTCTATCTCTAAGAGTCCTACAGAGGAAACTCATCTCCTTACTCTATCTCTAAGAGTCCTACAGAGGAAACTCATCTCCTTACTCTATCTCTAAGAGTCCTACAGAGGAAACTCATCTCCTTACTCTATCTCTAAGAGTCCTACAGAGGAATCTCATCTCCTTACTCTATCTCTAAGGCTGAGCCCTACAGAGGAGACTCATCTCCTTACTCTATCTCTAAGAGTCCTACAGAGGAAACTCATCTCCTTACTCTATCTCTAAGAGTCCTACAGAGGAAACTCATCTCCTTACTCTATCTCTAAGGCTGAGCCCTACAGAGGAAACTCATCTCCTTACTCTATCTCTAAGAGTCCTACAGAGGAAACTCATCTCCTTACTCTATCTCTAAGAGACCTACAGAGGAAACTCATCTCCTTACTCTATCTCTAAGAGTCCTACAGAGGAAACTCATCTCCTTACTCTGTCTCTAAGAGACCTACAGAGGAAGCTCATCTCCTTACTCTATCTCTAAGAGTCCTACAGAGGAAACTCATCTCCTTACTCTATCTCTAAGGCTGAGCCCTACAGAGGAGACTCATCTCCTTACTCTATCTCTAAGAGTCCTACAGAGGAAACTCATCTCCTTACTCTATCTCTAAGAGTCCTACAGAGGAAACTCATCTCCTTACTCTATCTCTAAGAGTCCTACAGAGGAAACTCATCTCCTTACTCTATCTCTAAGAGACCTACAGAGGAAGCTCATCTCCTTACTCTATCTCTAAGAGTCCTACAGAGGAAACTCATCTCCTTACTCTATCTCTAAGAGTCCTACAGAGGAAACTCATCTCCTTACTCTATCTCTAAGAGACCTACAGAGGAAACTCATCTCCTTACTCTATCTCTAAGAGTCCTACAGAGGAAACTCATCTCCTTACTCTGTCTCTAAGAGACCTACAGAGGAAGCTCATCTCCTTACTCTATCTCTAAGAGTCCTACAGAGGAAACTCATCTCCTTACTCTATCTCTAAGGCTGAGCCCTACAGAGGAGACTCATCTCCTTACTCTATCTCTAAGAGTCCTACAGAGGAAACTCATCTCCTTACTCTATCTCTAAGAGTCCTACAGAGGAAACTCATCTCCTTACTCTATCTCTAAGAGTCCTACAGAGGAAACTCATCTCCTTACTCTATCTCTAAGAGACCTACAGAGGAAGCTCATCTCCTTACTCTATCTCTAAGAGTCCTACAGAGGAAACTCATCTCCTTACTCTATCTCTAAGAGTCCTACAGAGGAAACTCATCTCCTTACTCTATCTCGAAGGCTGAGCCCTACAGAGGAGACTCATCTCCTTACTCTATCTCTAAGAGTCCTACAGAGGAAACTCATCTCCTTACTCTATCTCTAAGAGTCCTACAGAGGAAACTCATCTCCTTACTCTATCTCTAAGACTGAGCCCGACGGAGGAAACTCATCTCCTTACTCTATCTCTAAGAGTCCTACAGAGGAAACTCATCTCCTTACTCTATCTCTAAGAGTCCTACAGAGGAAACTCATCTCCTTATTCTATCTCTAAGAGTCCTACAGAGGAGACTCATCTCCTTACTCTATCTCTAAGAGTCCTACAGAGGAAACTCATCTCCTTACTCTATCTCTAAGACTGAGCCCTACGGAGGAAACTCATCTCCTTACTCTATCTCTAAGAGTCCTACAGAGGAAACTCATCTCCTTACTCTATCTCTAAGAGTCCTACAGAGGAAACTCATCTCCTTACTCTATCTCTAAGAGTCCTACAGAGGAAACTCATCTCCTTACTCTATCTCCAAGAGTCCTACAGAGGAAACTCATCTCCTTACTCTATCTCTAAGAGTCCTACAGAGGAGACTCATCTCCTTACTCTATCTCTAAGACTGAGCCCTACGGAGGAAACTCATCTCCTTACTCTATCTCTAAGAGTCCTACAGAGGAAACTCATCTCCTTACTCTATCTCTAAGAGTCCTACAGAGGAAACTCATCTCCTTACTCTATCTCTAAGAGTCCTACAGAGGAAACTCATCTCCTTACTCTATCTCTAAGAGTCCTACAGAGGAAACTCATCTCCTTACTCTATCTCTAAGACTGAGCCCGACGGAGGAAACTCATCTCCTTACTCTATCTCTAAGAGTCCTACAGAGGAAACTCATCTCCTTACTCTATCTCTAAGAGTCCTACAGAGGAAACTCATCTCCTTACTCTATCTCTAAGGCTGAGCCCTACAGAGGAAGCTCATCTCCTTACTCTATCTCTAAGAGTCCTACAGAGGAAACTCATCTCCTTACTCTATCTCTAAGAGTCCTACAGAGGAAACTCATCTCCTTATTCTATCTCTAAGAGTCCTACAGAGGAGACTCATCTCCTTACTCTATCTCTAAGAGTCCTACAGAGGAAACTCATCTCCTTACTCTATCTCTAAGACTGAGCCCTACGGAGGAAACTCATCTCCTTACTCTATCTCTAAGAGTCCTACAGAGGAAACTCATCTCCTTACTCTATCTCTAAGAGTCCTACAGAGGAAACTCATCTCCTTACTCTATCTCTAAGAGTCCTACAGAGGAAACTCATCTCCTTACTCTATCTCCAAGAGTCCTACAGAGGAAACTCATCTCCTTACTCTATCTCTAAGAGTCCTACAGAGGAGACTCATCTCCTTACTCTATCTCTAAGACTGAGCCCTACGGAGGAAACTCATCTCCTTACTCTATCTCTAAGAGTCCTACAGAGGAAACTCATCTCCTTACTCTATCTCTAAGAGTCCTACAGAGGAAACTCATCTCCTTACTCTATCTCTAAGAGTCCTACAGAGGAAACTCATCTCCTTACTCTATCTCTAAGACTGAGCCCTACGGAGGAAGCTCATTTCGGCCGCTTGTATCCGAGACCTCGTTCTTTGGGTCTTGACCCAGAGTTGGTGATCATAGGTGATGGTTGGAACGTAGACGACCAGTAAACTGAGAGCTTCTCCTTCCTCAGCTCCTCTTCCCCAAGACGGACCGGTACAGCGCCTGTTTTACTGCTGCAGCCGCACCGATCCGCCTGTCCATCTCCCGCTCCACCTTACCCTCACTCGTGAACAAGACCCCGAGGTACTTGAACTCCTTCGCAATGCACCGGTTTCCGGCAGAACACCATGGCCTCAGATTTGGAGGTGCTAACTCTCATCCCTGCCGCTTCACACTCGGCTGCAAAACGCCCCAGTGAAAGCTGGAGGTCACGGTCCGAGGAGGCAAACAGGACCACATCATCTGAGAACAGCAGAGAGGAGATCCTGAGACTCAGAACCGGATCCCCTGGCTGCGCCTAGATATCCTGTCCATGAAGGTCAGGAACAGGACCGTGATAAAGGGCAGCCCTGGTGGAGGCCAACACCCACCAGGAACGTGTCTGACTTACTACCAGGGATACGAATTATGTTTAAGAAATGTTATAAAATGAAAGCTTTATTATATGGTTTTATGAAGTTCTCAGTATCTCACATTTTGCCTCTGCACAGCCACACTACCTCATCTCATCTGTCTCTGATTCTATTATTCACCTGTTTTTAAGTATCTAATTCAGTCATGTGTCTGTATTGTTTGGAGCGTTTACAATGTTCTTGTTCATATTGAACATGTATGAACCTTTGTATTTATCTCTTATTTGTCAGAGTACAACCACACCTCCTGTCAGTGTCTGTCAGATTGCCTCCACTTGTATGGGAACAATGTTTAGGAAAACCGTGCACAGATTTCAGTTTAAATAATTTGAGCCTCTTGTCCTTCAGTGAAGTAATGTTTTTCTATATATATTTTCCATTTGAGTGTGTTGAGATGTACTTGTAGTGAATGTTTCAGTCTGTGTATATTTTCTTCAAATAAATGTTATATCTTTTGAACAGAAGTAAGAATTATTGGTAATTTCTTTTTTATAAAGCAAGCACACTTTCAATTATCAGTCAAAATAACGTTTATATGCAAGTTGAAACAAATTTGGAATGTAAGTCCTCTAACTTGAAATGGCAAGTTGTTTACACATGGTAAAGTTGTTTTAACTTGTAACTGTGTTACATAAAAGCACAAATGTGTGTTTGTTTGACTAGCTAAGGAAAGTTTTCTTGAACTGATAATGTAAAAATATATCTTCTCATCTTGGCCCTTTGACCCCTTCTGTACATTCAATGCAGGATTTAAGTGACTAATCAATCAATGAGGTAGGTCAATTATATGGTGTTTAATAAGAATAAACCAACTGTCTCTTTATGTTTTAATTGTCATCATTTATTGCCTCGTGAGCAACACATGCTGTTCCATGTAGGAATGTTTGGTTCTAAAATGACACAAATAGAACAAGTAAATACATGAAGTATACAACTATGCTGCAAAGTAACATTAAATATCAGAGGAAATAAACGTCATTAAATACATCTGTATCAATAACCTAGTTCATTAACAAAGACACAGGTAAATGTAACTTAATGTATACACGTATCCTGCCACCTGCTGGTAGAAAGGTGAACTGCACTCTGGTCTCAGAGGCTCTGCTCTGCGTTCACTCAAGAAACGGCACAATGAGGTGGAAATATAGATATGATGCTAACAGCAACAACTACACACACATTGTTTTGATTAAACTATATGAGGAACTGTGTTGCATTAAACAATGCAACGAGTCATTGAGAAGTTGATTGGTGCTGTGTACGTAATATATACATCACATTAAACTGCCTGTAGTCACGACTGTTGCTAACATATCCAGGTTTATTTATTTATATTGATTAATTAATGTTCTTCTAACATTAATGTTCTTCTAACGTTACCTTTCTACGTGTTTGCATCATAGAAGACTGTAAATAAGAATATTTTGTACAGGCTTTTATTTTGACATGAAAAGAATCGGCTCGTATTCAGAGTTTGGTTTTCTGGTTTTCAGGTTTTTGGTTTGAAACAGAAGAAGAAACCATGGTATTTCTGTATTTCTGTATATTCGAATGAACGAAAAAACAAACGAACAAAACGTACAAATAAGGATTTTCTAGAACACGTGGTGTTTGCTGTCAGATCTAAGAGCCAATCAGCTCTCTGATGCCTCCACTGATTGGCTCCACTGATTGGAGTGTTTTTGAGGCTGCTGCTACAGACCTGGATGAGCTCACTGACACTGTGACGTCATATATCAGCTTTTGTGAGGACATGTGTGTGCCGACAAAAACCTTCTGCACATTCAACAACAATAAACCCTGGTTCACTGAAAAACTCAGGCAGCTTCGTCGTGCTAAAGAGGAGGCCTACAGAGGGGGGGACAGGATTCTGTACAACCAGGCCAGGAACACACTAACGAGGGAGATCAAGGTAGCTAAGAAGAGCTACACGGATAAGCTGGAAAAAACGTTTTCAGCCAACGACCCCTCGTCAGTTTGGAGAGGCCTGGAGGTACTCACCAACTACAAGAGACCATCTCCCCCCACTGAGGACAATCACCGACTGGCTGACGACCTGAATGTGTTCTATTGCAGGTTTGACAAGCCCACTTCCACCCCGCCCAACTGCTCCATCATCAAACAATCACCTCCACTCTCTGCCTCACCTCTCCCATCCAACCCCCTACCGGCACTGAGGATCTGCGAAGGGGATGTGAGTCGGCTCTTTCAGAGACAGAAGATCAGGAAGGCTCCGGGCCCAGACGGTGTGTCCCCCTCCTGCCTGAAAGTCTGTGCTGACCAGCTGGCCCCCATTTTCACGGAGATCTTCAACCGATCACTGGAGCTGTGTGAAGTCCCTTCCTGCTTCAAGCGCTCCTTGATCATCCCGGTCCCCAAGAAATCCTCCATCACAGGATTAAATGACTACAGACCCGTCGCCCTGACGTCTGTGGTCATGAAGTCCTTTGAGAGGCTGGTGTTGACCCATCTGAAGGACCTCACAGGGCCCCTGCTGGACCCCCTGCAGTTTGCCTACCGTGCAAACAGGTCGGTGGATGATGCAGTTAATATGGGACTGCACCATATTCTGCAACACCTCGACTCCCCAGGGAGATATGCAAGGGTTCTGTTTGTGGACTTCAGCTCTGCATTCAACACGATCATCCCGGAGGTTCTTCAACCCAAACTCTCCCAGCTCACCGTGCCAGCCCCCACCTGCCGGTGGATCACAAACTTCCTGACAGACAGGACGCAGCAGGTGAGGCTGGGAAAAATCATATCCAGCACCCGGACTATAAGCACTGGCGCCCCCCAGGGATGTGTGCTCTCTCCACTGCTCTTCTCCCTCTACACCATGACTGCACCTCAGGGGACCCATCTGTTAAACTCCTGAAGTTCACAGACGACACAACGGTCATCGGTCTCATCAGCGACGGCGACGAGTCTGCGTACAGACGGGAGGCTGAACAGCTGGTCCTCTGGTGTGGTCAGAACCACCTGGAGCTGAACAAGGCCAAAACTGTAGAGATGACAGTGGACTTCAGGAGGAGCCCCCCATCACTACCCCCCCTCACAATACTCAACAGCACTGTTTCTGCGGTGGAGACCTTCAAGTTTCTGGGATCCACAATCTCCCGGGACCTGAAGTGGACCGCCAACATCAACACCATCCGGAAAAAGGCTCAGCAGAGGTTGTACTTCCTGCGCCAGCTCAGGAAATTCAACCTGCCTCAGGAGCTGCTGATCCTGTTCTACACCGCCATCATCCAGTCTGTCCTCTGCTCCTCCATCACTGTGTGGTTTGGATCGGCCACCAAACAGGACAGAGTCAGACTACAGCGGATCGTCAGGTCTGCAGAGAGAACCATTGGTTCCAGCCTGCCCTCCATCCTGGACTTGCACACCTCCAGAGTCAGGAAGCGGGCTGTAAAGATCACCACAGACCCCTCACACCCTGGACACCAGCTGTTCACCTCCTCCCCTCTGGAAGGCGCTACAGAGCACTGTACGCCAAAACCAGCAGACACAGAAACAGCTTCTTCCCACTGGAGTCACTCTGATGAACAGTTAAACAGACTCTTCATCTGCACTATCTGCACTTTTTTGTTGTCTTACTACTGTCTTTAATGTCCTTTTTATATTTTTTATATTTATCTTGTATATTGTGTGTGGAAAAAAGTACGAGAGCAAATGAAACCGGAGTCAAATTCCATGTATGTGAAAATTTACATGGCCATTAAAGCTGATTCTGATTCTGATTCTGATGTGGCGACAGCCAGGCGTTTCCCATCATGCACTGGGCTGTAGAATCGACGGTCCGCTTGATCTGTGAGAGTATCGTTGACCACGTGTGCATGACGTCAGAGCAGTCGGGAGCAAGTAGGACACAAATCTAACCAGCATGCATTGCGCGCCGATCGATTCTGCGCAGAACTGGCTCATCTCGAACGAGCCTAATGTTTTCATGTGTATTAGTTATCAATTATTATTATTATTGTTCCAGCATAGCGCACGTGTTCCAGACCTCAGTCACATATGATGATACTTCATAAAACACATATAATGATCTGTATTTTACTCCAATGAAACAGTATCAGGAATGTAATTCATCTGTGAGCATAATCATTTAAACAGCAGGGTTTAATGTATTAATACAACTATTTGAGACAGACCAGAATATCTCATTTCATAACTGAATGTTAGAAGGATTCATAACGAGGAGCTCTTGTTGCCTCACTAAAACTGGACCAGAAACAATACTTACATTACAATGGTTATTCTCTTATGATATTAAAGTTACATTCATTTACATTTTCATACAGAGACACAACATCAAACATGATCATAATACACACACTAATAATGATGATAAACATAATAATAATAATGGTAAAACATAGTAATAATAATAATGGTTAAACATAACAATAATAACAATAATAACGTAATACACGTAGAGAGCCAGCTTCATGTCTAGGGGTCTGTCTGGTGAAGTGATGATGAAACTGAATGCATGAAGCTCGTTGCTTCCTCTCATAACATTCATTTAATAATTATATGGTTCTTGGTCCGCCATTAACAGTTTACCGCCGCAGCACAACACGACCACCATCTTCCTGCTGCTGTGTGCGGCCCCGCCCCTCTCCCCCCCCCCCCCCTCGTCACGGATTGGCTGGTTGATTTGACATACATCAGTTCTGACTAATCGGACGCAGGAACACTAACTAGCTCCACCCTGCTGTAAACGTAGAATTCCCGCCCTGCTGGCGTTGCTGGGCAGGCGGAGCCGTGTAGCAACGAGGTTTGACCTGCGGCCCCGAGAGCCAATCACAGACGAGTATTCCGACGAGCTCCGCCCAGATATGCCGACCCCCTTCACGCCCCCTGAATAGGAATGACCAACGTGGGCGTGTCCAGGGGGCGTGTCCAGGCTGGAGCTCGAACCATTTTAAAAAAGCAGCATCGTCTCCAGTCGCTGCTTCAGCCCCAAACAACAACAAGAGCCACCTGATCCCCGGCCTGCCCGGTCCGCTCCCCTGTAGCCGGTCGCCCACACACGTGAGTACCCTCTTACCGCCGGGTCAGGGTCTCTGATCCGGGCTCTGCTTCTCACGAACAGCAGCCTGGGAGAAAAGCTCGGGAAAGAAGCTGGAAACGGGAATAAAATGGCCGCTGCAGACGCGGAGCTCTGTTCGGCTCCGTGTAAACACGAAACGCCCCTTGTGGAGCGGAGGGGGTGGGGCAGCAAATAGCCTGGTCCCGTCTACACAACGCTAACCACTCCGGAGCATAGCCGGGCCCTAACCTCTCCGGAGCATAGCCGGGCCCTGCGTAGTAAATGCATAGTTGCTCCGTTGTTATAACACACGGCCCTGTTATAACGGGGGTAATAGCGTGTGGTTGTTGCTCCTTGTGTCCGCTAGTTAGCGCTAGTTGGCGGTAGTCAGTCAGTAACTAGTCGTGTTGGGGGAGGGGCTCGCTCCGCAGAGGGCGGGAAGCAAATGGTGGTCCATTGTTCTGTGAGCTAACGCGGCTAGGCTAACGGACCAGGGTCTGCAGCAGACGCGGCTAGCCGGGTCCCTGCACCTCTACGCGGGTAACGCAGCCACCGGAGCAGGCTGCGTTACCTGGACTAGAGGGACCGGGTTTAAAGGGTCCTGGACTAGAGGGACCGGGTCTAGAGGGTCCTGGACTAGAGGGACCGGGTCTAGAGGGACCTGGGCCTCCCGTGATGAAATGGACCCCACTGTGTTCTCTTTGTTAGACTGGTCTGTTTCACTGGTACTTTACTGGTTTAACATCAACACGTGATACTCATATTTATTTAACCTTTACATTTACATTAAGAACTAAGCATCGAGGTCAAAGATCATCCCTCCATTTAAGCTTTTATGTTCATGTTTCATTCAAAATAAAGATTTATCATCATTATTATTGATTATACATGTTATCTATTGATTATACACATGTTATCTATTGATTATACACATGCTATCTATTGATTATACACTTGTTATCTATTGATTATACACATGCTATCTATTGATTATACACATGCTATCTATTGATTATACACATGTTATCTATTGTTTATACACTTGTTATCTATTGATTATACACTTGTTATCTATTGATTATACACTTGTTATCTATTGATTATACACTTGTTATCTATTGATTATATACATGTTATCTATTGATTATACACATGCTATCTATTGATTATACACATGTTATCTATTGTTTATACACTTGTTATCTATTGATTATACACTTGTTATCTATTGATTATACACATGTTATCTATTGATTATACACTTGTTATCTATTGATTATATACATGTTATCTATTGATTATATACATGTTATCTATTGATTATACACATGCTATCTATTGATTATACACATGCTATCTATTGATTATACACTTGTTATCTATTGATTATACACTTGTTATCTATTGATTATACACTTGTTATCTATTGATTATACACATGCTATCTATTGATTATACACATGCTATCTATTGATTATACACTTGTTATCTATTGATTATACACATGTTATCTATTGATTATACACTTGTTATCTATTGATTACACACGTTATCTATTGATTATACCCATGCTATCTATTGATTATACCCATGCTGTCTATTGATTACACACGTTATCTATTGATTATACCCATGCTATCTATTGACTATGCCCATGCTATCTCCTGTGTTGTGGTTAATAAAGCAGATGAAGAGCATCTCTCTCTCTCGCAGGACGCCAGTATGATGCGTAAAGACGTCAACAAGCCGAAGGGCAAGACGTCGGCCTACGCCTTCTTCGTCCAGACGTGCAGGGAGGAACACCGGAAGAAGCACCCGGAGCAGTCCGTCAACTTCGCAGAGTTCTCCAAGAAGTGCTCCGAGAGATGGAGGGTGAGACGGGTGGTGGGGAAGCCGGGTGGCGGGGAAGCCGGGTGGCGGGCCAGCCGGGTGGCGGGCCAGCCGGGTGGCGGGCCAGCCGGGTGGCGGGCCAGCCGGGTGGCGGGGAAGCCGGGTGGCGGGGAAGCCGGGTGGCGGGGAAGCCGGGTGGCGGGCCAGCCGGGTGGCGGGCCAGCCGGGAGGCGGGCCAGCCGGGAGGCGGGCCAGCCGGGTGGCGGGCCAGCCGGGTGGCGGGCCAGTCGGGAAGCCGGGTGGTGAGTCAGGAAGACGGTTCAATCCCCGGTGCTTTGCTCCAGAGGAGTAACCAGTTTATAAACATAATTAATAACATAATAATGGAGCTGTTAACAGGACATGATGTTAATGACCCTCCCCTCTAACTCAGACTGGCCAATCACAGCGCAGCCTCGTCATTGCAGCAGACTAGTTACCTGCCTCGCCAGCCTCTTCGCCTCTGCCTCGTCACACGCAGCCTCTCCAGCCTCTGCCTCGTCACACGCAGCCTCTCCAGCCTCTGCCTCGTCACACGCAGCCTCTCCAGCCTCTGCCTCGTCACACGCAGCCTCTCCAGCCTCTGCCTCGTCACACGCAGCCTCTCCAGCCTCTGCCTCGTCACACGCAGCCTCTCCAGCCTCTGCCTCGTCACACGCAGCCTCGCCAGCCTCTCCATCCTCGTCACACGCAGCCTCTCCATCCTCGTCACCCGCAGTCTCATCACCGTCGGCCTCGCCGCCGCAGCCTCTCCATCCTCGTCACCCGCAGCCTCGTCGCCGCAGCCTCTCAAGCCTCGTCACCCGCAGCCTCGTCGCCGCAGCCTCTCCAGCCTCGTCGCCGCAGCTGCTCCAGCCTCGTCACCCGCAGTCTCGTCACCGTCGGCCTCGTCGCCGCAGCCCCGCCAGCCTCGTCGCACGCAGCCTCGTCGCCCGCAGCCTCGTCACCCGCAGCCTCGTCACCCGCAGCCTCGCCATCCTCGTCACCCGCAGCCTCGCCATCCTCGTCACCCGCAGCCTCGCCATCCTCGTCACCCGCAGCCTCGTCGCCGCCGGCCTCGCCGCCGCATCCTCGTCACACGCAGCCTCTCCATCCTCGTCACACGCAGCCTCTCCATCCTCGTCACACGCAGCCTCTCCATCCTCGTCACACGCAGCCTCTCCATCCTCGTCACACGCAGCCTCTCCATCCTCGTCACACGCAGCCTCGTCGCCGCAGCCTCTCCAGCCTCGTCGCCGCAGCCTCTCCAGCCTCGTCGCCGCAGCCTCGCCATCCTCGTCACCCGCAGCCTCGCCATCCTCGTCACCCGCAGCCTCGCCATCCTCGTCACCCGCAGCCTCGCCATCCTCGTCACCCGCAGCCTCGTCGCCGCAGCCTCTCCAGCCTCGTCACCCGCAGTCTCATCACCGCCGGCCTCGCCGCCGCATCCTTGTCACACGCAGCCTCTCCATCCTCGTCACACGCAGCCTCTCCATCCTCGTCACACGCAGCCTCTCCATCCTCGTCACACGCAGCCTCTCCATCCTCGTCACACGCAGCCTCTCTATCCTCGTCACACGCAGCCTCGTCGCCGCAGCCTCTCCAGCCTCGTCGCCGCAGCCTCTCCAGTCTCGTCATCGTCGGCCTCGTCATCTGCAGCCTCATTACCCGCCAGCCTCGTCACCCGCAGCCCCGTTTCAGGCTCTGACTGCGTGTGGTTTCAGGCTCTGACTGCGTGTGGTTTCAGGCTCTGACTGCGTGTGGTTTCAGGCTCTGACTGCGTGTGGTTCTGACTGCGTGTGGTTCTGACTGCGTGTGGTTTCAGGGTCTGACTGCGTGTGGTTCTGACTGCGTGTGGTTTCAGGGTCTGACTGCGTGTGGTTCTGACTGCGTGTGGTTCTGACTGCGTGTGGTTCTGACTGCGTGTGGTTTCAGGGTCTGACTGCGTGTGGTTCTGACTGCGTGTGGTTTCAGGGTCTGACTGCATGTGGTTCTGACTGCGTGTGGTTCTGACTGCGTGTGGTTTCAGGGTCTGACTGCGGGCGATAAGAAGTGTTTCGAGGACATGGCAAAGAACGACAAGGTGCGCTACAACAACGAGATGAAGGACTACATCCCACCCAAGGGCTTCGGAAAGAGAGGCCGCAAGAAGAAGGACCCCAACGCACCCAAGAGACCGCCGTAAGTCCAGACCACCAGACCAGGTGTGGTCTCTCCTGGTCTCCCTGTTTAACCCTCTCTCCCCCCCCCCCCCTTCTCCTCTCAGGTCTGCGTTCTTCGTGTTCTGCAGCGAGTACCGGCCCAGCTTGAAGCAGCAGTTTCCAGGTCTGTCAATAGGAGACTGTGCTAAGAAGCTGGGAGAGATGTGGAGCAAGCTGACCCAGTCTGACAAGGTTCCCTACGAGGAGAAGGCCCAGAAGCTGAGGGAGAAGTACGACCGGGTGAGTCACCAAGGTCACGATGAAGGTCACGTGACCAGAAGGTTCTGTCCCCTCTTAATGATGAAGGTCACGTGACCAGAAGGTTCTGTCCCCTCTTAATGATGAAGGTCACGTTACCAGAAGGTTCTGTCCCCTCTTAATGATGAAGGTCACGTGACCAGAAGGTTCTGTCCCCTCTTAATGATGAAGGTCATGTGACCAGAAGGTTCTGTCCCCTCTTAATGAAGGTCACGTGACCAGAAGGTTCTGTCCCCTCTTAATGATGAAGGTCACGTGACCAGAAGGTTCTGTCCCCTCTTAATGATGAAGGTCACGTGACCAGAAGGTTCTGTCCCCTCTTAATGATGAGGGTCATGTGACCAGAAGGTTCTGTCCCCTCTTAATGATGAAGGTCACGTGACCAGAAGGTTCTGTCCCCTCTTAATGATGAAGGTCACAATGAAGGTCACGTGACCAGAAGGTTCTGTCCCCTCTTAATGATGAAGGTCACGTGACCAGAAGGTTCTGTCCCCTCTTAATGATGAAGGTCACGTGACCAGAAGGTTCTGTCCCCTCTTAATGATGAAGGTCACGTGACCAGAAGGTTCTGTCCCCTCTTAATGATGAAGGTCACGTGACCAGAAGGTTCTGTCCCCTCTTAATGATGAAGGTCACGTGACCAGAAGGTTCTGTCCCCTCTTAATGATGGTCATGTGACCAGAAGGTTCTGTCCCCTCTTAATGAAGGTCACGTGACCAGAAGGTTCTGTCCCCTCTTAATGATGAAGGTCACGTGACCAGAAGGTTCTGTCCCCTCTTAATGATGAAGGTCATGTGACCAGAAGGTTCTGTCCCCTCTTAATGAAGGTCACGTGACCAGAAGGTTCTGTCCCCTCTTAATGATGAAGGTCACGTGACCAGAAGGTTCTGTCCCCTCTTAATGATGAAGGTCACGTGACCAGAAGGTTCTGTCCCCTCTTAATGATGAAGGTCACGTGACCAGAAGGTTCTCACTGCAGGGGTTCTTAACCTTTTTGACCCGGGGCCCATTCAAATATTAACACTGTATTGGTTTATTAATAATTGATCTCACTCTTGGTTTGACTTGTATTCAATAACTAAATCAAACCTACAGTTCAACAAGCAAAAACCTTGTCAAATAAATGACATGATGCAATGTGATCATCACAAAGACATGTATTGATCATGTGTGTGTAAACCTGCACGGACAACAAGTCATGGAACAAATCAAGCTAATCAATAACTAATTTAAAGGCTCAAGTCAGGTGTATTAACACACAAATAACTAATTATTAGATTTTTCTACAAAAACAAGGGCGACTCAAAAAAAAGAAAGAAGAAATTTGATGATTAATGTGATATTAAATAAATACACTGCACAATTATTATGAAAGTAGTTTTTTTGAGAATTAATTGTATTATTGAACTACTACAGTGCTCTCGGTCAATCCACAATGTTAATAAACCTCAAACCTGAATATTTAAGACGGTAAAAGTGAGGTTTTTACTTTCTTAGGAGAATATTTGTGTTCACAATTATTGGGCAACTATTAGTGTGCACACAATTCAAAATAATACTTTTCAAATTAAATAAACTGTAAAATAAAGTGCAAATTAAAATACAGCCTTCAGTGCTGTGTTAGATAGCGAGGCTAGCGTTAGCCTGTAGCGAAAGTTATACGTTTCATCTTCTGCATATTGGAGCTTGTTAAACAACTGACTGACGCATTACCGCCACCCAGTAGTGAGAAGCTGTATTGTTATCCACGAGCGTCTCGTGGATAACAGTAATATCCCGCGGCTCACAGGTGAAACACAGAAGGTTGTTGGTGGCCCTCTAGGTGAAAAGCAGAAGGTTGTTGGTGGCCCTCTAGGTGAAACACAGAAGGTTGTTGGTGGCCCTCTAGGTGAAACACAGAAGGTTGTTGGTGGCCCTCTAGGTGAAACACAGAAGGTTGTTGGTGGCCCTCTCGGTGAAACACAGAAGGTTGTTGGTGGCCCTCTAGGTGAAACACAGAAGGTTGTTGGTGGCCCTCTAGGTGAAAGAGGGCCACCAACAACCCGGTGGCCCTCCTAGGTGAAAAGCAGAAGGTTGTTGGTGGCCCTCTAGGTGAAAAGCAAAAGGTTGTTGGCCCTCTAGGTGAAAAGCAGAAGGTTGGTGGCCCTCTAGGTGAAAAGCAAAAGGTTGGTGGCCCTCTAGGTGAAAAGCAAAAGGTTGGTGGCCCTCTAGGTGAAAAGCAAAAGGTTGGTGGCCCTCTAGGTGAAAAGCAAAAGGTTGGTGGCCCTCTAGGTGAAAAGCAAAAGGTTGTTGGCCCTCTAGGTGAAAAGCAAAAGGTTGGTGGCCCTCTAGGTGAAACACAGAAGGTTGTTGGTGGCCCTCTAGGTGAAACACAGAAGGTTGTTGGTGGCCCTCTAGGTGAAACACAGAAGGTTGTTGGCCCTCTAGGTGAAACACAGAAGGTTGTTGGCCCTCTAGGTGAAACGCAAAAGGTTGTTGGCCCTCTAGGTGAAAAGCAAAAGGTTGTTGGCCCTCTAGGTGAAAAGCAGAAGGTTGTTGGCGGCCCTCTAGGTGAAACGCAGAAGGTTGTTGGTGGCCCTCTAGGTGAAACACAGAAGGTTGTTGGCGGGCCTCTAGGTGAAACGCAGAAGGTTGTTGGCGGCCCTCTAGGTGAAACGCAGAAGGTTGTTGGCGGCCCTCTAGGTGAAACGCAGAAGGTTGTTGGTGGCCCTCTAGGTGAAACACAGAAGGTTGTTGGTGGGCCTCTAGGTGAAACACAAGGTTGTTGGTGGGCCTCTAGGTGAAACACAGAAGGTTGTTGGTGGGCCTCTAGGTGAAACACAGAAGGTTGTTGGTGGGCCTCTAGGTGAAACACAGAAGGTTGTTGGTGGGCCTCTAGGTGAAACACAAGGTTGTTGGTGGGCCTCTAGGTGAAACACAGAAGGTTGTTGGCGGGCCTCTAGGTGAAACACAGAAGGTTGTTGGCCCTCTAGGTGAAACACAGAAGGTTGTTGGTGGCCCTCTAGGTGAAACACAGAAGGTTGTTGGCGGCCCTCTAGGTGAAACACAGAAGGTTGTTGGCGGCCCTCTAGGTGAAACACAGAAGGTTGTTGGCGGCCCTCTAGGTGAAAAGCAAAAGGTTGTTGGCCCTCTAGGTGAAAAGCAGAAGGTTGTTGGCCCTCTAGGTGAAAAGCAAAAGGTTGTTGGTGGCCCTCTAGGTGAAACACAGAAGGTTGTAGGCCCTCTAGGTGAAAAGCAAAAGGTTGTTGGTGGCCCTCTAGGTGAAACACAGAAGGTTGTTGGCGGCCCTCTAGGTGAAACACAGAAGGTTGTTGGCGGCCCTCTAGGTGAAACACAGAAGGTTGTTGGTGGCCCTCTAGGTGAAACACAGAAGGTTGTTGGCGGGCCTCTAGGTGGCGCTGTGGTGGAGAATCACTGCTCTAACATGACTTCCTCCTCAGGACATGGTGGCGTACCGCGGCGGTGGAACGACGTACGCCAGGAACCCCGGCTCTTCAGCTCAGGGAGGAGAGGAAGAGGAGGATGACGAGGGAGAGGATGAGGACGACGACGATGACGAGTAGAGAGGAAGCACTGCAGCTGGATGAGCGGTGTGTGTGTGTGTGTGTGTGTGTGTGTTTCAGAAGTAAAGAGTAAAAGGCTGAGGAAGAGGAGGGCTCGTCTTCATCTCCTGAACAGATGACGTGATGTTGTAGCAGTTCAGTAAACTAGACGAGTACACCAGCATGTCTTCACCGGGTCACATGACCGGGTCACATGACCAGAAGTTTATTTATACACCATTTTAATGTGATTTTAAACTTTTAATCATCTGTTCTGAACCAGAGAGAGAGAGAGGTCGCTCTGAAACACTGTGTGTGTGTGTGTGTGTGTGTGTGTGTGTGTGTGTGTGTGTGTGTGTGTGTGTGTGTGTGTGTGTGTGTGTGGTCATCAGATGTTAAACGGTTGAACAACAGTACAGTAACACCCCCTCACTGTTACCATGGTTACCCCAGCACCCCCCCACCCCTGTGTGGTACCATGGAAACCCAAGCCCCCCTTCCTCTTCTTCATCATCATGTTGTTGTTGTTTTTTATTTTCTTACTGGAGGTTTATTGGAGTTTTTCTGTTCTTTGTTCGCTGTCGGTGTCGAAACTTTTATAATAAAACGACCAACTGAGGGAAAAACCTGCGTCTCCTGTTCTTCATGACGACGACGATTGTCTGTCTCTACCCCCCCCCCCCCCCCCCCACGACTGTCCCCAACGACTGTGTGTCCCCAAGTGTGTGTGTCCAACGACTGTGTGTGTCGTCGTCCCCCCCACGACTGGGACCCCAACGATTGTCTGTCTCAGTTTTATTGGGAGAGAGTTCTTTGAGATCGCCAAGATCCGTCCTCACATCATCATGACTTCCTGTACGTTCTCACATCCTCATGACTTCCTGTACGTCCTCACATCCTCATGACTTCCTGTACGTCCTCACATCATCATGACTTCCTGTACGTTCTCACATCCTCATGACTTCCTGTACGTTCTCACATCCTCATGACTTCCTGTACGTTCTCACATCATCATGACTTCCTGTACGTTCTCACATCATCATGACTTCCTGTACGTTCTCACATCATCATGACTTCCTGTACGTTCTCACATCATCATGACTTCCTGTACGTTCTCACATCATCATGACTTCCTGTACGTTCTCACATCCTCATGACTTCCTGTACGTCCTCACATCCTCATGACTTCCTGTACGTTCTCACATCATCATGACTTCCTGTACGTTCTCACATCATCATGACTTCCTGTACGTCCTCACATCCTCATGACTTCCTGTACGTTCTCACATCCTCATGACTTCCTGTACGTCCTCACATCCTCATGACTTCCTGTACGTCCTCACATCCTCATGACTTCCTGTACGTCCTCACATCCTCATGACTTCCTGTACGTTCTCACATCCTCATGACTTCCTGTACGTTCTCACATCATCATGACTTCCTGTACGTTCTCACATCAGGATGACTTCCTGTACGTTCTCACATCAGGATGACTTCCTGTACGTCCTCACATCAGGATGACTTCCTGTACGTCCTCACATCATCATGACTTCCTGTACGTCCTCACATCCTCATGACTTCCTGTACGTCCTCACATCCTCATGACTTCCTGTACGTTCTCACATCCTCATGACTTCCTGTACGTCCTCACATCATCATGACTTCCTGTACGTCCTCACATCCTCATGACTTCCTGTACGTCCTCACATCCTCATGACTTCCTGTACGTCCTCACATCCTCATGACTTCCTGTACGTCCTCACATCCTCATGACTTCCTGTACGTCCTCACATCCTCATGACTTCCTGTACGTTCTCACATCATCATGACTTCCTGTACGTCCTCACATCATCATGACTTCCTGTACGTTCTCACATCCTCATGACTTCCTGTACGTTCTCACATCCTCATGACTTCCTGTACGTCCTCACATCATCATGACTTCCTGTACGTCCTCACATCATCATGACTTCCTGTACGTCCTCACATCCTCATGACTTCCTGTACGTCCTCACATCCTCATGACTTCCTGTACGTTCTCACATCATCATGACTTCCTGTACGTCCTCACATCCTCATGACTTCCTGTACGTCCTCACATCCTCATGACTTCCTGTACGTTCTCACATCATCATGACTTCCTGTACGTCCTCACATCCTCATGACTTCCTGTACGTCCTCACATCCTCATGACTTCCTGTACGTCCTCACATCCTCATGACTTCCTGTACGTTCTCACATCCTCATGACTTCCTGTACGTCCTCACATCATCATGACTTCCTGTACGTTCTCACATCCTCATGACTTCCTGTACGTTCTCACATCATCATGACTTCCTGTACGTTCTCACATCATCATGACTTCCTGTACGTCCTCACATCATCATGACTTCCTGTACGTTCTCACATCATCATGACTTCCTGTACGTTCTCACATCATCATGACTTCCTGTACGTTCTCACATCATCATGACTTCCTGTACGTCCTCACATCATCATGACTTCCTGTACGTCCTCACATCCTCATGACTTCCTGTACGTTCTCACATCCTCATGACTTCCTGTACGTCCTCACATCCTCATGACTTCCTGTACGTCCTCACATCCTCATGACTTCCTGTACGTCCTCACATCCTCATGACTTCCTGTACGTTCTCACATCCTCATGACTTCCTGTACGTCCTCACATCATCATGACTTCCTGTACGTTCTCACATCCTCATGACTTCCTGTACGTTCTCACATCATCATGACTTCCTGTACGTTCTCACATCATCATGACTTCCTGTACGTCCTCACATCATCATGACTTCCTGTACGTTCTCACATCATCATGACTTCCTGTACGTTCTCACATCATCATGACTTCCTGTACGTCCTCACATCCTCATGACTTCCTGTACGTCCTCACATCCTCATGACTTCCTGTACGTCCTCACATCCTCATGACTTCCTGTACGCGGCGCTATAGATTCTGCCTTCAAGGAATCATTTATTTACGAGAGCTTCTCGAGCCGCGGACATTGATCACCACAGACGCAGCCGATCACCGTCTCACAGACAGAGACTCTCACCCGCTGCATGCCGCGCTGTTCTTAAGTTTATTTAGCGCTTAAGAAACTTATGGATGTGTTGAAAGCACTCATAATTATATGACAGTGTTATTAGTACACCATACATATCATTATTGTAGAACGTGATTAAGGTGGACTCATGATAAGAATACAGAGAATCACACACAATTTCTTTTCACTGCTTCAATTGATTGGATTTCTGATTATGAATAATACATATATACTGATCCGCCCATACACATATTCAAACTCCTAGTTATATGGTAGTCTACACATGTTTATACACATAGTACATGATACATACGCGCATACAGTACATATATCCTCATAAGTATATATTAATAATTAGTATACTACTGGCAGCAGATACATTTAAATAAATATCTGATTGATTTGGGTGATGAAGGACTTAAATTTAGCCGATACATTTTCCCAAAACTGACACATTTAAGCTTATGTCTCGCAGCGGGGCGGAGTTAAGCTGCATTCACACCGAAAACGTTGCAAAAACGTTGGAATATTCACAACGCGTTTGCTGTGAATGATTAAGGTATTGACTTCCTCATATGTCTTCATGATCATCTCCTGCTTCTCAGTGGAGAAATAAAAAGAGGTTCCTCTGAGTTTATTTGCTATTGTACTGTTAGAACATCGTGGTGTCAGTGCTCCATTATTATCCCTTCTGAAGAGGAGCGGACACGCGCATTTATCCAGAGGATTGACGTCTGGCTAGAATTAACGAGACCGTTTCAGCGCGGATCAGCCGTGAAGAAACCAAGATAGCCTGATGTCAATCATCTCGCTAATTTAAGATGGAGATTAGGACATTCGCCTGACTCTGTTTAGCCAGGTACGAGAAACAGGGCCCAGGTTATATAGACACAATGAAAGCTCCAGGTTATATAGACACAATGAAAGCTCCAGGTTATATAGACACAATGAAAGCTCCAGGTTATATAGACACAATGAAAGCTCCAGAGGCCTGTCTCACGAAGCTGGATTAACATACCCGGGTTTCCCTCAGTTATCCAGCTGCACTTAACCAGATGTCCGGTCTCTTATTGGTCTCACGAAGCCGGTTATCAACTCGTTAAGTGAACCCAGGAGGTCTCATCTAGATCTGTGCTCGTGCACATAAAAGGGGCGGAGTTAACTCCGTTACACCAATTGTGCACCATGGAGAAGCTGCCGAGAGCAACGTATTTTACAACGGAGGAGCAAACCATAATCTTAAGAATGTACGAAAAATATAGAGAAAGAATACAAGCAAAAAGCAACACTGCTGCAGCAGCCAGAAGCCGCAAGGAATCGTGGGAAAAAAATCGCCGACTCCGCCAATGCATAAATTACTGGGATTGTAATATTAAATCACTGTCTCAAATGTATGTGCCTATTTTGATTATCTTTTCGTTTTAACAATTTAACCTCATTTCAGTTGCAACCCCAGTGGAGCTGAAAGAACATGGGAGCAAGTTAAAACCAAATACAAGAACATAGTTCAAAGCGCTCAGTAAGTTTATTATAATATCTTCCAGGCTACATGTATGATGTGAACAATATTATACAATTATCCTTCTATTGTGAAAGTAACTTGAGTAACATGTGGGTTGGGTTGGGTTCCCCCCACAGTGGATAGTGAGACCCTCAGGGTCACGCTGCTACCTAGACCAATGCCATCCGTGATAGAGGGAACAGTGAATTCAAACTGTCATACACTTACAAGCAATCTGTTGGTGCTGATCGTGCATTAAAGAGGAAGACATCTTTTCTTCTTCTCATGTCGGCCATGAGGAGGCAACAGATGAAGAGACGCTCTCTGGAGCGCTGCTCTTACTATCCGTGCTTCTTCCTCAACGGGATTCTGTAGAAATGGGCAGGCCGTTTTTCCAAGACAATGATTGGCCAGTAGGCGTCTTGTAGACCCTGAGATCTTATCCGGGAACTTAACCTGCTCCGGAGCAGGTTAAGTTCAGCGTAAGTTACCGGGGCAACGTACCCCGATAAGAAGTGAACCAGCTTCGTGAGACGGAAAACCCAGAAGTTAATCCAGAAGTTACCTCGCTAAAACGAAATCCAGCTTCGTGAGACAGGCCTCTGGTTATATAGACACAATGAAAGCTCCAGGTTATATAAACACAATGAAAGCTCCAGGTTATATAGACACAATGAAAGCTCCAGGTTATATAAACACAATGAAAGCTCCAGGTTATATAAACACAATGAAAGCTCCAGGTTATATAGACACAATGAAAGCTCCAGGTTATATAAACACAATGAAAGCTCCAGGTTATATAGACACAATGAAAGCTCCAGGTTATATAAACACAATGAAAGCTCCAGGTTATATAAACACACTGAAAGCTCCAGGTTATATAAACACAATGAAAGCTCCAGTTTATATAAACACAATGAAAGCTCCAGGTTATATAGACACAATGAAAGCTCCAGGTTATATAGACACAAAGCTCCAGGTTATATAAACACAAAGCTCCAGGTTATATAGACACAATGAAAGCTCCAGGTTATATAGACACAATGAAAGCTCCAGGTTATATAAACACACTGAAAGCTCCAGGTTATATAAACACAATGAAAGCTCCAGGTTATATAAACACAATGAAAGCTCCAGGTTATATAGACACAATGAAAGCTCCAGGTTATATAGACACAAAGCTCCAGGTTATATAAACACAAAGCTCCAGGTTATATAGACACACTGAAAGCTCCAGGTTATATAGACACAATGAAAGCTCCAGGTTATATAGACACAATGAAAGCTCCAGGTTATATAGACACAATGAAAGCTCCAGGTTATATAGACACAAAGCTCCAGGTTATATAGACACAATGAAAGCTCCAGGTTATATAGACACAATGAAAGCTCCAGGTTATATAGACACACTGAAAGCTCCAGGTTATATAGACACAAAGCTCCAGGTTATATAAACACAATGAAAGCTCCAGGTTGTATAGACACAATGAAAGCTCCAGGTTGTATAGACACAAAGCTCCAGGTTATATAGACACACTGAAAGCTCCAGGTTATATAGACACAAAGCTCCAGGTTATATAGACACAATGAAAGCTCCAGGTTATATAAACACTGAAAGCTCCAGGTTATATAAACACAATGAAAGCTACAGGTTATATAAACACACTGAAAGCTCCAGGTTATATAGACACAAAGCTCCAGGTTATATAAACACAATGAAAGCTCCAGGTTATATAAACACTGAAAGCTCCAGGTTATATAAACACAATGAAAGCTCCAGGTTATATAAACACAAAGCTCCAGGTTATATAGACACAAAGCTCCAGGTTATATAAACACAATGAAAGCTCCAGGTTATATAAACACACTGAAAGCTCCAGGTTATATAAACACAATGAAAGCTCCAGTTTATATAAACACAATGAAAGCTCCAGGTTATATAGACACAATGAAAGCTCCAGGTTATATAGACACAAAGCTCCAGGTTATATAAACACAATGAAAGCTCCAGGTTATATAAACACACTGAAAGCTCCAGGTTATATAAACACAATGAAAGCTCCAGTTTATATTAACACAATGAAAGCTCCAGGTTATATAGACACAATGAAAGCTCCAGGTTATATAAACACAAATCTCCAGGTTATATAAGCACACTGAAAGCTCCAGGTTATATAGACACAATGAAAGCTCCAGGTTATATAGACACAATGAAAGCTCCAGGTTATATAAACACAATGAAAGCTCCAGGTTATATAAACACAAAGCTCCAGGTTATATAAACACAATGAAAGCTCCAGGTTATATAAACACAAAGCTCCAGGTTATATAAACACAAAGCTCCAAGTTATATAAACACAATGAAAGCTCCAAGTTATATAAACACTGAAAGCTCCAGGTTATATAAACACAATGAAAGCTCCAGGTTATATAAACACAATGAAAGCTCCAGGTTATATAGACACAAAGCTCCAGGTTATATAAACACAATGAAAGCTCCAGGTTATATAGACACAAAGCTCCAGGTTATATAAACACACTGAAAGCTCCAGGTTATATAAACACACTGAAAGCTCCAGGTTATATAGACACACTGAAAGCTCCAGGTTATATAGACACAAAGCTCCAGGTTATATAAACACAATGAAAGCTCCAGGTTATATAATGAAAGCTCCAGCTTATATAAACACAATGAAAGCTCCAGGTTACATAGACACAAAGCTCCAGGTTATATAAACACAATGAAAGCTCCAGGTTATATGAACACAATGAAAGCTCCAGGTTATATAAACACAATGAAAGCTCCAGGTTATATAAACACAATGAAAGCTCCAGGTTATATAAACACAAAGCTCCAGGTTATATAAACACAATGAAAGCTCCAGGTTATATAGACACAATGAAAGCTCCAGGTTATATAGACACAAAGCTCCAGGTTATATAGACACAATGAAAGCTCCAGGTTATATAGACACACTGAAAGCTCCAGGTTATATAGACACACTGAAAGCTCCAGGTTATATAGACACAATGAAAGCTCCAGGTTATATAGACACAAAGCTCCAGGTTATATAAACACAATGAAAGCTCCAGGTTGTATAGACACAATGAAAGCTCCAGGTTATATTGACACAAAGCTCCAGGTTATATAGACACACTGAAAGCTCCAGGTTATATAGACACAAAGCTCCAGGTTATATAGACACAATGAAAGCTCCAGGTTATATAAACACAATGAAAGCTCCAGGTTATATAAACACTGAAAGCTCCAGGTTATATAAACACACTGAAAGCTCCAGGTTATATAGACACAAAGCTCCAGGTTATATAAACACAATGAAAGCTCCAGGTTATATAAACACTGAAAGCTCCAGGTTATATAAACACAATGAAAGCTCCAGGTTATATAAACACAAAGCTCCAGGTTATATAGACACAAAGCTCCAGGTTATATAGACACAAAGCTCCAGGTTATATAGACACAAAGCTCCAGGTTATATAAACACAATGAAAGCTCCAGGTTATATAAACACAAAGCTCCAGGTTATATAGACACAAAGCTCCAGGTTATATAAACACAAAGCTCCAGGTTATATAAACACAAAGCTCCAGGTTATATAGACACAAAGCTCCAGGTTATATAAACACAATGAAAGCTCCAGGTTATATAAACACACTGAAAGCTCCAGGTTATATAAACACAATGAAAGCTCCAGTTTATATAAACACAATGAAAGCTCCAGGTTATATAGACACAATGAAAGCTCCAGGTTATATAAACACAAATCTCCAGGTTATATAAGCACACTGAAAGCTCCAGGTTATATAGACACAATGAAAGCTCCAGGTTATATAAACACAATGAAAGCTCCAGGTTATATAAACACAAAGCTCCAGGTTATATAAACACAATGAAAGCTCCAGGTTATATAAACACAAAGCTCCAAGTTATATAAACACAATGAAAGCTCCAAGTTATATAAACACTGAAAGCTCCAGGTTATATAAACACAATGAAAGCTCCAGGTTATATAAACACAATGAAAGCTCCAGGTTACATAGACACAAAGCTCCAGGTTATATAAACACAATGAAAGCTCCAGGTTATATAGACACAAAGCTCCAGGTTATATAAACACAATGAAAGCTCCAGGTTATATAAACACACTGAAAGCTCCAGGTTATATAGACACACTGAAAGCTCCAGGTTATATAGACACAAAGCTCCAGGTTATATAAACACAATGGAAGCTCCAGGTTATATAATGAAAGCTCCAGCTTATATAAACACAATGAAAGCTCCAGGTTATATAGACACAAAGCTCCAGGTTATATAAACACAATGAAAGCTCCAGGTTATATGAACACAATGAAAGCTCCAGGTTATATAAACACAATGAAAGCTCCAGGTTATATAAACACAAAGCTCCAGGTTATATAAACACAATGAAAGCTCCAGGTTATATAAACACAATGAAAGCTCCAGGTTATATAGACACAAAGCTCCAGGTTATATAGACACAATGAAAGCTCCAGGTTATATAAACACAATGAAAGCTCCAGGTTATATAAACACTGAAAGCTCCAGGTTATATAAACACAATGAAAGCTCCAGGTTATATAAACACAATGAAAGCTCCAGGTTATATAAACACTGAAAGCTCCAGGTTATATAAACACAATGAAAGCTCCAGGTTATATAAACACACTGAAAGCTCCAGGTTATATAGACACAAAGCTCCAGGTTATATAAACACAATGAAAGCTCCAGGTTATATAAACACTGAAAGCTCCAGGTTATATAAACACAATGAAAGCTCCAGGTTATATAAACACAAAGCTCCAGGTTATATAGACACAAAGCTCCAGGTTATATAGACACAAAGCTCCAGGTTATATAGACACAAAGCTCCAGGTTATATAAACACAATGAAAGCTCCAGGTTATATAAACACAAAGCTCCAGGTTATATAGACACAAAGCTCCAGGTTATATAAACACAAAGCTCCAGGTTATATAGACACAAAGCTCCAGGTTATATAAACACAATGAAAGCTCCAGGTTATATAAACACACTGAAAGCTCCAGGTTATATAAACACAATGAAAGCTCCAGTTTATATAAACACAATGAAAGCTCCAGGTTATATAGACACAATGAAAGCTCCAGGTTATATAAACACAAATCTCCAGGTTATATAAGCACACTGAAAGCTCCAGGTTATATAGACACAATGAAAGCTCCAGGTTATATAAACACAAAGCTCCAAGTTATATAAACACAATGAAAGCTCCAAGTTATATAAACACTGAAAGCTCCAGGTTATATAAACACAATGAAAGCTCCAGGTTATATAAACACAATGAAAGCTCCAGGTTACATAGACACAAAGCTCCAGGTTATATAAACACAATGAAAGCTCCAGGTTATATAGACACAAAGCTCCAGGTTATATGAACACAATGAAAGCTCCAAGTTATATAAACACACTGAAAGCTCCAGGTTATATAGACACACTGAAAGCTCCAGGTTATATAGACACAAAGCTCCAGGTTATATAAACACAATGAAAGCTCCAGGTTATATAATGAAAGCTCCAGCTTATATAAACACAATGAAAGCTCCAGGTTATATAGACACAAAGCTCCAGGTTATATAAACACAATGAAAGCTCCAGGTTATATGAACACAATGAAAGCTCCAGGTTATATAAACACAATGAAAGCTCCAGGTTATATAAACACAAAGCTCCAGGTTATATAAACACAATGAAAGCTCCAGGTTATATAAACACAATGAAAGCTCCAGGTTATATAAACACAAAGCTCCAGGTTATATAGTGTAACGGCTCTGCGTTACCCCGTGGGTTTTAGGGCGGCACACAAGGCAACAGCACTCTGGGTTTGGGTATGTAACAAGCTTTATTGTCTCTGTGTGCTCTCGGCCTCGCCCCTGAGCACACCTCCCGCTTGTTCCTGCTCAGCCGTCTCTCACTCCAGCACTACGTCGCCTCAGCTCACCGCTCTCCCGTTCCTCAGACGCTACTCCTGTTTAACGGGGAGACACACATGCACACAATTGCCCCCAGCTGCGGCTCATTACCTCATCACGGCACCTGTTCCCTTGAACCACACCCTCGCTCAATTCCCTCTGCAGCTGAGCGCAACCCCGCCCTGCCCCCACATACCTCCACCGCCCGACTTAGGCCGGGGTTCCATCCGGCCTAACCTACTCCCCCTCCCCCCCGTGAGAGCGGGAGAGGAAGTCGGCCACGGCCATCTGCGTCCCCGGCCTATGGATCACCTTGAAATTAAAAGGCTGTAACGCCAGATACCACCGGGTAATCCGCGCGTTGGTATCTTTCATGCGGTGGAGCCACTGGAGGGGGGCGTGGTCCGACCAGAGGGTGAAAGAGCGTCCCAGGAGGTAGTAGCGCAGGGAGTCGACCGCCCACCGGATGGCCAGGCACTCCTTTTCCACCGTACTGTACCTGGCCTCTCTCTCGGATAGCTTCCGGCTGATGTAAAGGACGGGGCGGTCAACCCCCCGTACCTGCTGGGACAAAACGGCCCCCAGCCCTCTGTTCGAAGCATCAGTCTGCAGAGTGGGCGGCTGTAGCTCAGGGGGATGAGTGGTTGTCCCGCAACCACAAGTTAGCCGGTTCGATCCCCAGTCCCCCCATAGCTCACATGTCGAAGTGTCCCTGAGCAAGACACTGAACCCTCAACTGCTCCCCGGGCGCCTCACAGGGCTGCCCACTGCTCCCTATCCAGGGATGGGTCAAATGCAGAGAAGAATCTCCCCAAGGGGATTAATAAAGTGCATGTTTAAAAAAAAAAAAAAAAAAGAGAGAAGTTAGGTGTATGAAGGAGTGGTTCCCCACAGAGAGCCTGTTTTACCTCCTCAAACACCAACTGGCACTGCTCCGTCCACTGGACCGGATCTGAGGCACCTTTCCGGGTCAGGTCAGTCAAGGGGCTGGTCAGATCCGCGAAGTTCGGGATGAAACGCCTGTAATAACTCGCCAGCCCCAGAAACTGCCTCACCTCTTTTTTAGTCTTGGGCCGCGGGCAGGCCGCGATCGCAGCAGTCTTGTCCACCTGAGGGCGCACATGCCCGCCGCCCAAGTGGTACCCCAGATACCGTACCTCCCTCCGTCCAACTGCACACTTCCCCGGGTTGGCGGTGAGCCCAGCCTGCCTCAGGGACTCCAGCACCGCGCCCACCCGCCGCACATGCTCCGCCCAGGTGGTGCTGTGGATGATTCCATCATCTATGTAGGCGGCAGCATATGCAGCGTGCGGACGCAGCACCCGGTCCATGAGGCGTTGAAAGGTGGCTGGGGCACCGAACAACCCGAAGGGAAGCGTGGTGAATTGGTATAAACCAAACGGAGTGGAGAAGGCCGTCTTTTCCTTGGACTCTGGCGACAGAGGAATCTGCCAGTAGCCCTTGGTCAAATCCAGCGTCGTGAAGAAACGCGCAGTGCCCAGTCGGTCCAGGAGCTCGTCGACCCGGGGCATTGGGTACACATCAAAACGTGACACCTCATTCACCCTGCGATAGTCCACACAGAACCGTATGGACCCATCCTTCTTGACAACAAGAACGATGGGGCTACACCAGGCACTGTTGGACTCTTCTATTACCCCCATCTCCAACATTGCAGCCAATTCCCTCTGAACCACTTTTCTTTTGTGTTCAGGTAACCTGTAGGGTCGTAACCGCACCGTCACGCCCGGAGGAGTCTCAATGTGGTGCATGATGAGGTTTGTGCGTCCTGGCAGGAGAGAGAACACGTCAGCAAACTGCTCTTGCAACTGGGCAATGTCTGTTCTCTGGGACCCGGAGAGATGGTCTTCACAAAGGAGAGAGGCCGGATTGGTAGATTTTGGGACCTCAGGCCCCAGCTCCTCTCTCTCAGAAACCGCAGACACCAGAGAAACAGACTCCGCCTCTCTCCATGCTTTCAGGAGGTTGAGGTGGTAGATCTGTGTAGCTCCGCCCCTGTCAGAACGCACCACCTCATAGTCAACATCCCCCACTCGCCGTGTGACCACAAAGGGCCCTTGCCACTTGGCGAGGAGTTTAGAGCTGGAAGAAGGAAGTAATACAAGTACCTTTTCTCCCGGTGTGAATTGTCTCAGCCTGGCTCCTCTGTCGTACAGCCGTTTTTGACGCTCCTGGGCCTGGAGCAAATTCTCACGTGACATCCGACCCAGTGTGTGGAGTTTTGCTCGCAGGTCCAGGACGTACTGGATCTCACTTTTACTGGTGCTCGGACCTTCCTCCCAGTTTTCCTTAATCAGGTCGAGCACCCCCCGTGGTGTCCTGCCAAACAACAGTTCAAAGGGTGAAAATCCTGTGGAGGCCTGGGGAACCTCCCGCACTGCAAACAACAGAGAATCAAGCCATTTATCCCAAATAGGGTCATCATCATTAATAAATTTACGAATCATGGCCTTCAAAGTCTTATTCAGACGCTCCACCAGACCAAGTTCTCTCAGTGTTCTTGACATGAACGAGGTGCCCTGGTCAGTCAGAATCTCTTTCGGGATTCCGACTCGGGAGATGACCTGAAACAGAGCCTGCGCGACACTTTTTGCAGAAATGTTGCGCAATGGCACCGCCTCCGGGTATCGTGTTGCGTAATCCACCAGGACCAACACAAAGCGATATCCGCGTGCGCTCCGGTGAAATGGCCCGATGAGGTCCATGGCGATCCGCTCGAACGGCACCTCCATTAATGGCAGAGGACGCAAAGGCGCCCTCGGAATGGCCGGTTGATTTACCAATTGACACTCCGGGCAGGACGCGCACCAACGGCGCACATCCGCCCGGATGCCCGGCCAATAAAATCGGGTCATTATCCGGTCTAGTGTCTTTTCGTATCCCATGTGACCAGCCATCGGGTTATAATGAGCCGCCTGGAAAATCATTTCCCGGCGGCTTTTCGGCACCAGCAACTGGGTGTTTTCCTGCCCGGTCTGAGCATCACGACTCACTCTGTACAGCCTGCCCCTAATCAATGAAAAGTGCGGATATGACTGCGCTGTGTCAGGGCGCATCAGCTGACCATCAACTCGCATCACTTGGTCAAAGGCCGACCGCAGAGTATCATCACGAGACTGCTCGAGTGGAAAATCTTCCATGGAGTGAAACTCGGGAGTTCCCCCTCCCCGTCTGCAGTGTCGGACAACCTCGCGTCACCGCTGAGCACAGCGCACATATCGCATGCCCCTGTCTGCCGTGAACGCACCCCCGCTGCCTGCCCCATTAGTTTATTAAACCCCGGCCAATCGGTTCCCAAGATTAGAGGGTGCGTAAGGCGGGAGCTAACCGCAACCTTTATACTATGCTTTTTCCCCCCTTGTCTAATTTCAACTGACACTATGGGATACTCGTGAACATCCCCATGCACACACCTAATCCTCACCCACAATGCCTCCACCAATGCCCCGGGTCGAACCAGGCTCTGGTGGATCATAGACTGCGTACAGCCCGAATCCACCATTGCCTGATGTGTACCCCCCTTAATTCTTACCGGAACACGGTACGTCGCTCCGGGATCGGGGGAGGGTGTTGGAGGGCCGGCAACCCAAATCACTTGGCCCACCTCCATCAAGGGGCACTCCCTCCGGAAGTGTCCGGGCTGCCCACACCTCCAACACTCCTGCCCTGACGTCTGAGGACCCCTCTGTAGGTCGGGAAGGGTGCCGGTGCTGGCCGTGATCGGTGGATCGGGGCCCCGAGGGAGGGGTGCCGGCCAAGGAGCCGGCGAGAGTCGCGCCGGGGCCTGCGGAGGTGGTCTCCTCCGCGGGGCGGGTGTCGGCCGGACCGACGTTGGCGCACGGCCGCTGTCCCCCGGCCCGGGGGGATGCACAGCCAGGTGATCCTCCGCCAAGGTGATGGCGGCCTCCAGTGCAGTAGGGCGGTGGCAGCGGACCCACGCTGATGTTCGGGCCGGCAGTCCGCCCACGAACTGCTCAAGGTTCACCTTCTCCACCACTTCTTGCGCCCCTCCCGCCGCCCCGGGTTGTAGCCATCTGTGTCAGGAAGTGTTGTAGTCATTGAACCATGAAGTGTTGTAGTCTTTGAACCAGGAAGTGTTGTAGTCTTTGAACCAGGAAGTGTTGTAGTCTTTGAACCATGAAGTGTTGTAGTCATTGAACCAGGAAGTGTTGTAGTCATTGAACCAGGAAGTGTTGTAGTCATTGAACCAGGAAGTGTTGTAGTCTTTGAACCAGGAAGTGTTGTAGTCTTTAAACCAGGAAGTGTTGTAGTCTTTGAACCAGGAAGTGTTGTAGTCTTTGAACCAGGAAGTGTTGTAGTCATTGAACCAGGAAGTGTTGTAGTCATTGAACCAGGAAGTGTTGTAGTCATTGAACCATGAAGTGTTGTAGTCATTGAACCATGAAGTGTTGCAGTCTTTGAACCAGGAAGTGTTGCAGTCTTTGAACCAGGAAGTGTTGTAGTCATTGAACCAGGAAGTGTTGTAGTCTTTGAACCATGAAGTGTTGCAGTCTTTGAACCAGGAAGTGTTGTAGTCTTTGAACCATGAAGTGTTGTAGTCTTTGAACCAGGAAGTGTTGCAGTCTTTGAACCAAGAAGTGTTGTATGTATTGAACCAGGAAGTGTTGTATTTATTGAACCAGGAAGTGTTGTATTTATTGAACCATGAAGTGTTGTATTTATTGAACCAGGAAGTGTTGTATTTATTGAACCATGAAGTGTTGTATGTATTGAACCAGGAAGTGTTGTATGTATTGAACCAGGAAGTGTTGTATTTATTGAACCAGGAAGTGTTGTATGTATTGAACCATGAAGTGTTGTATTTATTGAACCAGGAAGTGTTGTTTGTATTGAACCAGGAAGTGTTGTAATTATTGAACCAGGAAGTGTTGTATTTATTGAACCAGGAAGTGTTGTATGTATTGAACCAGGAAGTGTTGTATGTATTGAACCAGGAAGTGTTGTATTTATTGAACCAGGAAGTGTTGTATGTATTGAACCAGGAAGTGTTGTATGTATTGAACCAGGAAGTGTTGTATTTATTGAACCAGGAAGTGTTGTATGTATTGAACCAGGAAGTGTTGTATTTATTGAACCAGGAAGTGTTGTATTTATTGAACCAGGAAATGTTGTATTTATTGAACCAGGAAGTGTTGTATTTATTGAACCAGGAAGTGTTGTATTTATTGAACCAGGAAGTGTTGTATGTATTGAACCAGGAAGTGTTGTATTTATTGAACCAGGAAGTGTTGTATGTATTGAACCAGGAAGTGTTGTATTTATTGAACCAGGAAGTGTTGTATTTATTGAACCAGGAAATGTTGTATTTATTGAACCAGGAAGTGTTGTATTTATTGAACCAGGAAGTGTTGTATTTATTGAACCAGGAAGTGTTGTATGTATTGAACCAGGAAGTGTTGTATTTATTGAACCAGGAAGTGTTGTATTTATTGAACCAGGAAGTGTTGTATGTATTGAACCAGGAAGTGTTGTATGTATTGAACCAGGAAGTGTTGTATTTATTGAACCAGGAAGTGTTGTATTTATTGAACCAGGAAGTGTTGTATGTATTGAACCAGGAAGTGTTGTATTTATTGAACCAGGAAGTGTTGTATTTATTGAACCAGGAAGTGTTGTATGTATTGAACCAGGAAGTGTTGTATTTATTGAACCAGGAAGTGTTGTATGTATTGAACCAGGAAGTGTTGTATGTATTGAACCAGGAAGTGTTGTATTTATTGAACCAGGAAGTGTTGTATTTATTGAACCAGGAAGTGTTGTATGTATTGAACCAGGAAGTGTTGTATTTATTGAACCAGGAAGTGTTGTATTTATTGAACCAGGAAGTGTTGTATGTATTGAACCAGGAAGTGTTGTATTTATTGAACCAGGAAGTGTTGTATTTATTGAACCAGGAAGTGTTGTATGTATTGAACCAGGAAGTGTTGTATTTATTGAACCAGGAAGTGTTGTATGTATTGAACCAGGAAGTGTTGTATGTATTGAACCAGGAAGTGTTGTATTTATTGAACCAGGAAGTGTTGTATTTATTGAACCAGGAAGTGTTGTATTTATTGAACCAGGAAGTGTTGTATTTATTGAACCAGGAAGTGTTGTATGTATTGAACCAGGAAGTGTTGTATTTATTGAACCAGGAAGTGTTGTATTTATTGAACCAGGAAGTGTTGTATGTATTGAACCAGGAAGTGTTGTATGTATTGAACCAGGAAGTGTTGTATTTATTGAACCAGGAAGTGTTGTATGTATTGAACCAGGAAGTGTTGTATTTATTGAACCAGGAAGTGTTGTATGTATTGAACCAGGAAGTGTTGTATTTATTGAACCAGGAAGTGTTGTATGTATTGAACCAGGAAGTGTTGTATTTATTGAACCAGGAAGTGTTGTATTTATTGAACCAGGAAATGTTGTATTTATTGAACCAGGAAGTGTTGTATTTATTGAACCAGGAAGTGTTGTATGTATTGAACCAGGAAGTGTTGTATTTATTGAACCAGGAAGTGTTGTATTTATTGAACCAGGAAGTGTTGTATGTATTGAACCAGGAAGTGTTGTATGTATTGAACCAGGAAGTGTTGTATTTATTGAACCAGGAAGTGTTGTATTTATTGAACCAGGAAGTGTTGTATTTATTGAACCAGGAAGTGTTGTATTTATTGAACCAGGAAGTGTTGTATTTATTGAACCAGGAAGTGTTGTATTTATTGAACCAGGAAGTGTTGTATTTATTGAACCAGGAAGTGTTGTATTTATTGAACCAGGAAGTGTTGTATGTATTGAACCAGGAAGTGTTGTATTTATTGAACCAGGAAGTGTTGTATTTATTGAACCAGGAAGTGTTGTATTTATTGAACCAGGAAGTGTTGTATTTATTGAACCAGGAAGTGTTGTATTTATTGAACCAGGAAGTGTTGTATTTATTGAACCCCTCTTTTGACCAAACAGACTTTCATTTCTTAGTTTTTTATTGTCGGTTCACCACGAGGAACTTTTCAGGCAGGAGAAATCAACCAATCACAGAGAAGTATCATACGACATCATACAGCAGGACGATCTGATTGGTCACTCTTTAGAGTGGAGGGGCGTGTCCAGGTGGCAAGACAAGAGGTGGGCCGTATGTCACATGGCCTGGTTGTCATGGTAACAGTTAACAATCGTGAACAAAGACAAACAAAAAAAACACGTCACGGCTTCCTAAGTTATTCACCAACGAATCCTACATATATAAAATAACATATATATAATATATATATATATAATATATATATATATATATATATATATATATATATATATATATATATATATAATAACATTTATAAAATAATATATATAATAATAAACTAACGCAGACAAAAGAAACGACACGGGGACTAAAGCTAGCATCTGATTGGCCCTGAACTGGTTCCTGTTGTGGTCTCTAACCCTAACCCCCCCCCCCCCCAAACAACCAATGAAACATAAATAACCCAAACAAATAAATAAGTAATAAATAAGTAATGAATAGGTAATAAATAAGTAAAGAATAGGTAATGCATAAGTAAAGAATAGGTAATACATAAGTAAAGAATAGGTAATACATAAGTAAAGAATAGGTAATACATAAGTAAAGAATAGGTAATACATAAGTAATGAATAGGTAATACATAAGTAAAGAATAGGTAATAAATAAGTAAAGAATAGGTAATGCATAAGTAAAGAATAGGTAATAAATAAGTAAAGAATAGGTAATAAATAAGTAAAGAATAGGTAATGCATAAGTAAAGAATAGGTAATAAATAAGTAAAGAATAGGTAATACATAAGTAAAGAATAGGTAATGCATAAGTAAAGAATAGGTAATACATAAGTAAAGAATAGGTAATACATAAGTAAAGAATAGGTAATACATAAGTAATGAATAGGTAATACATAAGTAAAGAATAGGTAATAAATAAGTAAAGAATAGGTAATGCATAAGTAAAGAATAGGTAATAAATAAGTAAAGAATAGGTAATAAATAAGTAAAGAATAGGTAATGCATAAGTAAAGAATAGGTAATACATAAGTAAAGAATAGGTAATACATAAGTAAAGAATAGGTAATACATAAGTAAAGAATAGGTAATACATAAGTAAAGAATAGGTAATACATAAGTAAAGAATAGGTAATACAATGTGACATGAATACAAACACTCTCCAGCTGAGTGATCAATAATTTGATTTTGATTGATTTGACGACGGAGGTGAAGGTCACCTGTGGGCCGTCCTCAGTGACATCACAGGTCACCTGTGGGCCGTCCTCAGTGACATCACAGGTCACCTGTGGGCCGTCCTCAGTGACATCACAGCGTGTGTGCGTGCTGATTGGTCGGTTCCTGTGTGTTTGAGTTCAGCTGTCGAGGCTCAGAAATAGAAAACGACTACTGGGACAACGATCAAAGGTCCTAACACTTAGAAAGACTGTGTGTGTGTGTGTGTGTGTGCGTTTGTCTGTGCGTGCGAGTGTGTGTGCGTGTAAATGGACCCGTACTTGTACAGCGCCTTTCTAGTCTTCCAACCACTGAAGGCGCTGTAACACTACATGACATCCCTCACACACTGATGAGGAGCGCCATGAAGGAGCTCATCAGATCGTCACCCATTCACTCGCCGTAGAGCCGCTACGGAGACATGTAGGGTGAAGGGTCTCGCTCAAGGACACATCCACAGGGGCTCGCGGAGCCGGGGATCCAACCACCGATCCTCTGATTGAAGGACGACCTGCTCACCACTGAGCCACAGTCGCCATAGTCGTCTGTGTGTGTGTGTCTGTGTGTGTGTGCGCCTGTGCGTGTCTGTGTGCGTGTGTGTGTCTGTGTTTGTGTGTCTGTGTTTGTGTGTCTGTGTGCCTGTGTGTGTCTGTGTTTGTGTGTCTGTGTGCCTGTGTGTGTCTGTGTGCGTGTGTGTGTCTGTGTGCCTGTGTGTGTCTGTGTGCGTGTGTCTGTGTGTGTCTGTGTGCGTGCGTGTGTGTCTGCGTGTGTGTGTGTGTGTGCGTGTCTCTGTGTGTCTGTGTGTGCCTGTGTGTGTCTGTGTACGTGTCTCTGTGCGTGCGTGTGTGCGTGTGTGTGTGTGTGTGTCTGTGTGCGTGCGTGTGTGTCTGTGTGTGTGTGTCTGTGTACGTGTCTCTGTGTGCCTGTGTGTGTCTGTGTGCGTGTGTGTGTGTGCGTGTCTATTTGTCGTTGATCCTCAGCTTGAAGGAAACCCGTCCAGCGAACTTGTCTCTCTCGCTGCCGTCCTCCAGCGTGTTGGAGTTGATTCTACACTCCACATTGATGTCTGTGTTCAGAGAGGCGTTCAGGAACCTCACGGCCACCAGCGGCTGGGTGTAGTTTACCTGAGACATTGAACACATCACTCACTGACTGTAGTTTACCTGAGACATTGAACACATCACTCACTGACTGTAGTTTACCTGAGACATTGAACACATCACTCACTGACTGTAGTTTACCTGAGACATTGAACACATCACTCACTGACTGTAGTTTACCTGAGATATTGAACACATCACTCACTGACTGTAGTTTACCTGAGATATTGAACACATCACTCACTGACTGTAGTTTACCTGAGACATTGAACACATCACTCACTGACTGTAGTTTACCTGAGATATTGAACACATCACTCACTGAACCTACTGGATCCAACTGGTCTACTGGATCAAACTGGTCTACCTGGTCTGCTGGATCCAACTGGTCTACTGGATCCAACTGGTCTACTGGATCAAACTGATCTACTGGATCAAACTGGTCTACTGGATCCAACTGGTCTACTGGCTCCAGCTGGTCTACTGGATCAAACTGGTCTACTGGATCCAACTGGTCTACCTGCTCTACTGGATCAAACTGGTCTACTGGATCAAACTGGTCTATTGGACCCAACTGGTCTACCTGGTCTACTGGATCAAACTGGTCTACTGGATCAAACTGGTCTATTGGACCCAACTGGTCTACCTGGTCTACTGGATCAAACTGGTCTTCTGGATCAAACTGGTCTATTGGACCCAACTGGTCTACCTGGTCTACTGGATCAAACTGGTCTACTGGATCAAACTGGTCTATTGGACCCAACTGGTCTACCTGGTCTACTGGATCAAACTGGTCTTCTGGATCAAACTGGTCTACTGGATCCAACCGATCTACCTGGTCTACTGGATCAAACTGGTCTACTAGATCAAACTGGTCTACCTGGTCTACTGGATCCAGCTGGTCTACTGGACCCCTATGGGATGATCACATGATGTACTTCAGTGAGAGGATCTATGGATCTGGTCTAGAGGTCTTACCTGAGCCTTCTTGCCGTAGTACGGGTAGTACATGAGGTTGAAGGTTCCGTTAGGAGGGTAGTACGCCAGAGGTCCGATTTTATCACCGTCCTCTCTCTGCACACACACACACACACACACACACACACACACACACACACACTGATCAATACCTCAGTTCAGGTCTGTCATCAATGTACTGCAATTCAGTAAAAAAAACTGTTTCTCTGTGGTTCTACGTTGTAACTCAGTGGTTCTACGTTGTAACTCTGTGGTTCTATGTTGTAACTCAGTGGTTCTATGTTGTAACTCTGTGGTTCTATGTTGTAACTCAGTGGTTCTATGTTGTAACTCTGTGGTTCTATGTTGTAACTCTGTGGTTCTACGTTGTAACCCTGTGGTTCTAAGTTGTAACTCAGTGGTTCTACATTGTAACTCAGTGGTTCTACGTTGTAACTCAGTGGTTCTACGTTGTAACTCTGTGGTTCTATGTTGTAACTCAGTGGTTCTATGTTGTAACTCTGTGGTTCTATGTTGTAACTCTGTGGTTCTACGTTGTAACCCTGTGGTTCTAAGTTGTAACTCAGTGGTTCTACATTGTAACTCAGTGGTTCTACGTTGTAACTCAGTGGTTCTACGTTGTAACTCAGTGGTTCTACGTTGTAACTCAGTGATTCTATGTTGTAACTCAGTGGTTCTATGTTGTAACTCAGTGGTTCTACGTTGTAACTCAGTGGTTCTACGTTGTAACTCAGTGGTTCTATGTTGTAACTCAGTGGTTCTATGTTGTAACTCTGTGGTTCTACGTTGTAACTCTGTGGTTCTACGTTGTAACTCAGTGGTTCTTCGATGTTACTCAGTGGTTCTATGTTGTTATTTAGTGGTTCTATGTTGCTACTCAGTGGTTCTATGTTGTTATTTAGTGGTTCTACATTGTAACTCAGTGCTTCTATGTTGTAACTCAGTGATTCTATGTTGTAACTCAGTGGTTCTACGTTGTAACTCAGTGGTTCTACGTTGTAACTCAGTGGTTCTACGTTGTAACTCAGTGGTTCTATGTTGTAACTCAGTGGTTCTATGTTGTTATTTAGTGGTTCTACATTGTAACTCTGTGGTTCTACGTTGTAACTCTGTGGTTCTACGTTGTAACTCTGTGGTTCTACGTTGTAACTAAGTGGTTCTATGTTGTAACTCAGTGGTTCTACGTTGTAACTCAGTGGTTCTACGTTGTAACTCAGTGGTTCTATGTTGTAACTCAGTGGTTCTATGTTGTTATTTAGTGGTTCTACGTTGTAAGTCAGTGATTCTATGTTGTAACTCTGTGGTTCTACGTTGTAACTCTGTGGTTCTACGTTGTAACTCAGTGGTTCTATGTTGTAACTCAGTGATTCTATGTTGTAACTCTGTGGTTCTACGTTGTAACTCTGTGGTTCTACGTTGTAACTCTGTGGTTCTACGTTGTAACTCAGTGGTTCTATGTTGTAACTCAGTGATTCTATGTTGTAACTCTGTGGTTCTACGTTGTAACTCTGTGGTTCTATGTTGTAACTCAGTGATTCTATGTTGTAACTCTGTGGTTCTACGTTGTAACTCTGTGGTTCTACGTTGTAACTCTGTGGTTCTACGTTGTAACTCAGTGGTTCTACGTTGTAACTCTGTGGTTCTATGTTGTAACTCTGTGGTTCTATGTTGTAACTCAGTGATTCTATGTTGTAACTCTGTGGTTCTACGTTGTAACTCTGTGGTTCTACGTTGTAACTCTGTGGTTCTACGTTGTAACTCAGTGGTTCTATGTTGTAACTCTGTGGTTCTACGTTGTAACTCTGTGGTTCTACGTTGTAACTCAGTGATTCTATGTTGTAACTCAGTGGTTCTACGTTGTAACTCTGTGGTTCTACGTTGTAACTCTGTGGTTCTACGTTGTAACTCTGTGGTTCTACGTTGTAACTCAGTGGTTCTATGTTGTAACTCAGTGATTCTATGTTGTAACTCTGTGGTTCTACGTTGTAACTCTGTGGTTCTACGTTGTAACTCAGTGGTTCTATGTTGTAACTCTGTGGTTCTACGTTGTAACTCAGTGGTTCTATGTTGTAACTCGGTGATTCTATGTTGTAACTCTGTGGTTCTACGTTGTAACTCAGTGGTTCTACGTTGTAACTAAGTGGTTCTACGTTGTAACTCTGTGGTTCTACGTTGTAACTCTGTGGTTCTACGTTGTAACTCAGTGGTTCTATGTTGCTACTCAGTGGTTCTATGTTGTTACTTAGTGGTTCTACATTGTAACTCAGTGGTTCTACGTTGTAACTCAGTGGTTCTATGTTGTAACTCAGTGGTTCTATGTTGTAACTCTGTGGTTCTATGTTGCGACTCTGTGGTTCTACGTTATAACTCAGTGGTCTATGTTGCGACTCTGTGGTTCTAGTTTCTACAATATGTTCTACTGTTCTTACCCACTCATCTTTCTCCACTCTGTACCTCTGATGATGGAAGGATGAACAGATGGAGACAGCAGATGAGAGACAGACAGACAGGCAGACAGACAGGCAGACAGGCAGGCAGACAGACAGACAGGTTCAGACCTTGGCTCCACAGGTGACATAAGGAGACTGACCATCCTTCCCCGGCAACATACCGATCACCTGGAGAGACAGACAGGTCAGGAGAGTTCAGTGATTTTAATGTCTGTGGTTCAATACAGTTCTGCTTTTTCAGACTGTGTTCTCATTTAAAGTTTCTCCATCAACAGCTGAATTTAATAATTAAATAATGTATTGACCGCAGGAGAAGGAAGGAACCTCTAGAACCTCGACAACCATTACAACCGCTAGGGGTGTGCTTAAGTGTGGGTCCACGAGGTCGGAGGGTGAGGCGGGTTAGGGGGTGAGCTCCAGAGGTGGTTCAAGGGGTCACTTGGCCCCAACTTTTACCCAGAGAAAGAGCTGTTATTCCTGGGTAAAGTTAGACCATGTGTGCCCTGGAAGTCATCTTCCCCCGAATGACCCTTAAGTTCCCCAGTGTCCCTGGTACTTTGATAGTGGGACTTCACTAACTCTGACCCAGAGTACCAGGTACTCTGAGAGGGGCATTTCCCCAACTTGTACCCAGAGAAAGTGACCTCAAACCTGGGTAAAGTATGACAATGTGTGCCCTGGAAGTCATCTTCCCCAAATGACCCTTAAGTTCCCCAGTGTCCCTGGTACTTCCCTTAACTCTGACCCAGATTACCAGGTATTCTGAGAGGGGCATTTCCCCAACTTGTATCCAGAGAAAGTGACCTCAAACCTGGGTAAAGTATGACAATGTGTGCCCTGGAAGTCATCTTCCCCCAAATGGCCCTTTAGTTCCCCAGTGATCGACCTAAATGCCTTCCCTCAAATGACCCTTAAGTTCCCCAGTGTCCCTGGTACTCTGAGAGGGGCATTTCCCCAACTTGTACCCAGAGAAAGTGACCTCAAACCTGGGTAAAGTATGACAATGTGTGCACTGGAAGTCATCTTCCCCAAAATGACACCTAAGTTCCCCAGTGTCCTAGTCATCGACCTAAATGCCTTCTGCCAAATGGCCGATATTGCCCTAAATGGCCCTGAAACCAGTCTTTTATTCTGATTAAATACTTTAAATCAATTTAGAGATGTAGGTCCTATTCATATTCAAAGAGGTTCTTCTCAACATAAATAGCCTAACATTTGGGGCCAAAAGCTGCAAGTTAAGGTCCCAAAAACAGGTCCAAAGTGTGAAATGGAGCCATAATATCTTAAATGTTAGTCCTTAAGACTCCAGATTTTGCACAGACACTCGGGACAGGGCCCCTCCCCTCCAAAACACCCACAAGAGTTGTTTGGCTGTCTGAATCCAGGACTTGAAGAGAGTGTCGGACTTAACAAAGCTGAGAACACCTGATGAATTTGGGCTGATATGAGCTTTTTTTTTTTCTAAACATGTCAGAGCTTAGCTTTCTTTTTCAGGTTGTAGCCACTCCCAAATGGGGCCCAACCATGTTGACTATGACTATGTAGCCTTTAGCATCTCTGCGTGGGAGTGGTCCAAAAACACACATTTTACTCCTCCAAAGGTTCATATCTCCTCAGAGAAAGGTTTAAAGTGCTTGAAACTTGATGGGAACATTGCCCTGGATGCCCTGAATGACGTCCTATAAGCACAAGTCTGTAGACCCTCTAGAAAGCTAAGTTCAGGTAGCAGCATGCTAGTGAGTTAAAACAACGGATCCTTGAAGAGAGTCCTCTGGTGTTCACCACGTTTCATTTAAAATATTAGTCATGAAAAATTATTCAAGGTTATTCAAGGATTTCCAGGAGCCTCAAGGACTTTCAGATGATTTGAGGAAGGTTTGACCCAAATGGCCCCAAACGGCCTTTCCTGTACCCAGACACGCCCATTCTGCACTTGTCCCACCCATTTTCATGTTTTTTTAAAAGTTGAGCATAACCTTTTCAATTTGACTCCTGATGACACAAAAGTTCCCATCTGTCCCTATAATCCATTTGTTGGTCGAGATCGCCCCCCAGTGGATTTTCCACCTCGGTACACTTGGGTACCCCAAACGGCATTACATTCGCGCAATGTCCCTTTATTTCCCAAAAGGCACAATGTTAATACTGTCGAAATGGCCTGTTTGTCCCAAATGTCAAAAACAATGCCACTGTGGTTACTTTTGGCCATTTGGAACATTTGGCCCATTCTAAATGAGGGGCATTCCGCAGATATTCCCTTACAACCTCTACAACCCTTACAACCTCTACAACCACTACAACCACTACAACCTCTACAACCACTACAACCTCTACAACCACTACAACCTCTACGACCTCTACAACCCTTACAACCTCTACAACCTCTACGACCACTACAACCCTTACAACCACTACAACCCTTACAACCACTACAAACCTTACAACCACTACAACCTCTACAACCACTACAACCCTTACAACCACTACAACCCTTACAACCACTACAACCTCTACAACCACTACAACCCTTACAACCACTACAACCTCTACAACCACTACAACCCTTACAACCACTACAACCTCTACAACCACTACAACCCTTACAACCACTACAACCCTTACAACCTCTACAACCACTACAACCTCTACAACCACTACAACCTCTACAACCACTACAACCCTTACAACCACTACAACCTCTACAACCACTACAACCCTTACAACCACTACAACCACTACAACCCTTACAACCACTACAACCCTTACAACCTCTACAACCACTACAACCCTTACAACCACTACAACCTCTACAACCACTACAACCTCTACGACCACTACAACCCTTACAACCACTACAACCCTTACAACCACTACAACCCTTACAACCCTTACAACCACTACAACCCTTACAACCCTTACAACCACTACAACCACTACAACCCTTACAACCCTTACAACCACTACAACCACTACAACCCTTACAACCACTACAACCACTACAACCTCTACAACCACTACAACCCTTACAACCACTACAACCACTACAACCCTTACAACCACTACAACCACTACAACCCTTACAACCCTTACAACCACTCCAACCCTTACAACCACTACAACCACTACAACCTCTACAACCACTACAACCTCTACAACCACTACAACCCTTACAACCACTACAACCTCTACAACCACTACAACCCTTACAACCACTACAACCACTACAACCTCTACAACCACTACAACCTCTACAACCACTACAACCCTTACAACCACTACAACCCTTACAACCACTACAACCACTACAACCTCTACAACCACTACAACCCTTACAACCACTACAACCCTTACAACCTCTACAACCACTACAACCCTTACAACCACTACAACCCTTACAACCACTACAACCACTACAACCTCTACAACCACTACAACCCTTACAACCACTACAACCACTACAACCTCTACAACCACTACAACCTCTACAACCACTACAACCCTTACAACCACTACAACCCTTACAACCACTACAACCACTACAACCTCTACAACCACTACAACCCTTACAACCACTACAACCACTACAACCTCTACAACCACTACAACCCTTACAACCACTACAACCACTACAACCCTTACAACCACTACAACCACTACAACCCTTACAACCCTTACAACCACTACAACCACTACAACCCTTACAACCACTACAACCCTTACAACCTCTACAACCACTACAACCCTTACAACCACTACAACCCTTACAACCACTACAACCACTACAACCTCTACAACCACTACAACCCTTACAACCACTACAACCTCTACAACCACTACAACCTCTACAACCACTACAACCCTTACAACCACTACAACCCTTACAACCACTACAACCACTACAACCTCTACAACCACTACAACCCTTACAACCACTACAACCACTACAACCTCTACAACCACTACAACCCTTACAACCACTACAACCACTACAACCCTTACAACCCTTACAACCACTACAACCACTACAACCCTTACAACCCTTACAACCACTACAACCACTACAACCCTTACAACTCTTACAACCCTTACAACCACTACAACCACTACAACCCTTACAACCACTACAACCCTTACAACCACTACAACCCTTACAACCACTACAACCCTTACAACCACTACAACCCTTACAACCACTACAACCTCTACAACCACTACAACCCTTACAACCTCTACAACCACTACAGCCACTACTACCCTTACAACCCTTACAACCACTACAACCACTACAACCCTTACAACCACTACAACCCTTACAACCCTTACAACTCTTACAACCCTTACAACCACTACAACCCTTACAACCACTACAACCCTTACAACCACTACAACCACTACAACCCTTACAACCACTACAACCCTTACAACCACTACAACCACTACAACCCTTACAACCACTACAACCTCTACAACCACTACAACCCTTACAACCACTACAACCACTACAACCACTACAACCTCTACAACCACTACAACCCTTACAACCACTACAACCCTTACAACCTCTACAACCACTACAACCCTTACAACCACTACAACCACTACAACCACTACAACCACTACAACCACTACAACCCTTACAACCCTTACAACCACTACAACCACTACAACCCTTACAACCCTTACAACTCTTACAACCCTTACAACCACTACAACCCTTACAACCACTACAACCACTACAACCCTTACAACCACTACAACCCTTACAACCACTACAACCCTTACAACCTCTACAACCACTACAACCCTTACAACCACTACAACCCTTACAACCACTACAACCCTTACAACCACTACAACCTCTACAACCACTACAACCTCTACAACCACTACAACCCTTACAACCACTACAACCCTTACAACCACTACAACCACTACAACCTCTACAACCACTACAACCCTTACAACCACTACAACCACTACAACCTCTACAACCACTACAACCCTTACAACCACTACAACCACTACAACCCTTACAACCCTTACAACCACTACAACCACTACAACCCTTACAACCCTTACAACCACTACAACCACTACAACCCTTACAACTCTTACAACCCTTACAACCACTACAACCACTACAACCCTTACAACCACTACAACCCTTACAACCACTACAACCCTTACAACCACTACAACCCTTACAACCACTACAACCCTTACAACCACTACAACCTCTACAACCACTACAACCCTTACAACCTCTACAACCACTACAGCCACTACTACCCTTACAACCCTTACAACCACTACAACCACTACAACCCTTACAACCACTACAACCCTTACAACCCTTACAACTCTTACAACCCTTACAACCACTACAACCCTTACAACCACTACAACCCTTACAACCACTACAACCACTACAACCCTTACAACCACTACAACCCTTACAACCACTACAACCACTACAACCCTTACAACCACTACAACCTCTACAACCACTACAACCCTTACAACCACTACAACCACTACAACCACTACAACCTCTACAACCACTACAACCCTTACAACCACTACAACCCTTACAACCTCTACAACCACTACAACCCTTACAACCACTACAACCACTACAACCCTTACAACCACTACAACCACTACAACCCTTACAACCCTTACAACCACTACAACCACTACAACCCTTACAACTCTTACAACCCTTACAACCACTACAACCCTTACAACCACTACAACCACTACAACCCTTACAACCACTACAACCCTTACAACCACTACAACCCTTACAACCTCTACAACCACTACAACCCTTACAACCACTACAACCCTTACAACCACTACAACCACTACAACCTCTACAACCACTACAACCCTTACAACCACTACAACCTCTACAACCACTACAACCTCTACAACCACTACAACCCTTACAACCACTACAACCCTTACAACCACTACAACCACTACAACCTCTACAACCACTACAACCCTTACAACCACTACAACCACTACAACCTCTACAACCACTACAACCCTTACAACCACTACAACCACTACAACCCTTACAACCCTTACAACCACTACAACCACTACAACCCTTACAACCCTTACAACCACTACAACCACTACAACCCTTACAACTCTTACAACCCTTACAACCACTACAACCACTACAACCCTTACAACCACTACAACCCTTACAACCACTACAACCCTTACAACCACTACAACCCTTACAACCACTACAACCCTTACAACCACTACAACCTCTACAACCACTACAACCCTTACAACCTCTACAACCACTACAGCCACTACTACCCTTACAACCCTTACAACCACTACAACCACTACAACCCTTACAACCACTACAACCCTTACAACCCTTACAACTCTTACAACCCTTACAACCACTACAACCCTTACAACCACTACAACCCTTACAACCACTACAACCACTACAACCCTTACAACCACTACAACCCTTACAACCACTACAACCACTACAACCCTTACAACCACTACAACCTCTACAACCACTACAACCCTTACAACCACTACAACCACTACAACCTCTACAACCACTACAACCCTTACAACCACTACAACCCTTACAACCTCTACAACCACTACAACCCTTACAACCACTACAACCCTTACAACCACTACAACCCTTACAACCACTACAACCACTACAACCTCTACAACCACTACAACCCTTACAACCACTACAACCCTTACAACCACTACAACCCTTACAACCACTACAACCCTTATAACCACTACAACCACTACAACCTCTACAACCACTACAACCCTTACAACCACTACAACCCTTACAACCTCTACAACCACTACAACCCTTACAACCACTACAACCCTTACAACCTCTACAACCACTACAACCACTACAACCCTTACAACCCTTACAACTCTTACAACCCTTACAACCACTACAATCCTTACAACCACTACAACCACTACAACCCTTACAACCACTACAACCACTACAACCCTTACAACCCTTACAACCTCTACAACCACTACAACCCTTACAACCACTACAACCCTTACAACCACTACAACCCTTACAACCACTACAACCCTTACAACCCTTACAACTCTTACAACCCTTACAACCACTACAATCCTTACAACCACTACAACCCTTACAACCACTACAACCACTACAACCCTTACAACCACTACAACCCTTACAACCACTACAACCCTTACAACCACTACAACCACTACAACCTCTACAACCACTACAACCCTTACAACCACTACAACCACTACAACCTCTACAACCACTACAACCACTACAACCCTTACAACCACTACAACCCTTACAACCTCTACAACCACTACAACCCTTACAACCACTACAACCCTTACAACCACTACAACCCTTACAACCACTACAACCGCTACAACCTCTACAACCACTACAACCTCTACAACCACTACAACCCTTACAACCACTACAACCTCTACAACCACTACAACCCTTACAACCCTTACAACCACTACAACCCTTACAACCACTACAACCTCTACAACCACTACAACCTCTACAACCACTACAACCACTACAACCCTTACAACCACTACAACCACTACAACCTCTACAACCACTACAACCACTACAACCTCTACAACCACTACAACCCTTACACCAGCTACAACACTGAACCTCATTTATAAGTAAAGTAATATTTAATTTGTTTTTAAACTCTCTGCTTAATGACGATGAACGTACCCGGTTCAGTTTGATGAGGATGCAGGGCTGACCTCTGCTGTAACCATAGAAACGATCCGAAATCCCTGAACACTCCTCCAACATCGTCCGATTAAACTGACAGGAGCGTTTGGGATTGTTCCTGACCTGCAGACAGACAGGCAGGAGGAGAGTGAGACGGTTAGGTGGAAGGTGAGACAAGAAGGCAGAGGGTGAGACAGACAGGTGGGGATGAGAAGGGCAGGTGGAGAGAGAGACAGGCAGTAAGAGACCGGCAGGTCGAGGGTGAGACAGGTAGGCAGAGAGACTGGCAGGTGGAGAGAGAGACAGAAAGGCAGAGAGACAGGCAGGTGAAGAGTCAGACAGGCAGGTGGGGGGTTAGACAGGCAGGTAGAGAGGCAGGCAGGTGGAGGGAGAGACAAGAAGGCAGAGAGACAAGAAGGCAGAGAGACAAGCAGGTCGAGGGTGAGACAGGTAGGCAGAGAGATTGGCAGGTGGATAGACAGACAGGTGGAGGGTGAGGCGGGCAGGCAGATAGACGGGTAGACAGACAGACAGGAATACCTCTCCACTGTCCTCTTGAATGAAGAATTGATCTGGAGAGCAGTTATCGTTGGTCTGAACCTGATAGCTGTCGTTGTATGCTGCAAACAGACAGACAGACAGGCAGACAGACAGACAGACAGGCAGACAGGCAGACAGGCAGACAGGCAGGCAGACAGGCAGACAGACAGACAGACAGACAGACAGACAGACAGGCAGGCAGACAGGCAGGCAGACAGGCAGACAGACAGACAGGCAGACAGACAGACAGACAGACAGACAGACAGACAGACAGACAGACAGACAGGCAGACAGGCAGGCAGACAGACAGACAGGCAGACAGACAGACAGACAGACAGACAGACAGGCAGGCAGGCAGACAGACAGACAGACAGGCAGACAGACAGACAGGCAGACAGACAGACAGGCAGGCAGACAGACAGGCAGACAGACAGACAGACAGGCAGACAGACAGGCAGACAGGCAGACAGGCAGACAGGCAGGCAGGCAGGCAGACAGACAGACAGACAGACAGACAGACAGACAGGCAGGCAGACAGGCAGACAGAAAGACCGGGGTAGAGTTTTACATGTGTTAAAAATATTATTACCATAAACCATATTACCCCACTAGAGAGCTCATAGTACCATATTACCCCACTAGAGAGCTCATAGTACCATATTACCCCACTAGAGCTCATAGTACCATATTACCCCACTAGAGAGCTCATAGTACCATATTACCCCACTAGAGCTCATAGTACCATATTACCCCACTAGAGAGCTCATAGTACCATATTACCCCACTAGAGAACTCATAGTACCATATTACCCCACTAGAGAGCTCATAGTACCATATTACCCCACTAGAGAGTTTATAGTACCATATTACCCCACTAGAGAGCTCATAGTACCATATTACCCCACTAGAGCTCATAGTACCATATTACCCCACTAGAGAGCTTATAGTACCATATTACCCCACTAGAGAGCTCATAGTACCATATTACCCCACTAGAGAGCTCATAGTACCATATTACCCCACTAGAGAGCTCATAGTACCATATTACCCCACTAGAGAGATTATAGTACCATATTACCCCACTAGAAAGCTATCTCATGAATATATGTAACGAGTGATTACATCACTTCATAAAATATTAAGATTAATGAACATGAATCTTACGAGACAGGAAGCGGTTGAGGTTGTGGACGAAACCGTCCCAGCTCTCCGCTTCTGTGACGGAGTAACTGATCTCCAGCTGATCGCCCTTTGGACGAATCATCATCCCTGAAACATGAACACATATGTCCTCGTTAACCAATCACAGGCTGAGGCTCGTTAACTAGCAATCAGCATCCCTGAAACACACAAACAAGACTTTGCGTGTTTGTTTTTGTTACCTGGAGTGACCAGACGGTCCTGCCAGGTAGGTTTGTAGTCATCGAGCGTCAGCAGCATGATGTACATGGTGAGAACAAACATGCCTGCCAGAAACAGGTAGAAGATCAGGTAGAAGAGCAGGATCAGACCTGCAGGGGGAGACAACAGGGGAGGGATTATTATACTTTACATCCTCCCTCTCCTCTGCTCTGAATATCATCTTTATAATCCTCTGGAGTTTAGCCCCGCCCCCTGCTGACCTACATCCAGTGTGTGTTGGGGAGAGGGGGATGGTATAATCTCTCAATCTGAACCGCTCTCTTTTTCTCCTCTTCTTATTGGTCACTTTATATTTGCATTAACAGCAGTCAGTTTACAGTTCTACATCTTCTATTCTAGAGTCACTGCACATCTTCTATTCTAGAGTCACTGCCCATCTTCTATTCTAGAGTCACTGCAAATCCTATATTCTAGAGTCACTGTACATCTTCTATTCTAGAGTAACTGCCTATCTTCTATTCTAGAGTCACTGCACATCTTCTATTCTAGAGTAACTGCCCATCTTCTATTCTAGAGTAACTGCACATCTTCTATTCTAGAGTCACTGCACATCTTCTATTCTAGAGTCACTGTACATCTTCTATTCTAGAGTCACTGCACATCTTCTATTCTAGAGTCACTGCACATCTTCTATTCTAGAGTCACTCTACATCTTCTATTCTAGAGTCAGTGCACATCTTCTATTCTAGATTCAGTGCACATCTTCTATTCTAGAGTCAGTGCACATCTTCTATTCTAGATTCAGTGCACATCTTCTATTCTAGAGTCACTGCACATCTTCTATTCTAGATTCAGTGCACATCTTCTATTCTAGAGTCACTGCACATCTTCTATTCTAGAGTCAGTGCACATCTTCTATTCTAGAGTCAGTGCACATCCTATATTCTAGAGTCACTGTACATCTTCTATTCTAGAGTAACTGCCTATCTTCTATTCTAGAGTCACTGCACATCTTCTATTCTAGAGTAACTGCCCATCTTCTATTCTAGAGTAACTGCACATCTTCTATTCTAGAGTCACTGCAAATCCTATATTCTAGAGTCACTGTACATCTTCTATTCTAGAGTCACTGCCCATCTTCTATTCTAGAGTCACTGCAAATCCTATATTCTAGAGTCACTGTACATCTTCTATTCTAGAGTAACTGCCTATCTTCTATTCTAGAGTCACTGCACATCTTCTATTCTAGAGTAACTGCCCATCTTCTATTCTAGAGTAACTGCACATCTTCTATTCTAGAGTCACTGCACATCTTCTATTCTAGAGTCACTGTACATCTTCTATTCTAGAGTCACTGCACATCTTCTATTCTAGAGTCACTGCACATCTTCTATTCTAGAGTCACTCTACATCTTCTATTCTAGAGTCAGTGCACATCTTCTATTCTAGATTCAGTGCACATCTTCTATTCTAGAGTCAGTGCACATCTTCTATTCTAGATTCAGTGCACATCTTCTATTCTAGAGTCACTGCACATCTTCTATTCTAGATTCAGTGCACATCTTCTATTCTAGAGTCACTGCACATCTTCTATTCTAGAGTCAGTGCACATCTTCTATTCTAGAGTCAGTGCACATCCTATATTCTAGAGTCACTGTACATCTTCTATTCTAGAGTAACTGCACATCTTCTATTCTAGAGTCACTGTACATCTTATATTCTAGAGTCACTCTACATCTTCTATTCTAGAGTCAGTGCACATCTTCTATTCTAGATTCAGTGCACATCTTCTATTCTAGAGTCACTGCACATCTTCTATTCTAGATTCAGTGCACATCTTCTATTCTAGAGTCACTGCACATCTTCTATTCTAGATTCAGTGCACATCTTCTATTCTAGAGTCACTGCACATCTTCTATTCTAGAGTCAGTGCACATCTTCTATTCTAGAGTCAGTGCACATCCTATATTCTAGAGTCACTGTACATCTTCTATTCTAGAGTAACTGCACATCTTCTATTCTAGAGTCACTGTACATCTTATATTCTAGAGTCACTCTACATCCTCTATTCTAGAGTCAGTGCACATCTTCTATTCTAGATTCAGTGCACATCTTCTATTCTAGAGTCACTGCACATCTTCTATTATAGAGTCACTGCACATCTTATATTCTAGAGTCACTGCACATCTTCTATTCTAGAGTCACTGTACATCTTCTATTCTAGAGTCACTGCAGAGTCACTATATAATATTGTGATTATATGTTGTGCTGCTGTGTACCTTTTCATGCTGTACTTGAATAACTAATTTGGACGTTAAAGTGATTTGTCTATCACACATCCAATTTATTCAAATATGTGTACTGTTCCTTTAAGATGTCAATCAGGGTCCTCACAAGTACATTACTACCAACATGTGTGTGCGCGTGGATATATTACAGTCCAATCAACCTTGTCTGTCTGCTTAATACAGATTAACACGCACACACACATACACACAGTCACACGCGCGCACACACACACTCACACTCACTCACACACATGCACACACACACACACACACGCAGACACACGCAGACACACGCAGACACACACACACACACACACACACACACACACACACACACACACACACACGCAGACACACTCACACACACAGTAATGCGCCTCTCTGATGTCGTTTACTTCAGTTTATTGTGTATGTGCATCAGTGTGTGAAAGTGTGTGTGTGTGTGTGTCCTTCAGTCTCTATCAAGGCCGAACATTCACTGCCCTGGTGCATGATGGGATATATGACGTCATCAGAGTGTAGTTATGTAAAGCAAGAACAGACTTCAGATGAGTGGAACACTGAGAGGTTGTTTTAAATCACTGACATTATCAAGACTGTTCATACAGGTAATGGTTCCTACAGGTAACTGGTTCCTACAGGTAATGGTTCCTACAGGTAATGGTTCCTACAGGTAACTGGTTCCTAGAGGTATTCCTACAGGTAATGGTTCCTACAGGTAATGGTTCCTAGAGGTACCTAGAGGTAATAGTTCCTAAAGGTAATGGTTCCTACAGGTAACTGGTTCCTACAGGTAATGGTTCCTACAGGTAATGGTCCCTACAGGTAACTGGTTCCTACAGGTATTCCTACAGGTAACTAGTTCCTACAGGTAATGGTTCCTATAGGTAATGGTTCCTACAGGTAACTGGTTCCTACAGGTAACTGGTTCCTACAGGTAATGGTTCCTACAGGTAATGGTTCCTACAGGTAACTGGTTCCTAGAGGTATTCCTACAGGTAATGGTTCCTACAGGTAATGGTTCCTAGAGGTACCTAGAGGTAATAGTTCCTAAAGGTAATGGTTCCTACAGGTAACTGGTTCCTACAGGTAATGGTTCCTACAGGTAATGGTCCCTACAGGTAACTGGTTCCTACAGGTATTCCTACAGGTAACTAGTTCCTACAGGTAACTGGTTCCTACAGGTAACTGGTTCCTACAGGTTCCTTTTTTCTATTCTAGAGTCACTGCACATCCTATATTCTAGAGTCACTGCACCTCTTCTATTCTATAGTCACTGTACATATTCTATTCTAGAGTCACTCTACATCTTCTATTCTAGAGTCACTGCACATCTTATATTCTAGAGTCACTGCACATCCTCTATTCTAGAGTCACTCTACATCTTCTATTCTAGAGTCACTGCACATCCTCTATTCTAGAGTCACTCTACATCTTCTATTCTAGAGTCACTCTACATCTTCTATTCTAGAGTCACTGCACCTCTTCTATTCTATAGTCACTGCACATATTCTATTCTAGAGTCACTCTACATCTTCTATTCCAGAGTCACTGCACATCTTCTCTTCTAGAGTCACTCTGCATATTCTATTTTAGAGTCACTGCACATCTTCTATTCTAGAGTCACTGCACATCCTCTATTCTAGAGTCACTGCACATCTTCTCTTCTAGAGTCACTGCACATCTTCTCTTCTAGAGTCACTCTACATATTCTATTCTAGAGTCACTGCACATATTCTATTCTAGAGTCACTGCACATCTTCTATTCTAGAGTCACTGCACATCCTCTATTCTAGAGTCACTCTACATCTTCTCTTCTAGAGTCACTCTACATCTTCTATTCTAGAGTCACTGCACATCCTCTATTCTAGAGTCACTCTACGTCTTCTATTCTAGAGTCACTCTACATCTTCTATTCTAGAGTCACTGGACATCTTCTCTTATATAGTCACTCTACATCTTCTATTCTAGAGTAACTGCACATCTTCTATTCTAGAGTCACTGCACATCTTCTATTCTAGAGTCACTGCACATCTTCTATTCTAGAGTCACTGCACATCCTCTATTTTAGAGTCACTCTACATCTTCTATTCTAGAGTCACTGCACATCCTCTATTCTAGAGTCAGTCTACATCTTCTATTCTAGAGTCACTCTACATCTTCTATTCTAGAGTCACTGGACATCTTCTCTTATATAGTCACTCTACATCTTCTATTCTAGAGTAACTGCACATCTTCTATTCTAGAGTCACTGCACATCCTCTATTTTAGAGTCACTCTACATCTTCTATTCTAGAGTCACTGCACATCCTCTATTTTAGAGTCACTCTACATCTTCTCTTCTAGAGTCACTCTACATCTTCTATTCTAGAGTCACTGCACATCTTCTATTCTAGAGTCACTCTACGTCTTCTATTCTAGGTCACTGTACATCTTCTCTTCTAGAGTCACTCTACATCTTCTATTCTAGAGTCACTGCACATCCTATATTCTAGAGTCACTCTACATCTTCTATTCTAGAGTCACTGCACATCTTCTCTTCTAGAGGCACTCTACATATTCTATTTTAGAGTCACTGCACATCTTCTATTCTAGAGTCACTGCACATCTTCTATTCTAGAGTCACTGCACATCCTCTATTCTAGAGTCACTGCACATCTTCTATTCTAGAGTCACTGCACATCTTCTATTCTAGAGTCACTCTACATCTTCTATTCTAGAGTCACTGGACATTCTCTCTTCTATAGTCACTCTACATCTTCTATTCTAGAGTCACTGCACATCTTCTATTCTAGAGTCACTGCACCTCTTCTATCCTATAGTCACTGCACATATTCTATTCTAGAGTCACTGCACATATTCTATTCTAGAGTCACTCTACATCTTCTATTCTCGAGGCACTCTACATATTCTATTTTAGAGTCACTGCACATCCTCTATTCTAGAGTCACTGCACATCTTCTCTTCTAGAGGCACTCTACATATTCTATTTTAGAGTCACTGCACATCTTCTATTCTAGAGTCACTGCACATCTTCTATTCTAGAGTCACTGCACATCCTCTATTCTAGAGTCACTGCACATCTTCTATTCTAGAGTCACTGCACATCTTATATTCTAGAGTCACTGCACATCTTCTATTATAGAGTCACTGCACATCCTCTATTCTAGAGTCACTCTACATCTTCTATTCTAGAGTCACTCTACATCTTCTCTTCTAGAGGCACTCTACATATTCTATTTTAGAGTCACTGCACATCTTCTATTCTAGAGTCACTGCACATCTTCTATTCTAGAGTCACTCTACATCTTCTATTCTAGACCAGTGGCGTCCCTAGGCTAAAACATCCGGGGCTAAATCCCCGGATGTTTTTTAATTAGCCCCGAATATTAATTTTCAAAAAAATAGAAAATACGTCATTCACCCAAAACAGCAGCGTCAGGCAGCAGACGCACTTGCAGTGTGCGCCCCCCTATTATACAAGTCGTCATTTAAGTTTCTCTTTCCTATAGAACAGGTCTACACCTTGTTCTGTTATTAAACTAAACGGACGTATTTTATTGATCTTATCCACACACAGCTTGTCATTTCTGTCTCTAAATGGTCGCGTTAACACTTCTTCTCTGCTCTGCATCGCGCACGGCGGAGTTCCACCGCGATGCGCACAGACAGGTGCGCGTGCACACACAGGTGAGCGCTGAACACACAGCAGCGGACAGAGAGCGTCGAAAAATATGTCGCGTGAAAAGCAGACCGCTATATCTGCGTTTTAAACGCTCCCAGGGTGAAGATGGCAACAGCAGCTCTCATGAGAGGAACACCGGAGTTCTCCTCGCACCGGAGCAGCTCTCCTGCTCAAAGTGCTCGTGTCTTGTACCAACAATGAGCTGCTGGCTTCACACATTACAAAAGTACAAAGTACACGGACATAAAACTAAGTCATTAATAAATACATGGAGAAATGCCTGTACTTTCGGGTAAATGGTTACGCCGTTAACAGGTTACGCTTGCGCATGCGCGACTCCCTTATTTTTTGGCGTTTTGCCAGAAGTCTCGTGACGTCTTTTCTGCTGCTGCGTCTCAAAACAGAAAACAGATCTCAACGTTGAACATGAATTGTATCAAATCTACAACCCTGTTTTAAAAAGATGTGTAGAGGAAAGCAGCTCACTGCTCCACTAATATGATGCAACCTGATGCTCACATATCTCACTCATTCTGTTTTGTTTGGCAAAAAAAAAATAGCTTATTGTTTTCCACAATGAGCTATTTAGTAGTAACTAAATATTAGTATTTTTTTTGCACAGATACAACTTCCTGTTCATTGATCTAAGTGATTGCAATTAAAACATTAAAAAAAAATTCTGATGGAGCAATCTGATTTACTTGAAACTTTAAGTGATTGCAATTTTCTTTATTCTGTTATTTATAAAAGCGCAGATGGAATCACAAAATGTTATTTACAGAAAAAGTTTGAGAACCACTACTTTAAGTGTTTGTGTTGGTTGAGCACTATTAGCATTATTAGCATCTTATGTCTAAATATTATGTTAAAGAGTATGTTGTGTTAAATAATGTTAAAGAATATGTAAAGAATAAATACATATGAGTATGTAAAGAGCATTATATGTACAATGTAAACACTGTACATGACAAGATGCATGGTTCATTAAACATCTCAATGTTTACTGTTGCTGAATGGTTGCTGTTGGGATGTTCAACATGATGAATGGGGCATTTTTGTGCCTGGGCTATTGAGGGAAGTTTGTGAACATTGCTAGCTTATTTGGTATTAACTGGTAACCATGAAATGCCTCAATTCAATTCAGTCCAGAAGAGCAGGTACCTGTAGGGTATGTGGAGAGTGTTTCTATGTCTAAAAATTTCGCTGCTTCACTCTTCTGGGCTAAGCCCCAGATGTGTCAAAATCCTAGAGACGCCCCTGTTCTAGACTCACTGGACATCTTCTCTTATATAGTCACTCTACATCTTCTATTCTAGAGTCACTGCACATCTTCTATTCTAGAGTCACTCTACGTCTTCTATTCTAGAGTCACTGCACATCTTCTATTCTAGAGTCACTGCACATCTTCTATTCTAGAGTCACTCTACATCTTCTATTCTAGAGTCACTCTACATCTTCTATTCTAGAGTCACTCTACATCTTCTATTCTAGAGTCACTGCACATCTTCTATTCTAGAGTCACTCTACATCTTCTATTCTAGAGTCACTGCACATCTTCTATTCTAGAGTCACTCTACATCTTCTATTCTAGAGTCACTCTACATCTTCTATTCTAGAGTCACTCTACATCTTCTATTCTAGAGTCACTCTACATCTTCTATTCTAGAGTCACTGCACATCCTCTATTTTAGAGTCACTCTACATCTTCTATTCTAGAGTCACTGCACATCCTCTATTCTAGAGTCACTCTACATCTTCTCTTCTAGAGTCACTCTACATCTTCTATTCTAGAGTCACTGCACATCTTCTATTGTAGAGTCACTCTACATCTTGTATTCTAGAGTCACTCTACATCTTCTATTCTAGAGTCACTGCACATCCTCTATTCTAGAGTCACTCTACATCTTCTATTCTAGAGTCACTCTACATCCTCTATTCTAGAGTCACTCTACATCTTCTATTCTAGAGTCACTCTACATCTTCTATTCTAGAGTCACTGCACATCTTCTATTCTAGAGTCACTCTACGTCTTCTATTCTAGAGTCACTGTACATCTTCTCTTCTAGAGTCACTCTACATCTTCTATTCTAGAGTCACTGCACATCCTCTATTCTAGAGTCACTCTACATCTTCTATTCTAGAGTCACTGCACATCCTCTATTCTAGAGTCACTCTACATCTTCTATTCTAGAGTCACTGCACATCCTCTATTCTAGAGTCACTCTACATCTTCTATTCTAGAGTCACTGCACATCTTCTATTCTAGAGTCACTCTACATCTTCTATTCTAGAGTCACTCTACATCTTCTATTCTAGAGTCACTCTACATCCTCTATTCTAGAGTCACTCTACATCTTCTCTTCTAGAGTCACTCTACATCTTCTATTCTAGAGTCACTGCACATCTTCTATTCTAGAGTCACTCTACGTCTTCTATTCTAGAGTCACTGTACATCTTCTCTTCTAGAGTCACTCTACATCTTCTATTCTAGAGTCACTGCACATCCTCTATTCTAGAGTCACTCTACATCTTCTATTCTAGAGTCACTGCACATCCTCTATTCTAGAGTCACTCTACATCTTCTATTCTAGAGTCACTGCACATCCTCTATTCTAGAGTCACTCTACATCTTCTATTCTAGAGTCACTGCACATCCTCTATTCTAGAGTCACTCTACATCTTCTATTCTAGAGTCACTCTACATCTTCTATTCTAGAGTCACTGCACATCCTCTATTTTAGAGTCACTCTACATCTTCTATTCTAGAGTCACTGCACATCCTCTATTCTAGAGTCACTCTACATCTTCTCTTCTAGAGTCACTCTACATCTTCTATTCTAGAGTCACTGCACATCCTCTATTCTAGAGTCACTCTACGTCTTCTATTCTAGAGTCACTCTACATCTTCTATTCTAGAGTCACTGGACATCTTCTCTTATATAGTCACTCTACATCTTCTATTCTAGAGTAACTGCACATCTTCTATTCTAGAGTCACTGCACATCTTCTATTCTAGAGTCACTGCACATCTTCTATTCTAGAGTCACTGCACATCCTCTATTTTAGAGTCACTCTACATCTTCTATTCTAGAGTCACTGCACATCCTCTATTCTAGAGTCAGTCTACATCTTCTATTCTAGAGTCACTCTACATCTTCTATTCTAGAGTCACTGGACATCTTCTCTTATATAGTCACTCTACATCTTCTATTCTAGAGTAACTGCACATCTTCTATTCTAGAGTCACTGCACATCCTCTATTTTAGAGTCACTCTACATCTTCTATTCTAGAGTCACTGCACATCCTCTATTTTAGAGTCACTCTACATCTTCTCTTCTAGAGTCACTCTACATCTTCTATTCTAGAGTCACTGCACATCTTCTATTCTAGAGTCACTCTACGTCTTCTATTCTAGGTCACTGTACATCTTCTCTTCTAGAGTCACTCTACATCTTCTATTCTAGAGTCACTGCACATCCTATATTCTAGAGTCACTCTACATCTTCTATTCTAGAGTCACTGCACATCTTCTCTTCTAGAGGCACTCTACATATTCTATTTTAGAGTCACTGCACATCTTCTATTCTAGAGTCACTGCACATCTTCTATTCTAGAGTCACTGCACATCCTCTATTCTAGAGTCACTGCACATCTTCTATTCTAGAGTCACTGCACATCTTCTATTCTAGAGTCACTCTACATCTTCTATTCTAGAGTCACTGGACATTCTCTCTTCTATAGTCACTCTACATCTTCTATTCTAGAGTCACTGCACATCTTCTATTCTAGAGTCACTGCACCTCTTCTATCCTATAGTCACTGCACATATTCTATTCTAGAGTCACTGCACATATTCTATTCTAGAGTCACTCTACATCTTCTATTCTCGAGGCACTCTACATATTCTATTTTAGAGTCACTGCACATCCTCTATTCTAGAGTCACTGCACATCTTCTCTTCTAGAGGCACTCTACATATTCTATTTTAGAGTCACTGCACATCTTCTATTCTAGAGTCACTGCACATCTTCTATTCTAGAGTCACTGCACATCCTCTATTCTAGAGTCACTGCACATCTTCTATTCTAGAGTCACTGCACATCTTATATTCTAGAGTCACTGCACATCTTCTATTATAGAGTCACTGCACATCCTCTATTCTAGAGTCACTCTACATCTTCTATTCTAGAGTCACTCTACATCTTCTCTTCTAGAGGCACTCTACATATTCTATTTTAGAGTCACTGCACATCTTCTATTCTAGAGTCACTGCACATCTTCTATTCTAGAGTCACTCTACATCTTCTATTCTAGACCAGTGGCGTCCCTAGGCTAAAACATCCGGGGCTAAATCCCCGGATGTTTTTTAATTAGCCCCGAATATTAATTTTCAAAAAAATAGAAAATACGTCATTCACCCAAAACAGCAGCGTCAGGCAGCAGACGCACTTGCAGTGTGCGCCCCCCTATTATACAAGTCGTCATTTAAGTTTCTCTTTCCTATAGAACAGGTCTACACCTTGTTCTGTTATTAAACTAAACGGACGTATTTTATTGATCTTATCCACACACAGCTTGTCATTTCTGTCTCTAAATGGTCGCGTTAACACTTCTTCTCTGCTCTGCATCGCGCACGGCGGAGTTCCACCGCGATGCGCACAGACAGGTGCGCGTGCACACACAGGTGAGCGCTGAACACACAGCAGCGGACAGAGAGCGTCGAAAAATATGTCGCGTGAAAAGCAGACCGCTATATCTGCGTTTTAAACGCTCCCAGGGTGAAGATGGCAACAGCAGCTCTCATGAGAGGAACACCGGAGTTCTCCTCGCACCGGAGCAGCTCTCCTGCTCAAAGTGCTCGTGTCTTGTACCAACAATGAGCTGCTGGCTTCACACATTACAAAAGTACAAAGTACACGGACATAAAACTAAGTCATTAATAAATACATGGAGAAATGCCTGTACTTTCGGGTAAATGGTTACGCCGTTAACAGGTTACGCTTGCGCATGCGCGACTCCCTTATTTTTTGGCGTTTTGCCAGAAGTCTCGTGACGTCTTTTCTGCTGCTGCGTCTCAAAACAGAAAACAGATCTCAACGTTGAACATGAATTGTATCAAATCTACAACCCTGTTTTAAAAAGATGTGTAGAGGAAAGCAGCTCACTGCTCCACTAATATGATGCAACCTGATGCTCACATATCTCACTCATTCTGTTTTGTTTGGCAAAAAAAAAATAGCTTATTGTTTTCCACAATGAGCTATTTAGTAGTAACTAAATATTAGTATTTTTTTTGCACAGATACAACTTCCTGTTCATTGATCTAAGTGATTGCAATTAAAACATTAAAAAAAAATTCTGATGGAGCAATCTGATTTACTTGAAACTTTAAGTGATTGCAATTTTCTTTATTCTGTTATTTATAAAAGCGCAGATGGAATCACAAAATGTTATTTACAGAAAAAGTTTGAGAACCACTACTTTAAGTGTTTGTGTTGGTTGAGCACTATTAGCATTATTAGCATCTTATGTCTAAATATTATGTTAAAGAGTATGTTGTGTTAAATAATGTTAAAGAATATGTAAAGAATAAATACATATGAGTATGTAAAGAGCATTATATGTACAATGTAAACACTGTACATGACAAGATGCATGGTTCATTAAACATCTCAATGT
>JBAMJR010000426.1:175000-190000 GCA_038501785.1 Myoxocephalus aenaeus | reverse complement strand
AATGTAGTATTAATGTAGTATTAAATATAGTGTTAATGTAGTAATAATGTAGTATTAAATATAGTGTTAATGTAAGTATTAATGTAGTATTAAATATAGTGTTAATGTAAGTATTAATGTAGTATTAAATATAGTGATAATGTAGTAATAATGTAGTATTAAATATAGTGTTAATGTATAGTGTTAATGTAGTAATAATGTAGTATTAAATATAGTGTTAATGTAGTAATGTGGCCAGGTGGAACTGATGAGGGGGTGAGTGGGTTCCGGCCGGACCGGTTATCGGGGTGCACCTGCTGGGGAACGGGTGTTTCCCCCCCATGTCTCCGCAGGCGTAGGGAGGACTGATCCGTGCTGGCGTACGGACGCAACCTGTGAGGATGCTTTTGAAGCATTAAAACAGAAGTTAGTTTCCGCGCCTGTGTTGGGCTATGCAGACTTCAGCAAGCCTTTTTTCCTGGAGATTGACGCCAGCCACCAAGGGTTGGGGGCTGTCTCGTCACAAGAGGGGGAGGGACAGCGACGGCCAGTAGCCTACGCCAGTCGGGGCCTTCGGCCGTCGGAGCGGAATATGAAGAATTATTGCGCCATGAAACTGGAGCTGTTGGGGTTGAAGTGGGCTGTCACGGAACAATTGAAGGACTATCTGATTGGGAACAAGTTCACAGTGTTCACCGATAATAACCCGTTAAGCCATCTGAACCGCCAAGCTTGGAGCTGTAGAACAGCGGTGGGTGTCTGAACTTGCGCGGTTCGACTTCCAGCTGGTGTAGTCAGAATGCAGGGGCGGATGCTCTCTCCAGGCAGTCTGCGGAGCAGACGGAGGGAGGAGTGGCACAAAGTTTTCAGGACCCACGGTGTGTGCTGTCTAAACCCCATGGGGCGGCGGTGTGTCAGCAGACCAGTGCCTGCCCCCACCAAGCTTCCATGTCTAGCTTTCCCTCGTTTGACATGGCTGCCTTGGCTAGTTTGCAGCAGTAGACACTGTAATATCGGCCTTTCGTGTGTACTGGGGAAGGGGTGTGAAGCCTTCTAGGGACGAGAAAGGTTGCAGGAAGGTAAAAGAACAGTTGCACTGTTGAGACAGTGGGGAAGGATTGTGGAACTAGGGGGTGTGCTAAAGCGCCACAGCCAAGGGTGGTGGCAGCGTTGGGGAGTTTGCTCGCTTTTCGGCCACTGGAAGTGGTGGCAATGGACTTCACCGTGCTCGAACCGTCGTCAGACAGACGAGAGAATGTCTTGGTTTTTACAGACATGTTCTCCAAATTTACGGTCGCGGTGCCAACCAGGGACCAGCGTGCAGTCACAGTGGCCAAGACCCTGGTGAAACACTGGATTCAGCCCTATGGGGTCCCTGCAAGGTTGCACTCGGACCAGGGGAAGTGCTTCGAGGCTGAGGTTGTCCAGGGTCTCTGTGGGTTGTATGGGATGAAGAAGAGTCAAACTACCCCATATCATGCCCAGGGGAACGGACAGTGTGAGCGGTTTAATAGGACGCTGCATGATCTGTTGCGTACCCTGTGCCCGGAGCAGAAAAGGAGGTGGGTTGAGTACCTGCCAGAGCTGCTGTACGCATATAACACCACGGAGCATCAAAGTACTGGATACTCGCCGTATTTTCTACTGTTTGGGAGGGCCCCAGTGATTCCGCTGGATGTCTGGCTGGGACAGGATAGAGAGGATTTTGGGGGTAATGTGCATGAGTGGGTTGAGGAACATCAGAGGAGGTTGGGGGGCGGCTACGCCCCGGCCCGAAAGAACATGGAGCTGGCCGCAGAGGCGCGGAAAAAATATGCCGGGCCGCCGGTAGGTTGCCATCCTTTACAGCCAGGCCAATTGGTGTATGTGAGGAACCGGCAGTTTCCTGGTAGGCATAAGATCCAGGACCTGTGGCTTCCCACTCCCCACCGGGTCATGGCTCAGTTGGGCGGTGATCTGCCGGTGTATTCGGTAGTTCCGATTGATTTCTCGAAACCCCAGCGCAATCTGCACAGAAATGAGCTGCGTATTTGTGGTCCAAGCGTCCAACTAGAGGGGCAGGAACCGGGGAGTCCTGGGGGGGCTACGTGCTCATTCACTGATGCAGAGTCTGATTCGGACTACTCGTTGCTTGCCATCATCGATGGACCGGGGGCACGGGGCACCGTTCGGGAGGGAGCGGGGGAAGTGGGCTCGCTAGAGCTGTCTCCTCCCCGTCCGTCGGCGGGGGCTACCCTCCCGGTGGGCGAGGAGGGAGTAAGTGCAGGTGAAATGTGGGGAACGGGTGTTTCCCCCCCCGTGTCTCTGCAGGTGTAGGGAGGACTGATCCGTGCGGCGTAGGGAGGACTGATCCGTGCGGCGTAGGGAGGACTGATCCGTGCGGCGTAGGGAGGACTGATCCGTGCGGCGTAGGGAGGACTGATCCGTGCGGCGTAGGGAGGACTGATCCGTGCGGCGTAGGGAGGACTGATCCGTGCGGCGTAGGGAGGACTGATCCGTGCGGCGTAGGGAGGACTGATCCGTGCAGGCGTAGGGAGGACTGATCCGTGCGGCGTAGGGAGGACTGATCCGTGCGGCGTAGGGAGGACTGATCCGTGCGGCGGCGCTAGCCAGATATCTCCCCGTGTTCCTCTCCGTCAGTGGTATGTGTTTGTGTGCTGGGTTCCGGGAGCGTCCGTTGGGGGGGGGGGGCGTTTCCCAGTTGGCGGTTCCGGGTTTGTAATTATGTTTTCATTTTATTTCTTTTACAGCGTGTGGACCGCTGCCTTGGTCTTTTGTTTCTTTATTGTTTGGTTTATTTATTTGTTTATTTGGCTATTTGTTTATCTGTTTATTTGTTTATTTGTATTGCCGGTCACGCAGCTGTGAGCGTGCACTCCTTCGGCTTGTCAACCCAGCTGCCAGTGGTGATACACGCTAGCCTCGAATAAAACGAGAGCTGCATAAAGAACTTTGACTCGTTGTGTATGTGTGTTACCTTCACGGTACCTGGACCTAGTTATTGCAGCAAAGGGGGTGCTACAGTAATAATGTAGTGTTAAATATAGTGTTAATGTAGTAATAATGTAGTGTTAAATGTAGTGTTAATGTAGTAATAATATAGTGTTAAATATAGTGTTAATGTAGTGTTAAATATATTGTTAATGTAGTAATAATGTAGTATTTAATATAGTATCAATGTAGTGTTAATGTAGTATTAAATATAGTGTTAATGTAGTGTTAAATATAGTGTTAATGTAGTATTAAATATAGTATCAATGTAGTAATAATATAGTTGTTAATGTAGTATCAATGTAGTATTAAATATAGTATCAAAGTAGTGTTAATGTAGTATTTATATAGTATTTAATAGAGTAATAATTGTAGTATTAAATATAGTATTAAATATATTATTAATGGAGTATTAATGTCATATTAAATAGTATCAATGTAGTGTTAATATAGTGTTAATGTAGTGTTGAATATAGTATTTAATAGAGTAATAATTGTAGTATTAAATATAGTATTAATGTAGTATAACATATATTATTAAAGGAGTATTAATGTCATCTTAAATGTAGTATTAATGTCATATTAAATGTAGTATTAATGTCATATTAAATATAGTATTAATGTATTATTAATGTCATATTAAATGTAGTATTAATGTCATATTAAATATAGTATTAATGTATTATTAATGTCACATTAAATGTAGTATTAATGTCATATTAAATATAGTATTAATGTATTATTAATGTCATATTAAATGTAGTATTAATGTCCAGGTATCACCTGTGTGACGTTCACCTGTGTTTGATCACCAGGGCTAGGGTTGCCATGGCGAACAGGACAGACCAGACGCCCTCCCCCGATGGAGAGCTCTGCAAGCTCCTCCCCCGAAGGCGGGGCCAGAGAGAGAAGAGGCGGGGCCCCGGAGAGAAGAGGCGGGGCCCCGGAGAGAAGAGGCGGGGCCAGGAGGAGAAGCAGGGGGTCTCGGTGAAGAGGCGGGGCCCCGGAGAGAAGAGGCGGGGCCAGGAGCAGAAGAAGCGGGGCCAGGAGCAGAAGAGGCGGGGCCAGGAACAGAAGCAGCAGGGGGTGACAGTGAAGAGGCGGGGCCAGGAGCAGCAGAGGCGGGGCCAGGAGCAGCTGAGGCGGGGCCAGCAGCAGCAGGGTGTGACGGTGAAGCGGACGCTCGGTGGCGGCAGGCGGCGCTGGGACAAGAAGCACTACTGCGTGTTCTGCCGGCGGCCGCAGGTGAAGATCGCTCGCCACCTGCTCACCAGACACAGCGACCAGCAGGAAGTGAAGGCCGCCGGGGAGCTGCCACCGGGATCCAAACAGCGCCACCTGCTGCTGGAGCAGCTGCGCTGCAGGGGCAACTACATGCACAACATTGAGGTGCACTGCCTGTCTGTCTGTCTACCTGTCTACCTGTCTACCTGTTCACCTGTCTACCTACTAACCTGTCTGTGCCTGACTTCCTGGCTGTCTACCCAACAGTGTGCCTGACTTCCTGTATGTCTACCCACCAGTGTGCCTGACATCCTGTCTGTCTACCCACCAGTGTGCCTGACTTCCTGTCTGTCTACCCACCAGTGTGCCTGACTTCCTGTCTGTCTACCCACCAGTGTGCCTGACTTCCTGTCTGACTTCCTGTCTGTCTACCCACCAGTGTGTCTGACTTCCTGTCTGTCTACCCACCAGTGTGCCTGACTTCCTGTCTGACTTCCTGGCTGTCTACCCAACAGTGTGCCTGACTTCCTGTATGTCTACCCACCAGTGTGCCTGACATCCTGTCTGTCTACCCACCAGTGTGCCTGACTTCCTGTCTGTCTACCCACCAGTGTGCCTGACTTCCTGTCTGTCTACCCACCAGTGTGCCTGACTTCCTGTCTGACTTCCTGTCTGTCTACCCACCAGTGTGTCTGACTTCCTGTCTGTCTACCCACCAGTGTGCCTGACTTCCTGTCTGTCTACCCACCAGTGTGCCTGACTTCCTGTCTGTCTACCCACCAGTGTGCCTGACATCCTGTCTGTCTACCCACCAGTGTGCCTGACTTCCTGTCTGTCTACCCACCAGTGTGCCTGACTTCCTGTCTGACTTCCTGTCTGTCTACCCATCAGTGTGCCTGACTTCTTGTCTGACTTCCTGTCTGTCTACCCACCAGTGTGTCTGACTTCCTGTCTGACTTCCTGTCTGTCTACCCACCAGTGTGTCTGACTTCCTGTCTGTCTACCCACCAGTGTGCCTGACTTCCTGTCTGTCTACCCACCAGTGTGCCTGACTTCCTGTCTGTCTACCCACCAGTGTGCCTGACATCCTGTCTGTCTACCCACCAGTGTGCCTGACTTCCTGTCTGTCTACCCACCAGTGTGCCTGACTTCCTGTCTGACTTCCTGTCTGTCTACCCACCAGTGTTCCTGACTTCCTGTCTGACTTCCTGTCTGTCTACCCATCAGTGTGCCTGACTTCTTGTCTGACTTCCTGTCTGTCTACCCACCAGTGTGTCTGACTTCCTGTCTGACTTCCTGTCTGTCTATCCACCAGTGTGCCTGACTTCCTGTCTGTCTACCCATCAGTGTGCCTGACTTCTTGTCTGACTTCCTGTCTGTCTACCCACCAGTGTGTCTGACTTCCTGTCTGTCTACCCACCAGTGTGCCTGACTTCCTGTCTGTCTACCCACCAGTGTGCCTGACTTCCTGTCTGTCTACCCATCAGTGTGCCTGACTTCCTGTCTGACTTCCTGTCTGTCTACCAACCAGTGTGTCTGACTTCCTGTCTGACTTCCTGTCTGTCTACCAACCAGTGTGTCTGACTTCCTGTCTGACTTCCTGTCTGCCTACCCACCAGTGTGCCTGACTTCCTGTCTGCCTACCCACCAGTGTGCCTGACTTCCTGTCTGTCTACCCACCAGTGTGCCTGACTTCCTGTCTGCCTACCCACCAGTGTGCCTGACTTCCTGTCTGTCTACCCACCAGTGTGCCTGACTTCCTGTCTGACTTCCTGTCTGTCTACCCACAAGTGTACCTGACTTCCTTTCTGTCTACTGATAATATAAATCGTTATATTCTGTAGATATTCTTCATTTCATTATTCTTCTGTCTATTAGAGTTCAGGTTGTGCGAGGTCAGTTTAACAAATACTTTCTGTGAGAAGTTTCTGTGAGAACAGTCCGGTTGTCTGTTTCTCAAGGTTCCACGCTTTGCACCACAACACTCACACCTGTTTATCAGTATATTGACATTAGGGAATAGACTGGTCGTTGCACGTTCCAGTCTTGTGAGAAAAGATGAGAACACGGGATTCTCCTCCTCTTGACAGGACAGAGCGAATCAGATGTTAGGACGAGGCGAGACCAACCTGTGACGATAAACTGTGTATGAAAGGCCCCACTTCCGTTGTGGGGCAGTTGTTCTTTGCCCAACCTGCGTGTTGCTGTACCACTCACTGCTTTTGCAATTGCAGCGCTTGCTACTTTACGTGTGATCATTTAGTAAATAAATTTAGAGAACGAGAGAAGTTGTCGAACTGAGTTCTTCCAGGCATCCAATAATTAGTACACGTTAACACTACCCACCAGTGTACCTGACTTCCTGTCTGACTTCCTGTCTGTCTACCCACCAGTGTACCTGACTTCCTGTCTGACTTCCTGTCTGTCTACCCACCAGTGTTCCTGACTTCCTGTCTGACTTCCTGTCTGTCTACCCACCAGTGTGCCTGACTTCCTGTCGGTCTACCCACCAGTGTGCCTGACTTCCTGTCTGTCTACCTGTTCCTCAGGTGATCCGACAGGGCACTGGAGAGATCGTCCCGTGGCGCCAGCCCTCCGAGGACGTGGATGCGAGGAACTACCTTCCCTGCCCGCTCTGCCTGGGTTTCTTCCTTCGCGCTGATCTCTGGAAACACCAAGCCTCCTGTCGAAAGAAGCTGACCTCTGACCCCTCCAAAGACTCCGCCTCCGCAGCAGAGGACAAGGACACAACCTCTGTCTACGCAGGTAAGCCGGCCTGCAAGTCCACAGAGGATCCGCCTTCTGACCTCTCGGGCGACGCGACCACAGCGGACCAGACCGGGACATCTGAGACGGGGACCGAGCGGCCCGTGACCTCTGACCCCATTGTGGATCAGAACGTGACCTCTGACCCGGGGGCGGACCCGCCTAGGAAGCGCAGCAGGGTCCAGGCCGCAGCATCCCGCCTCCTTCCCATTTCCAGTGGAGCGTCCGAGAGCTGCAGTGAAGTCCTGCACCGCATGAACCAGGACCAGGTCTCACACCAGGTCTGTACACCCATCAACCTGTCTATCTGCCCGCCTGTCTCCCTACCTGTCTCTGTGCTGACGCCGCTATTCCTCCTTCTGTCCAGGTCAAATCTGATTGGTTGATCTGTAAATACGGAAACAAGTTGATGGGGAACCAAGATGGCAGCCAGAGGAGGTATGACTACGTCAGTCAGAAGCTGAGGGAGCTCGGCAGGTTCCTCCTGGCCGCTAAAGCTCTGGACTCTGGGGTCCAGAACCTGCAGGACCTTCTGGCTCCAGGCCGCCTCAGCCTGTCTCTGGCCGCTGCCAGGAAGGCGTCCGGATACCGATGGAGCCGGCCTCCGCTGGCGGTGAAGACCACGTTGAAGACGGTTTGTGAAATTGCAATCGGAGAAAGTCTGCAGGACGGAGACTGGGAGGCTGCGGCCAAGACCACGGACTTCTACCACCTGCTGGGGCGGGAGTGGGACCACCTGGGGCTGCTGGACCCAGACGCCCACACAGGTAACACCGGGGGATTGTCTGCTTACAAGTCCTTTAGCTAAACCTGGTCCTCGAGTTTGAACTGTGACTCTCTGTTGGGGGTCCGGTTTTATACCAAATATTGACAGCCCCATCACTGAGTCTTATGGTGAACTTTCTCTAACCGCTGCAGGAGGAGCAAAGCTAAAGAAACGATTGGTCCAATCGAGGAGTGAGAAGTGTAAGGAGCAGTCTGGCCCCAGACCAGAGGGTGAGTCCTGATCCAGACCTCGAACCCTAAACCTGACCCCTGATGACGACTGTCAGAATACTTTTAGTTAGCCACTCGAAGGTGCTGTTTGACCTCGTCTTCCTCTCTACCCGTCTGTAGGTTCACCTCAGAACAGTAACGGACCGGAGACCTCTATGAGTCCAGCAGAGTCCAGGCTGCAGAATCCTGTCACAGGTGGGTCCTCCTGGATTCAGCTGACTACAAATCACTGATTAATGTTCAGACCCCTTTGTCTCATCAGCTTTCTGTCTTTCAGACCCCGCGGCTCCTGGGAAGGTCCGACGTCGCCCATGGTCTTCTGCAGAGAAGGAGGCGATCTGGAGACAGTTGGGAGTCCACGTGCTGGTCCAGTCAGTACCGGGGAAGGAGGTCTGTCAGCGTTGTCTGGACCTGGAACCTGTCCTCAGAGGGCGACACTGGAAAGACATCAAGAACCAGGTCCACAACCAGATCCAGAGCCAAAAGAAGCAGCAGTTCCATGCCCAGATGGACCTTCAGGAGAACCAGGAACAGCAAGACCAGATCCAGAACCAAAAGAAGCAGCAGTTCCAAGCCGAGATGGACCTTCAGGAGAACCAGGAACAGCAAGACCAGATCCAGAACCAAAAGAAGCAGCAGCAGTACCAGGCCCACATGGACCAACAGGGCAAGGACCACACCCAAAACCAGAAGAAACAGCAGTACCAGGCCCAGATAGACCACCAGGACAACATTCACAATAAGAAGAAACTGCAGTACCCTACCCAGTTGGACCACCAGGACCACCTACAGATCCACAAAAAGCAGCTGTGCCATGCTAGACTAGACCACCAGGACCATATTCAGATCCATAAAAAGCAGCTGTACCAAATGGGGGAGCAGACCCAGGTCCTGCAGACCGCCCTGGACCGGGACCCTTCTATAATGACGGGTACACCTTACGGACCCGATGGGCCACATCAAGCCCCAGGACCGTCGCTGCTGGAGCGGGACCTCACTATTAGTCCATACTCACTTCCTCACAGGACTCTGGGGCCTCACGTGGACCAGCTGCTGTCCAGGACCGAGTGGACTGATGAGTCTTTGGCCCAGCACTACTCAATTAACAGGCTAGACCGGAACCTGCGCCAGGATGCGGCTCCCGCACCGCCTCCCAATCCACACTCTGGACTTGTGCACTTCTGATGAACCGGCCCACGAGGGTCCAGTCCCGATGAGGCTTCCTTTGAGACTTGAACCTCCTGCTCGTTTAGTACTCGCTGTACTTATTTTGAGGTACTTCTACTGTACTTGAGTATTTCCATCTATGTAACTTTATATGTCTACTATTGTACTTTAAACTTCACAGATCCAGATCTCAATACAAATAATAAAAAACAATACATTTTGTCTGGTCTCTGGTGGGTCCTGTCCTCACTGATGCTGATCTGGTCTCTGGTGGGTCCTGTCCTCACTGGGTCTGGTCTCTGGTGGGTCCTGTCCTCACTGATGCTGGTCTCTGGTGGGTCCTGTCCTCACTGGGTCTGGTCTGGTCTCTGGTGGGTCCTATCCTCACTGTGTCTGGTCTCTGGTGGGTCCTGTCCTCACTGTGTCTGGTCTCTGGTGGGTCCTGTCCTCACTGTGTCTGGTCTCTGGTGGGTCCTGTCCTCACTGTGTCTGGTCTGGTCTCTGGTGGGTCCTGTCCTCACTGTGTCTGGTCTCTGGTGGGTCCTGTCCTCACTGTGTCTGGTCTCTGGTGGGTCCTGTCCTCACTGTGTCTGGTCTGGTCTCTGGTGGGTCCTGTCCTCACTGTGTCTGGTTTCTGGTGGGTCCTGTCCTCACTGTGTCTGGTCTGGTCTCTGGTGGGTCCTGTCCTCACTGGGTCTGGTTTCTGGTGGGTCCTGTCCTCACTGTGTCTGGTCTCTGGTGGGTCCTGTCCTCACTGGGTCTGGTTTGGTCTCTGGTGGGTCCTGTCCTCACTGTGTCTGGTCTCTGGTGGGTCCTGTCCTCACTGTGTCTGGTCTGGTCTCTGGTGGGTCCTGTCCTCACTGGGTCTGGTTTGGTCTCTGGTGGGTCCTGTCCTCACTGTGTCTGGTCTCTGGTGGGTCCTGTCCTCACTGTGTCTGGTCTGGTCTCTGGTGGGTCCTGTCCTCACTGTGTCTGGTTTCTGGTGGGTCCTGTCCTCACTGTGTCTGGTCTGGTCTCTGGTGGGTCCTGTCCTCACTGTGTCTGGTCTGGTCTCTGGTGGGTCCTGTCCTCACTGTGTCTGGTCTCTGGTGGGTCCTGTCCTCACTGTGTCTGGTCTGGTCTCTGGTGGGTCCTGTCCTCACTGGGTCTGGTTTGGTCTCTGGTGGGTCCTGTCCTCACTGGGTCTGGTTTGGTCTCTGGTGGGTCCTGTCCTCACTGATGACCGTCTGCCCCAGTCAACAGGGCTCCCTGGAGGACTGGGAACAGAGGGGACCAGGGTAAAGGTCTCCAGCCTCCACTGGGAAGTGAAACTGGTTTAATGGAACAATGGAGCTGAAACATTCTATTGTTTCATTGTCACTCAAACATCATTCTATTGTTTCATTGTCACTCAAACATAATTCTATTGTTTCATTGTCACTCAAACATCATTCTATTGTTTCATTGTCACTCAAACATAATTCTATTGTTTCATTGTCACTCAAACATCATTCTATTGTTTCATCAACCAGAACAATAAAGTGTGTTATGGGGGTCCTGGTCTTTATAGTCCTGGTTCTGGTGGATCTGATGTCCAGGTCCTGGTTCTGGTGGATCTGATGTCCAGGTCCCCTTGAGGTCCTGGTTCTGGTGGATCTGATGCCCTGGTTCTGTGGAGCTGATGTTCAGGTCCTGGTTCTGGTTCTGTGGATCTGATGTTCAGGTCCTGGTTCTGGTGGATCTGATGTCCCGGTTCTGTGGAGCTGATGTTCAGGTCCTGGTTCTGGTTCTGTGGATCTGATGTTCTGGTTCTGGTGGAGCTGATGTTCAGGTCCCCTTGAGGTCCTGGTTCTGGTGGAGCTGATGTTCAGGTTCTGGTGGATCTGATGTTCAGGTCCTGGTTCTGGTGGATCTGATGTTCTGGTCCTGGTTCTGGTGGAGCTGATGTTCTGGTTCTGGTGGATCCAGGACGCAGAAGGACTAAACAGTGTTATTATGAACAATAAATAAATAAATATGTAATCTGATGAAACACTTGATTTCATATTAAACTCTTTATTTACTTTAACGTGCACTCCTCGTGCACTCCTCGTGTCCGTGCACGCACCGGACTCCAGGCTCGCTTCCGATTGGCCGAGAGGATTCCACCCACGACGAGGGAGGGTCTGGTATGCATGCGCAGTAGCGGAGGAGGGGGCTCGTATCTGTGAAGTTAGGGTAGTTTAAAAACATCTGGAGGACTCCTCAGCGGACAGACAGTTAGTCAGAGAGACAGACAGGCAGTCAGAGAGAGAGACAGACAGGCACGCACGCACGCACGCACAGTCTGACATCCAGGCGGAGACACCGGGCCCCCGCTGCACTCCAGCCCGCCTCAGTGGCCTCGTCACCGGCATGAAGCTGCAGTTCGCCCCGCTGAACGTGCCGCTGCGCAGGAGGCTGCAGACCGCCGCCACGCTGCAGTGGGTCTTCTCCTTCCTGGTGCTGGGTAGGTACCTGTCTGTCTGACTGTCTGTCTGTAACCACCCTGCAGTGGGTCTTCTCCTTCCTGGTGCTGGGTAGGTACCTGTCTGTCTGACAGTCTGTCTGTAACCACGCTGCAGTGGGTCTTCTCCTTCCTGGTGCTGGGTAGGTACCTGTCTGTCTGACTGTCTGTCTGTAACCACGCTGCAGTGGGTCTTCTCCTTCCTGGTGCTGGGTAGGTACCTGTCTGTCTGACTGTCTGTCTGTAACCACGCTGCAGTGGGTCTTCTCCTTCCTGGTGCTGGGTAGGTACCTGTCTGTCTGACTGTCTGTCTGTAACCACGCTGCAGTGGGTCTTCTCCTTCCTGGTGCTGGGTAGGTACCTGTCTGTCTGACTGTCTGTCTGTAACCACGCTGCAGTGGGTCTTCTCCTTCCTGGTGCTGGGTAGGTACCTGTCTGTCTGACTGTCTGTCTGTAACCACGCTGCAGTGGGTCTTCTCCTTCCTGGTGCTGGGTAGGTACCTGTCTGTCTGACTGTCTGTCTGTAACCACGCTGCAGTGGGTCTTCTCCTTCCTGGTGCTGGGTAGGTACCTGTCTGTCTGACTGTCTGTCTGTAACCACGCTGCAGTGGGTCTTCTCCTTCCTGGTGCTGGGTAGGTACCTGTCTGTCTGACTGTCTGTCTGTAACCACGCTGCAGTGGGTCTTCTCCTTCCTGGTGCTGGGTAGGTACCTGTCTGTCTGACTGTCTGTCTGTAACCACGCTGCAGTGGGTCTTCTCCTTCCTGGTGCTGGGTAGGTACCTGTCTGTCTGACTGTCTGACTACCCGTCCAGTGACTCATCACCCTGACCCTGGCTGATCACCCGTCTGTCTGATCACCTGTCTGTCTCTCAGCTCAGTGCTGTCTAGCTGCCTTCGTGCTCTTGGCTCTCTCTGATTGGTGGACTGTGGCCCTGCTGTATGCCGGTTGGTTGTGGCTGGACTGGGACACGCCCACCTGTGGGGGTCGGAGGTCACAGTGGGTCAGAAGCTGGAGCACCTGGGACTACTTCAGGGACTACTTTCCTCTGACGGTGAGCATTGATCTGGGACTACTTCAGGGACTATTGATCTGATCGATCAGGACTATTGATCTGATCAGTCGGCACCGAGGAGATCAATAAACATGATCAGGCCGATGATTGATTATTGATTTGTGTCTCCAGCTGATTAAATCTGTCGATTTGGATCCAACGAAAAACTACATCTTTGGATTTCATCCACATGGTGAGAACCTGTCCGTCTGCCTGTCCACCTGTCTGTCTGCCTGGCCACCTGTCTGTCTGTCTGTCTGTCTGTCTGTCTCTTCACCTGTCTCTCTGTACCTGTCTGTCTCTCAGGTGTGCTGGTAGCTGTGTGACCCGTCTGTCTCTCTGTACCTGTCTGTCTCTCAGGTGTGCTGGTAGCTGTGTGACCCGTCTGTCTCTCTACCTGTCTGTCTCTCAGGTGTGCTGGTAGCTGTGTGACCTGTCTGTCTCTCTGTACCTGTCTGTCTCTCAGGTGTGCTGGTAGCTGTGTGACCTGTCTGTCTCTCTACCTGTCTGTCTCTCAGGTGTGCTGGTAGCTGTGTGACCCGTCTGTCTCTCTACCTGTCTGTCTCTCAGGTGTGCTGGTAGCTGTGTGACCTGTCTGTCTCTCTACCTGTCTGTCTCTCAGGTGTGCTGGTAGCTGTGTGACCCGTCTGTCTCTCTGTACCTGTCTGTCTCTCAGGTGTGCTGGTAGCTGTGTGACCTATCTGTCTCTCTACCTGTCTGTCTCTCAGGTGTGCTGGTAGCTGTGTGACCCGTCTGTCTCTCTACCTGTCTGTCTCTCAGGTGTGCTGGTAGCTGTGTGACCTGTCTGTCTCTCTACCTGTCTGTCTCTCAGGTGTGCTGGTAGCTGTGTGACCCGTCTGTCTCTCTGTACCTGTCTGTCTCTCAGGTGTGCTGGTAGCTGTGTGACCCGTCTGTCTCTCTACCTGTCTGTCTCTCAGGTGTGCTGGTAGCTGTGTGACCTGTCTGTCTCTCTGTACCTGTCTGTCTCTCAGGTGTGCTGGTAGCTGTGTGACCTGTCTGTCTCTCTACCTGTCTGTCTCTCAGGTGTGCTGGTAGCTGTGTGACCCGTCTGTCTCTCTACCTGTCTGTCTCTCAGGTGTGCTGGTAGCTGTGTGACCTGTCTGTCTCTCTGTACCTGTCTGTCTCTCAGGTGTGCTGGTAGCTGTGTGACCTGTCTGTCTCTCTACCTGTCTGTCTCTCAGGTGTGCTGGTAGCTGTGTGACCCGTCTGTCTCTCTACCTGTCTGTCTCTCAGGTGTGCTGGTAGCTGTGTGACCTGTCTGTCTCTCTGTACCTGTCTGTCTCTCAGGTGTGCTGGTAGCTGTGTGACCTGTCTGTCTCTCTACCTGTCTGTCTCTCAGGTGTGCTGGTAGCTGTGTGACCTGTCTGTCTCTCTACCTGTCTGTCTCTCAGGTGTGCTGGTAGCTGTGTGACCTGTCTGTCTCTCTACCTGTCTGTCTCTCAGGTGTGCTGGTAGCTGTGTGACCTGTCTGTCTCTCTACCTGTCTGTCTCTCAGGTGTGCTGGTAGCGGGTGCGTTTGGTAACTTCTGTACGGAGGCGACCGGGTTCTCTCGTCTGTTTCCTGGACTCAGGTCTCACCTGCTGATGCTGCCGTTCTGGTTCAGGGTCCCTCTCTTCAGGGACTACATCATGTGTGGAGGTACACACCTGTCTGCCTGTCTGCCTGTCTGCCTGCCTGTCTGTCTGCCTGCCTGCCTCTCTGTCTCTCTGTCTGCCTGCCTGCCTCTCTGTCTCTCTGTCTGTCTGTCTGTCTGTCTCTCTGCCTGCCTGCCTGCCTGAAGGGTCTCAGCACACATTGATGCTGTTCAGTATTAATAATATCATTGTTGTTATTTATATAAATAATAATACTATCATTGTTGTTATTTATATAATAGATGTAGACCAGAACGTGATCAAAACCAGGTTCAGGTCTGAAAGAGGTTTTGGGTTCAGGTCCTCTCACTCAGCTGGTTTCTCAATCAGCTGTTTGTACAGAGTCAACACTGGGCTACAGGTCAGAGCAGGAGGAGGCAGAGAGCTGCTCTCTGATTGGCTGTCAGAGCAGGAGGAGGCAGAGAGCTGCTCTCTGATTGGCTGTCAGTTTCATCATTGATCCTCAAGTGATGACAGACTCAGAGATAACGGCTTCCTGTTTGGTTTCCAGTTTTCTCCTCAGAGTGACGCCTCTCTCCTCTCTCTGATCTGCAATGAAGAGCTCAGGTTAGAGCAGTGGTTCTCAAACTGTGGGGCGCGGCCCTGTAGTGGGGCGCAGGGGCATTACAGGTGGGGCGCGGTCCTCTAGTGGGACGCAGGGGCATTACAGGAGGGGCGCGGCCCTCTAGTGGGGCGCAGGGGCA